>VWYO01002929.1:266338-311119 GCA_013400275.1 Rhadina sibilatrix | reverse complement strand
TTTTTTTTTTTTTTCCTTGAATACAGATCTTTTGGTAGAAACAGTTGGAATCTGGTTGTTTTCTAAAAATGCCATCTGCTGAAAAGAGCTATCAAATTAGAGCAGAGATCAATGGGGAAAAATTACATTCAAGCTCATTTTAGTGGTAAATTATAGCTTCATACTGAAACTTATTACCACTAATATATAACTTAAACTGTTTTTTCAATCAGATGGTAAGTGTACATGATACAAATAGCAGGCTGAAGGTGGAAAGTCACCCTTGGCTAGGTGAAAAATATTGCCAGAACTTCATTTATTTGTGTAAAATTGAGCAGTGTTATTAAAACTAAGTCCATATCAGATCTGCTAGTTTAAGGAACTACATTTTTGCAAGGATTCTCCATCTTACCAGCTTTATTGGCCTCATGAGTCTTACTTTTTATTATACAAGATGTCCTTATTGAAGTGACGATATTATTTGACTATGTTCCTATTTTCCTACTATTTTCCTATTATACTTAAAATATTATTTTACCCATTCTTCGTTTTAATGCTTCGCCAAATGTGGAGGGGGGGGGAAGCCCCAAACATGAACACTGCATAAAACATCTCCCATCACTGTAGAAAAATAAAATAGTATCTCCAGATAAACAGATGGGAACTGGTATATGTTTGCTCTGTTCATAGTCTGTGTGGCAAGATTTTGATTCTTCTCTGGTATGAAAACAGAAGAGTTGGTTAAATTACTGTGTCTTAGTGCTGCTCTCCAGAAGACTTCATTAGCAGAAACACAACACCCTTCTAGTGAAAAAGTCTCTCAGAGCCAGGTAGGAACCTGACAGTGGTGAACTGTCTGCACCCATCAATAGAGCCAAATCACAAGTCATATTTCAAATAAGAAATATAACCTCATTGGTAAAGGCATTCTTGCAAGGTTTGCTCATGGTTAGAAACAGGAATGGGATGGCAACTGTGCAAATGCTAATACCTAAATATGCTGGTGGTGCAAATGTTTTCCAATTTTAGTCCACAAGCCTTATTTTTATGTAAGACTCCTGTTTATGCCAACAAATTCAACAAAATGAAGCTGTAACTTAGAAGTCTTTTCTGCAAGTATTACTAATAATTCAGTTTAGAACAGAAAGTGGTGAATTTTGAGAGTGAGGACATACTCCATTGCAGGCTACTTTTTTTTTTTTCTTTCTTTTTTCATTTTTCTTTTTTTTTTTCTTTTTTTCTTTGTATTTGCAGTAGGTTTCCACTGCAAATCACTGACTTAGTTTAATGGTCTTTTCATCAGAGGCCACATTATTGCTGTTTGAACAGGCACCACTTGCNATAATGCAAAATGTTTGAAAGTCTGTTTAAAATCACAGTAAAGTGTAAATGCAGCCTATTTTAGAGTCTTTGGAGGGGTGGACTTCTTTTTTTTTTTTTTTTTTTTTTTGTTAAAAAACAGGGAATTAACTATTATGGCTTGGTTTCCTAAGCACAGTAGTCTTACTACAAACAAGAAATTCAATGAGCAAGGAGAAATTCTTTTGTACAATAATTGCTTTAATGTGTGTCAATCAAGCAAGAGCTCATACATAAATGATTTTTAGCTAATAAAGGATTTTACCACGTTGCCTGATCTGAATTATTTTGGTCATATGTCACAGTTTAAAGATATAAATGATTATAAAAAATAAATGCTGCATAGTACAAAGTTTACTATATTTACAGAACTATTAAATTTTACTTTAATTCTATAAATATTAAATTATAAGACTGTCCAACATATAGATGTTCAGTAGTAATAGAGGTATTAAAACCCAAAGAATTGATATTTTCTTTGTTGTTTTCTTTCTTTTCCTTTTTTTTAAGAGTACTTAAAGTGAAAAGTTTGTAAAAAATTGTCTGAATTTGAATACAAAATTTACCAAAATAATTTTTTTTACATTGACATCATGCAGCCAGACTTTCTACTTCTGTATGAGCTGATATGATTGCTGAATTCTGGAAGTAATGAATACACAATTTGGAATTTGAATACAGCATTTTTTAAGCTTGGTTGCTAGGTGCACATATTTCAGATTACAAATGAACTCAGTTGACATCTCATTCTTGAGAAGGAAAGCTGCTGCCCAAGTAATTCATTAATATGATTACATGAACAGAAAATTAAAAGCATGACCAGAAAATCCAACAGGAATTCTTAAGGAAAATACTCCCATAAGTAGACTATTAGTAGAGAAAGACCAGAATGCAAGAAATAACAGCATCATTTTAGGAAATTAGATGTTTTTCTGCAACATGCTTGTATCTTTGGCAATTGTTGAGTCTCTTGAGAAAAAAACTGGGTGGTTTGTATTAAGCCACTGGTGTGTTTATGTCAGTTCTGTACATTTCAGCAGGACCTCTCCTGCTGATTACCCAAGCCCCGGGAGAATTGGACTCATGGCATTAAGGTTGAGGTATTTTGTATGTTTTTTATTTTTTTTCTTTTAAGGGGAAAAATGTAAACTTTAAAAAAGTAAATGGGATACAAGAGAGTTAGTAAGCATGATTTGTATTTTGAAATATAAATGAGTAAAGAAAGTAAGCTCCTCATAGTTCAAAGTAATTTGTGAGAAGGAACAAGAGCAAAGAAAAAGGTCACTGTGAAACAGTGAAAGGAAACCCCAGCAGGGTAGCTGAGGAGCATTATCTTGCAGAGGAACACTATTGCAGAAAATTTTGTCACCATACTATGTTCTCACTACTCAGCTCAGTGTCTTTTTCTAAACACACTTTCTGCTGCTCAGATGGTGTTGGGGAGCTCAGGAGTTATGTTTCAAATATCCTGAGAAAGAGCACAAATTAGATACAATAGGTAATGCACATCTCAAAGCTTTTGTTGAAAGTTCTATGTCTTTATGGAGGGGAGCACTGACTTATTTTTGAATTATCCACATTTTATAACGCTGACAATTGAGTATAATTGCACCTGGAATTAGAAGCTGATGCTCAGCAGAGATAAATGCTTATGCTGAAATTCAGATGTCTGGCTGTTATGGCTGTCCTTAGAGAAGGCTGAAGAATGATTGTATGACTAAAACTCTGATGGATCCAAGCTGGAAGTCTGAAAATATATGTGAGGATCACCCCACTCATTTCTTTAAATAGACATCTTTTTCAAGGAAACACATACTTGGAGACAGGTTGCTGTTACTCCATGAAAGCAATACAGTAGTCAGGGAAAAAAGTTTGATGTGACAGTGTTTGCTTTACCTTTAGCAGATCAGACATTTAATAAAGTAAACTAATCTGAATATATGGAACTGTTATCACATTTGGAAGCTGAGTTTTATAATAGATGCTGCAGTTTGAGATTAAATTTTAACATTTTACAGCAGAAATTATGTGTAAACAATGGACAAAAATCAGCCTTCTTGAATTTCTGTTTCTGATGCATAGTTAGTAAAGCTCTCGGTTCTGTTTCTTTTTGCTGTATGGTCTTTTGTGGAGGTTACAATGCTGCCACAGGAATCATCTTTATGTTTCAGCTGTGTATATATCCCCTCTGTCTCTTCACAGGTACTTTTGATTGAGATCATGTTTCTAAGAGTCAACATTTTTTTTTTTTCTTTTTGGACATCTAGTAAAAATATTTGCATCTCTTTTATTTCTTCCGTTTTCCTTTTCCTCAACGTGCTTATTCAAAGACTCCTGACTCCTTATTTGGCTTATGTCTGTTTTCACACTATGCTTATATTCAGCCCTGTATTTGTTTGGCAAATTATTTCCTTCTCTTGTTACATCTGGTTTTTTTCTCTTCTATTTCTTCTCAAAATGGCACTCCTTATAGCTGTATTTAAAAGGAATAAAAAGAAATCTGGAAGCAAAAGTATTCAACCTCAGTGTTTGATTAAGAGTAGCAATCAGTTCAATTCAACATTATAAGTTTCCCACAAATAATATTGATTTAATTAATGAGTTTATTTGACCTTTAGTTGTCATTGGTTGAACATATCTGTCTGTTATCACCATACTGTGGTTCTGAGTTTAATTTTTTATTTCAGAGGTTTGTATATGTCTTCTGGAACCACAAGTTCCCCCCCATCTGCCCCTTCCTTTCCCTCATACACTTTCTCTCTGAATTATGGCTGTGCTGGTTGGAGTACTATTTGTAGTTCTCTCTCCTTCTTTCTCTGAGCTATCAGTCTAAAAAAAAAAAATCTAGTGCCTAGTTTATTTTAGCTTTATGGATCACTTATGGAAATACAAAAAATATCTACTGATTGACTGTGTCACATGAAAAATAATGGTGATGGTGCTGTTGTTATGACAGCCTAAAGACTTAATCAAGACAGATTTTCTTGCTGAAAGCAGTATCTTTTATTAGACCAGCTTGTATCACTGGCAAAATTAGATGAGGTTTTGGGCATGTGAGTCCTTTTTCAGGTCTGAAATAGAAGCAGAAGTCTTCAAAGCTAAATACAAGTTGAGCTCATTGTCTTATCAGATTAGTTGTGTTCAGACCATCTCAAAGGGAAAATTAAAGGAAGGAGCAGTAAGAGAAAGAAGAGTCTGAGGAAGAGGTACATCAAGGGGAAGGTGGGGAGGCTTTTCTCTCACAGAAGCACTGTCTCTGAATTCATGTGTTTTGGTATCCAGCAGATTTGTGAAAGCACACAAGTTTTTCTTTGGAAAATGTTGCAGGAATCCTTGAGGGTCTGGCTTAAGATATTCAAAATGCAGAGATTATCTTCTGAGAAATACTCTCTCCCTGATAACTGGGGAACTTCTGTACTTTACTTGTGTATGTTCATTCTTTCTGGTGCCCAGTAGTTGCTTGGTTTCACCTGCACAGTTACCCTGAGAGCACTCAATGCACCTGATAAAAGGTCCCCAGAATTACAGGCATCAGATTTCATTGTTCTCTGTTAAGGCATATTTGTTGTGCTGGTAGTGGAGAAATGTTGGTTAAGTTTTGTACTTGTGAAGGGCCTAAATACATTTACAAATACATTTATTTCATCAAACTCGCCTCTCCTAGTGGGTTTAGTGAGGTTGGGGCCTATGCGTTTGGAAGGGAGGATCTGGAGAGCCCTATTTCAAGAGGATTGTTTTCTAACACATCTTTCAATGCTTGTAAGTGTGTTCCAGCACATGAAATTGCAAGTGGGAAGGATGTACAAGGGCTTGATGATCTGCTACCACTGTGCTATTTCAACACTGTGCATGTCCAACAGTTGGACCTATTTTTCTACTTGTAGCAGTCAGTCTAATAAAATATATTATTAATAATAGAAACCTAAAGAATACACCCTTGCTTTTTAAAAAATAGGTCCTAACATCAAAAAAAGGAGGATAAATGATGTTAAGATTAGGTTTTCTATAGTCTGCATCACCATGTGTCGGGAATATTGATTGCACTGTAGAGAAAACATTTATGAATCACTCTGTGGGGGAGGATTTGCTACTAATGTTACATTTAACCTTTTGCCTAAATCTTTTTGTTTAGGAAGGAGTCCAGCATGATGATCAGTGTGCATGAGCCTTGTTAATATTTGTTAACCTCATCTGCATCAGCCTTTTTCACTTCTGCTACCAGTGGTCTTTCTTGGTGACAGTGCAGAAGTACTGTGTCCATACTGTCCAAGTGAACAGCCTACACTGTCCTGTTCACTGTAGGGAATGCAATCTGTGTCTAAATAACCAGACAGCTGTGCCTCCTCTATTTGGGTAATGATTTACAATCCATTCTCCCTGGTTTCCCATAAAGCTGTCTCTTCTTTTTCTGGTATCTTCTCTTTCAGCCAAATATTTCCCTCAAAACCTTGTTCCCTGAAGCTCCAGTTGTATATTCTGTCCCTACATGACCAAGTGTTCCACAAGAGGGAAGTCTCTAGAGTGTCATTGAGTACATAGTATAGATGGGTAATTGGCCTTTGTGATGTTTGTAACATGAGTATTACAGCAAATTATATCAGCAATATTATTTAGTATTAAACACTGGAAAATGTACTGAAGTGGTGCTATGAGTACTTTTCTTCAGGGTTTGGAGATGACAGTGCTTTTCAGGAAAACTTCCACAAAGCACCATATTTCTTAGTGGAGCACAAGAGAAAAGATCTTGTAATTATTTGGCAAAGGGCAGTGAAAATGTTCTCACTGTGTCCCATCTGAGAGAAGAATCCGAGGAACTTGCAGTTGGAGCGGAATTTTTTCTGAGGGTTTGTTGGTTAAAAAGAAAAAGGAAAGGAGGGATGACATTCAGGCAGACCATGAATTTTGAGAAGATAAAAGTAGCACTTCTCCATGGGAAAATAAAACAATAATAGTAAAAAAGGAGTGTGAAGCATTGCAGCAGTTCTTGATCTCCAGTGCTTCCAGAACTTGAAATTTTTTCTCTTTCTACTTCTCACTGGAAGCCAGACACTTCCAAAACAATTCATACTGTGCAACTGTCTTATTTGCAGCTAGAACAATATGTTTCCAAAATGCCTTTTCTTCTTTTTTATACTACAAAATCACAGGAAACCTGAAAAAGCCCGAGGTTTTAATAATGGCATAGTGTGCTGGTGTTCTCAGCATTTAGAGAATACTAATTTAAGGATAAAGGCTCTTGTGACCTGTACTTTATAGTGTGATTTTAAAATATTGAGCAGAAACATTTTGTTTTAATATTATGTCTATTTTCATGACAAAACATCCCACAGTGTTTTCTATACCTTCCATCTGGCTCTACCAGAATTGTTTAATTCTTTCCCAGTAGAGATATATATTGTGGAAAGCTATTTGTAAAGTTAATGGTGTATGTTCAATACAAAATATAATGAGAGATAAATTCTTAGTGCTTTTTGGAAGACAAAACCTCTGAAAACAAGCAGACCCCAATAACATACCTGCAGAGGCTCTCCCTCCCAGGACGACACCTTCGAGGGTCCTCTCACACTAGCCCCCAGTCACCACTGTGCTCAAAAGCCATCACCTCCCTGAATGATATTTCTCTTTGGTTTATGAAATCATCATTCAGAACACGAAATCATTTTTCAGAATATGTCTGGGTCATTATATCCTGCATGGGATGTAGAAAAATGGTTTCATTCCAGATGACCCCCTATAAGCTTATTAAGTATTAAGATTTGTCATCTGGAAAAGAGCTTCTTTCTCATGTTTAGAAAACAACAGAAAGCATGTAGCTTTGTTATTAGCTGAGAGTGTAATGCAATTCTCCGGTAAAGAAACTGTTAAAAATTTATTTTCCAGAAAAGTGCAATTTGCACTAGCATTTTGCCATTATTAATTAAAAATAATTAATAATAATTCTAAAGTAGAAAATGAAGTATTAATCAGCAATATTTAAAGAGATGTTGTACACTACAGTCATGCAGTATTTAGAAAATAAGGAAAGATTTCTTTACTATTTCTTTGGGTTTTTTGTATTTGCAGCTGTGGACTACACATTCAAATATGGGTGAAACAAATGCAAAACATCTTTGGTGACAAGATAACAGGGTAAGCTTTTCACCACAGAAACAAATTTTCAAATGTTCTTAGACCCAGCCTAGTCTTTGTTCATGAGAGAATGAGGAGGAGGTAGAGGGCATAAACTGTAGTGTACCATTTCTGTTTTATGTAGCTACATTCAGCTTCAACAGGCATTCATTTATTTCAATCAGCATGAATCTTGGCAGTTGTATTTAGTAAATGTGGCTCAGAATAAGCTTTTTAAAGGCAGAAAGCCAGAAGTGCACTGCAGCCACATTGTACTATGAACTGATTACCTGAAGAACAAAAGGTTCAGACTTTTAAAGACATGGTAAGCCATGGAAAACTTATTTTATCAGTTTAGGGGAAGCTGATGACTCAATATTTGACTTTCAACAGTGTTCATATACAATCTTGCACACCTCTGTGTGCAAATCCTTCACTTTCCCTGTTTAACCAAGCTAGTCTGTATTACCTGCACACAACAATATTAGTGCTGGGTATCTCAGTCACGAGTTTTCAGAGTGCTGTTGCAACTTGTGTGTAAACAGCTTAAGGTCTACTGCAACATGAAGTCTTCAGGGTACTCAGCCAGTCACCCTGTTTATGCTCACACACTGCTCAGACTAATGTCAGTGACTGAATAAATACAACTGATGCCTTTTTCTCAGACACCTTATTTTTCAAAGGCTAAGAAATTAGCTTCTGTGTGTCTGACAAGTGAAGGAAGCACTTGCCTTCACATTTACCTGGCAAAGAAAGTCAAACAGATCAAGTGTCTTGTCAAGGACACACCAGAAGAGAGTGATTTAACTGGGAAGAGCTATTTTCTGCTATTGAGTCCATGTGCTTTAACCCCAGGATCAGACAAATGAATGCAGGCAGAAGCCTGACCTGAAAATAGCAGATTTTCAGTTAAGATCACTAATGAGGATTTTAATTAGTTGAGTAAGCCAGCATCAATACAATCAGTAAACCAAGCTCCATGACCTAGCAGCCTACTTCTTTCTGAAGGAAACTGTACCATAGACAAGTGGGTATCAGGCCCTTCCCAGCCATTCTGAATGCCCTCATCTGGACTGGGATGGCCACCCATTTCCAGCAAGGGCTGGTATGGCTCTGTGGCTCACTTGTGGGGACCTGCCAACCCCATGTCTCCTTCTCCTCTGGCAGTTGGGTTTTTCCCTCCCACCTCTCCAGGCTGCCATCACTTCCCTTTCATCTGGTCCCAGCAGTAGCCCTCCCTGGGCTGCAAAGGGAACTTCCTGCTCTGTGCCAGTGGTTGTAGGAAAAGCCCCTCCACAGCATCACTTTTATAAGGACATGGCTGCCCCTTAGGTAAAAACAGCTGAAATAAATTTTTCAGCTGTTTTTACTCCTCACTCTGATTGTTATTTTTTAGCACATTACCCACTGTGAAAAGCTTGACACAGTCTATAGTATCACAGCTTGAAATTAATCTAGACAATGTGTACATAATATGTCTATATTCTGTGATAGAACAGGGTCTCTATCCTTTTAAAGCAGCACAACCACCAGTGAAAACAATTTGCTTCATCGAGATGATTTATTATTTCCATGGTATGAACTGCTGCTTACAACAACAGTCGGGAATGCTTTTTAGCTGAAAGTTTGTGAATATGCAACAATATAGTGAATTTTGAATTTGCAAATAACTTAAGAAGACTGCCTGCATTATAAACAATAGACTTGCAACAATCACAAGTGCAGTACTTTGTGGAAACCCTGAACTTCCACATCCCACAGAGCTTATAAACAAGACTGGGTGAAAGGGATGGGGAGAGCTGAAATACAGCTGGATAGAGAATGATGTGATAGCTGACAGGCATCAGGGCAAAGAGGAATTAGGAAACCAAGATGGGAATGGTAGGAGAAACAAGTAAAGCTTCCTTACAAGCTCCCTAGGAAGGGAGAATAGCTGCACAGAAAAGGAAATGTGGCAGGGAGAACACAGTACTCATAGAGCATGTTTGCTGGGCTCTGCTGGATGAGCTGCAGAATGTCTCTGTTATGATTGCACTGAGAAAGCTGCACTAGCCTGTGAATNCTGGATGAGCTGCAGAATGTCTCTCTTATGATTGCACTAGCCTGTGAACACACTACATAAGAAAGGGCAGAGCCAGTGCTAGTACCAAGAACTATTTCACCACTAGGATTAAATGACTTGCTCAACAGCAGCTGAAATGTATTTCTACATCTTACTTATACCTCTCTTTTATAGAAACAGTGCATATTTGTACTACATATCTATGGTAGTGTTGTTCTCATTTATCTTCTTTATCATTTTATGTGTTTTATGCATTTCATTTTAATTTGATGAAAATGGAACAAGCTGCCCAGGAGGTGGTGAAGTCACCATCCCTGGAGTTATTTCAAAGATGGTAGATTGTTCTTAGGGACAGCGTTCAATGGTGTATGTGGTAATGCTGGATTAACAGTTGGACTTGATGATCTTAAAGGTGTTTTTCAACAGAAATGATTCTATGATTCTCTCATTCTGAATTAAATCTGCACAGAACTAAATAAGAGAAACTTGATTCTGGAAACTATATGTTGGCAAGGGCCATAGAAGGCCTTTGCAGCTCTCCATTCCATTGACAAATCTGCTGGGAAAAAAGTTTGGAATTAAATCAGATAGGTCAATAAAGATACAAAATCAATAATATTTTAAAAACCTTTAAGCTGGTATCTGAATGCTATTTTGAAAGAAATGGTAATGCACCAGAGGTAAAACAAGCAATCAAAGACAAACCCAAAAAATGTTATAAATTAAATCCTTGTGGCTTGGTTTTACAGACTATTAGGTGGCAAGAGAGTAATGTCAATTTGTATTAATTTCTGCCATTTATAGCAGATGAAAATGGGCTCCTATTTTTACCCAGCATCAGTGATGTGCTGGTAATTAAAAAATATCTCAGCTTAAAATAATCTTCTAATCAACAGAAATGATTCTATCCTTTCTACCTTCTACCTAACTTCTACCCAAGTTCAGAGTGAATGAAAGGAAAAAAAACCTTAAATGCTCACCAATTAAAACTTTAGCCAAATTGTCTGAATTTGATTAATTTTTCATGTCTGACACTTTTTACAGAAGCATAATTTTTATGAAAAAGGAGTGGCAATTTTAATGGTGTTTACCAACCAGCCTATTTTGACTGTTTCAGAGCCTTCTTTCACTTTTCTTCTCATCTTTTCCTTGCTAGACCAAACTCAGATCAATTTGTTTTGATTTTTTTCTGCTTTGCAGGGCATTCCTACAAAATTGTTAGCTCAGATCTCAAACAGTTCTCTTCATTATATGGAAGACTGCAAGGATGGTGAGTTACTGAAAGAAGGCCTGTACCATCCATCACTCATCTTTTCAGTGAACAGCACTAGATAGCAATGCATTTCAGATAGATAGATCATGATAGATTGATCAATGCAACAGCAAGGCAGAGCTGCTTTCTAAAATATATTTCAGGTAACATAGCTAGTTCTGACCCCACAAACATTGGTTTGATTTTTTGGTCCATTTCTAATGTTCTCAGAAGTATTGTTTTTATTTCAAACTGTCATCTAATTCTTACCATGCGCAGATAGCACTCAGCAGATTCTCTTTTTAATAGCTAATGATACTATATCAAAGCAATAAACACTTGAAAGACAAGCATATTATTTTTTTATCCTGTTTATTTCTAAAATGTAGCTGTCAACTTCCTTGAGTACAAAGATATAATGAAAGCTAAAAGGGAGGTAGCAGGTACCAATTAAAATAATCAGTCTGCATGGGACCAAATCTGCAAGTATAATTCACAGGTTAAGTGATCACACCACAAAAAATCTAGGAACATAATAAAGAATTTTTTCAAACTTAATTAGGACAAGTCATTAAAGCAAATCTTGAGGGGGAGGAGGGGAAAAAGGAGGCAATGAGAAGAAATCACTGTCCTTAATATTTCTGTACAAAGTAAAATCACTCTCATGTGAATTCTAGTTATGGCAGTGAAATGGTAAGGAAAGGAAGAGTAGGAGAAAAGCAAGGGAAAGAAAATTAAAAGAAGTAAACTCTTCATATGTGAAAGGAGAAAGGAAAACAAACAAACACATGGCATTCTAAATTTTTTGTGGGCTGTCTGCTGGCATAGCAGTTGCAAGAAGATTGATGTTGTCCTTCCACACCAGTTGCTGATTTCTTCCTTTGTTCCATATCAGCTGCATTCTGCAATTGTTAATTGCATTTCTGCTTTAAACTGTTCCATATTTGTGGTTAAACCCTAACACAAATCTTTGGATTCGGTAGTACTTTCTCCTTTTAAAACCAAAAAGAACAAACCTACCCGAACAAATGCCCTCATTATTGCAGTGGAAGGTTTGAAATGCAACTAAAGAATAAACAGAGAAACTAAAAGAACTGACAGAAAAGAATGAAACACTGCTCTATTAGATCTCAGAGTGGGTTTTTTTAGGTTTGTTAATTTGAGAGCCTGAATACCAGCTGCTGTCCTCCCCTGTTCCCCACAGGCACTGCCCGGCCATGCTGGCTCTCACAGAGAGCACAGCAGAAGCGCATAGCTCACACCACTTACAGGCTGACAGCCTCCAGTCTATCAATGCAGCAGCCACTTCATTAAGATTATTTATATCTTGGTAGATGTCAGAGTGTGAATATTCCTGTTCTGGCTGAAGGATGCTGCGTATCTGTCCCATTTGTGTAGAAAGCTACTTGTGCCCTCTTCATGTCCTCAGCAATGCTATTGCCCTGTCTACCTGGCTGTCATCTTCAGCTGTGCTCAAGCCACTGTCATTTATCCTCAGATCTCCCTGGCACCACCACAGGACTGCTCTGATGCCTGTGCCCAGCCAGAGCACAGCATTTCTCTCACAGTGCCCTATAGTGCACGTAGGGGTGAGAAATATACATTGTGGCCTTACTTCACACAGAAATCATTCCCAGCTGATTATTTCCTAGTGCCCTTGTTTGTGTTACAGCCTATTTTTTTCTACCAAAGCAATGTGGCAGAGCCACAGAGCAGCTGAAAACCAGCATGGATTGAGCCCAGGGTGTTGAAGCCATGAAGATGATTCACTGTCAAAATCTTTTGCCCTGTGTCTTGTTTCCAAGGAACTGATTTTGCAAAAGCACTGTGCTCTGAACCATTAGCAGAGATGGATTGCCTGTGTTGTATTCAGGAGACTGCACTATGCCACCCTGGCCTGTGCTGATACATCTTCCCAGTCACACAGGAGGCTGAGATGTCAGTCCCCATCCTTTCTTTAACCAGGAACTTAATAATATATTGCCATGGATATGAACAGGACAAAAAAATTACAATGCAGGAGCTCAGTGCACCCTCTGCTCCACTTTTAGCCATAATGAAGAATCATAGACTCAGACTCATAGAATCATAGAATAATTTGCAATATCTCCAACTGGAACAGGTTGCTCAGAGCCCCATGCAAGCTGCTCTTGAATTTTTCCAGGATGGGGCTTTCTTTGAGCTTCATTTCTGGCAGACACACATGCAGCAACCCTTTTATTTCTCTTTGCATCCCTTGCTAAGTCCAGCTTTGTGGGAAACTCCCTTTGAGGAGTCCTTGCTTGTGAGGGTGACCTTTTTCCTTTAAAAGTCCGTACCAGGGTTTAAAAGATCCATGAGACTCCCAGCTTTGGTCTTCAGAGCTGTTTGTTCTATTTCTTATCTCAAGTTCTGCACGCTGTTAAAACCTGGCTTTAATGTGCCAGAAACAGTGAAAACCCCACCCTGGACAGAAGATCCCAAGGTTCTTAAAGGTTTCTAGCCCAATTAACTCCTAAGACATGCTATGTTTACAATTCTGTGCCAATAACCACTCCCTATTCTAAACACTCAACCTCTGTGTCAAACCCCTTCTACCAATGTCTCTGTGTCACTGTCACAGCAGAAAATGGAGCAGAAGAAGAGACACTGCCCAAAATTCTCCATCTTGCTCGCATCTGTCTCTATACTAAAAACACAAACCTACAAATTTTCACCCTGTGACAAACTAAACTACCATTTCTTTCCCTCCTTCACTGCTCTCAACTCATCTCTGGGTGTTGGAAGTTTTTCCCATGGACTAAGGTCAAAGGCAATGCTCTCCTGGGGTCCCAGCCAGGGTCTCGGACCCCCCAGGGCAGCACGAGGAGTTTTCCATGTGCCCTGGACTCCAACAAGCTTCAGCTGCATCTTGGCCTTCCTGACCTCGCCCATACAAAACTGGGAAGCTTCCCTTGTGCCATTCCCATCTCTTTACCCTCTGGATTTGTAGCAAGCATGCAACTAATACAGGTATTCTGCCTGAGAGTAAAGTAAGCAAAATGAAGAAACGAATATGAAATCTGTATATCCTTCTCCACTTGCTACCTTTTGTTGCCTACCACTTACAGAGATCTTGCCCACTTTGTGCCTATTGTTTACTTGCAGATATTACTAGGAAGAGCTGATTAAGAGTACCTTTATGGATCAAATTACTGGCAGCAGATGAATACCATAAGCTTAGATGGAAGGCAAGGATGGTTTGGTATTCCACCAAGTGAGCAGAGCTAGGGGATTGCTCTAGAAGGCAGTTAAAGTGGAAGTGAATTTAACAGAGTGATATGGAAAAAATAACAACTATAGAACAAAAGCCATAGCTGCTCATGAACTGACTTCATATTGGCAGCAGGTCAACAGGCAACAGATATCAACATTGTACTTTCCAAAGAGTGTCTTTATAAGTATTTCTTCACTACCAAATAGCAGAGAGACTTGGATATTTCACAAGTTTTATCTGACAAAAAGAGATGGAAAAAGGGGAGTATAAGGATGGAAAACTACTCAGATATCCAAGCAGAATAATTTTTTCATTTCATAAAATAGCTAATTTATTATCTATTAGCTAGGATTAGCTCATTTATTATTTAGGCTTAATGTGGAAATTCTGAAAAGGATGTCCTTGATCCTTTTCATTCATGCTGTTACATATTTGAAACAGCCAGAATGAAAAAAAAAAAAAATCTATCTGCTGCTGCAGACACCAAGGCAATCCTATAAGGAAAGAGGAATGTTTGACATTTAACCTCATCTTCATTGGACTTGCAGCAGGTTGTTGTACATACGTATTATTCAGAATATGTAGCTGACAGTTCACACTTTTGCTGTGGGCAGGAATACATCACTCTGGTTCTACTGCTCCGAGCAGAAGGTCTAAGAACAGCAGGCTCTTTTTCCTGAGAGCATCAGGCGGAGTTCTCCCTCTTGTGGAGTCAAATATAACTCCACTGGCAATTTAAATTCTGCATCCATGATCACCCAGCCTCAGAGACAGACAGGACCTAAGTCCTAAGATAGCACGAGAAAGATGAACGTAATTTACAGGATTCCTTATATAATGGCACAAAGGGGCAAGAGGAAGGTCTAATCAGAAATAAGGTAATATCACTATAAAGATCATATTTTGACCCGAACACACACTGTGCATTGCAATAGTTTTGAAATTCTTTTGCACATCAGACATCTGGTTCAGCAGCTTCTCCTTTAACTTATGACCATTATTATCAAATTTGCCATTCTTCTGTCTCTTTCTTCTGACTCTTTGCACTTCTACATAGAGGAAGGCTTTATTGCAGTTTTAAACCAGTGCATGCTCGTTCCCTTTTCCTTTTTTCCTCCCTCTGTTTTCTGCATGTAAGTAGAATGTTCTCAAACATCACCAAGCAGGTTTTCTTCCAGTATAAACTCTTTCTGCACTCCCTACTCCCCCTCCCTCCAGCAGGCGTGGCTCACAGTTGTTTTTTGGCTCTGAGAAATGAACATTTCTGAGCATTATGTAAATATATTGCTGCATTGATCTTTGTTCTCTGTGTATGCTGAACTGTATTCATTTCTATCACTTCACAGACAGAAAATTTTGAATGAACAGCTGATTAAACATCTACTCATTCCTACTGGTTTTTTTATTGAATTGTAGCATGAACCAATTCACTCTCATTTATTCTTTCCAAGAAGGTCAACTCTTGATCATTTGCTTTAATATTGACCACTCATGTTTCAAACCCATGGTCATTTAACTGAAATTCCACTCCATTCTTTAGACTCTCATATTGACCTTTTAAGGTAGCTAATAACCAGACATTTCAGTAGGCCACTTATCTTTAACGTTTTTCAGTAACACCCATTACATTAAATGTGTGCTCCTAAAATGTATTTATAATTTTTTCATATGGTTATAATCAAGGCTCTTGATATAACAGACAAAATCACTAATTTTCCCTTTACTATGTGGTATCTTATTTATGTTTGCATTTTATTTTTCTTTTTCCCTTTTTTTTTTTTTTTTATTTTTAACTTTAGAGCTTTTGAGCCTTGCAGAATTATGGAACTTCACACATTTGCTTGGCTGCCACTCCTCATAAGTCAAAAAAATCAATCCTGCAGAAAAAATGGGAAGATTTACAAAATCTGCTACCTTATTAGAACAGGGACTTGACAAAGCTCGTACTACAGAAAGATTGTGCAATAATACTTCTTAAGTTTCTGTTACACAATGAGGATAAATTTCAAGAAATATATTAGGAAGTATCCTCAGTTTCAAGTTTCACAGTGAAGGCCTTTCATCTTACAGTATAACAGAGCTGTGACCTGTCCCAGTCTCCAGTTGTGCAACTCTCAGGCAGTTTCACTCCTCTATATCCTCATCCTGCTTGACACATGAAGGTGTTACCTCGCTTCTGTATCCAGGGAACACACAACAGGCCTCTTCAGGCTCATGCAGAGCCAAGATACCTTCAGACTTGCTATGGCTGACAGTGTTTCCTCTATCAACAGCAGCTTCTGTTTTCCTGACACAGAAATGGCATCTGCTACCAATCCTCTTTATTTAAGGAACTGCGACTTTTTGTAAAAGAATTCCATATTTTCTTAATTCCTAAATAAGAGCTGGTATTATCCCCTTGTACTGTGTTGTCCCAGCTTTTACTCCTGGAAGGTCCTTCCCCAGCTCTGCATGTGGGCTGTCTCTTATCCCTTCTTCCAGAGGCTTCCAGTGTTGTCCACGTCCCAGTCTCTTCCACCAGAGAGAAGCCAGCTGGCAAACTAGATTTTAAACAACCCCCTCCTAATATTTTGATATTTAATGAAGAGATACTTAGCTAAGGTGTCAAGACTGTCTCTGAAAAAGTGAAATGGTTTATTGTCTTGCTATGTAATTGAGCATCTGTGAATAATGTAGAAAAATAAATATTAACTCCTAGTGCTTGAATTGCTTATATGTCCCATCTGAGAGCAACTAGAATTTTTTCTTTCCATAAGTGCTTTTAAAATTAATTTATAGAGAACACAAGAAATAGTCTAACTTCTCTCCTGGCAACTCAAGTGGTGAGATTAAAGCAGAGTAAATTTATCTCACAGTACCATTTTTATGCTTTACAGCTAAACAACTATAGCATTTGTGAAGAATCAAATGTTTATTTGTTTAAACACTTTCAGCATCTATGACTTGCTTTAGATATTTGACAATAACTTACTTTTGTAAGAAGTGAAAAATCAACAATCACATTAACATTTCTGAGATTCCAATGTCCAGAGAATTTCAGTAGTTTTATTTACATTTATAACCTTGTATCTGACAATTACTTTTCTTCTGTCCAGAAAGAGAATAAAGGCTTGTGCATCATGCCCAGAAAGTCAAAAGGCTGTGCTGAGTTAACCTTTGTTGGATGCCCAGTGCCCACCAAGCTGCTCCAGCACTCCCCCTTCTCAGTGGGACAGGGAGGAAAAGGTGGAAAACAACTTGTAGGTTGAGATAAAACAGTTTACTACAGCAAAAGCAAAAGTTTGTGTGTCCCCAAACAAAGAGGGGAAAAAAAAATATTCTCTACTTTCCATCAGCAAGCAATGTCCAACCACATCCTGGGAAGTGGGGCTTCAGCATGGGTACTGATTTCTCCAGAAGGCAAACTTTGACACTAAAAAAATGCCCCACCTTCCTCCTACTTTTATTAACTTTTATAGCTAAGCTGATGTCATATGGTATGGAAAATCCCTTTGGTTAATTTGGGTCAGCTATTCCAGCTGTGTCCCCTCCCAGGCTCTTACCAGCATTCTGCTTGGGAGTGGAATGCTGGGGAGAGAGCCTTGATGCTGTGCCAGCACTGCTCAGCAGTAGGCAAAACGTTGCTGTGTTATCAACACCTTTCCAGCTACCAAGGCACAGCACAGCACTGTGAAGGCTGCTCTGGGAAAAATTACCTCCATCTCAGCCAGACCAAATACACAGATCCATAAAAACAAACAAACAAAACAAAAACAAAACCAAAACAAACAAAAAGAAGACCCCACACCAAACTAAGAATGACAACAACAACAACAAACTTTGCCAAAGAACAGACAACAAAAGAAGTTTCTCAGCTCAGAATGTTGTTTGGAAATGTTCTTNTTTGACACTAAAAAATGCCCCACCTTCCTCCTACTTTTATTAACTTTTATAGCTAAGCTGATGTCATATGGTATGGAAAATCCCTTTGGTTAATTTGGGTCAGCTATTCCAGCTGTGTCCCCTCCCAGGCTCTTACCAGCATTCTGCTTGGGAGTGGAATGCTGGGGAGAGAGCCTTGATGCTGTGCCAGCACTGCTCAGCAGTAGGCAAAACGTTGCTGTGTTATCAACACCTTTCCAGCTACCAAGGCACAGCACAGCACTGTGAAGGCTGCTGTGGGAAAAATTACCTCCATCTCAGCCAGACCAAAGACACAGAAACAACTTGTAAAACAAACAAAACAAAACACAAACAAAACCCCCAAAAACAAACAAACAAACAAACAAAAACCCACACCAAACTAAGAATGACAACAACAACAACAAACTTTGCCAAAGAACAGACAACAAAAGAAGTTTCTCAGCTCAGAATGTTGTTTGGAAATGTTCTTATTTCCTAGCTCTTATTGTAATCCCTGTAATACCTGCTGTTACCACCTGAGATGTCACCTCAGGTGTCCCAAATAATTTAGAAACTTTAGTCCTGCATTGAAAAACTTCAGAGGATGGTACAGTGCTGTCTTGGTGGGACATGTGGCTCAGTACCAAACATGACTTTGAACTCTGTGGAGGCAAAGCTTTGGTGCTGTTTAGTGTGGTGCCAGCTTGGAGGGCTTGTACTGTCTCTGCACTCTGGTACAGTCTGGGACCACAGCTCTAACCAGTGCTTTGTAAGAGATGAGGCAAAAATGCAGAATTTCTGTACAATCATAGGTCAGGATCACAGTGGGGCTATACTGTAACAGAGACCTGTGTTGTGTGTGAAGAGTACATGGGGATGTTCTGAGCTGGGAAAACTAAACTACACCCTAGATGCATGAAATTACAATCCTCATAATGACTTGGAAGTGTGGGGAGGGAGTGAAGAGAGGCTTAAATAGTAAGAATTGCCTGTTCCATTGCTCTTTCTCTGAGCAGACATCAATAACAATTCTGGAAGCTACAAGGACTTGTATAAGATTAAATGACCCTAGTCAAGGTTAATTGAAGAGGAACAGTGAAATTCAAATTAAAAACAATGTATGTTACATTTAAATATAAAAACAGAAAGAAAGTATAACTTGCTAACAAGGATTACAAATGGTACTGCATATCAACAAACCACATTAGACTTGAAGCATTTTAAGGTCTAGGTTGCAAGGCTGGTGGTATTTTTTCTTCCTAACAGTTATTATCTTTTCCTAAATTCTTAGTCATTTCAGGAGACTAAGAATTAGGACTAGTTGCACATTCCTGTGTGCCACACTGAAAAAGTTAATGTTGAAGTGATCATCCCTAGTTCTTAACTGCCCTTTCATGGCACCCAAGTGGGTGCACTGGTCTGCTCTGGGTGTTGTGCAACAGGCACCTACGTGATGTGAAGACCTTTCTGGAGGCTCTCTGTGTGCTCAGTAGGAGACCTGCAGGTTACCTTGCCAGCAGAAACTGGTGAGGTTTCAGGGGTTAGGCAGGGGCTCAAGGGATTTCGAAAAACATCAAATTTGTCCTTGTGAATTTCTTAAATAAGTTCCACTGTGGAAAAAATTCAGTATAATTCACGGGAGCATAATTTTGATACTTTTAGGCAAGTAAAGGACAGTCTAAGAAGGTGAAGTGTTTTCCCTGAATATACATTAGCTGGAATGTGACTCAGTGCTTTGAAGTTCTCCATGGCAGACTGTTCTTCTGGAAAGCAAAACACTTCTGAGCAATGGTATCATTTGTTTATTAGAAATACCTTTTCTAAAAATGAGTAATGTATGTGGACTATCATCAGATGAGAATTTCTCATAGAACTTAAATGACCAAACCCTTTTGTTTTGTGCATTTGGTAAACTACGTATGGGAAGAATTATGCATTAGAATAATTTAACACTAATATTAAGACTAAAAATGTGTACCAGCAAGAATTATATATTTTTTTGGCTAAGAATTCAGCTACATTTTTAGAAGACGACTGTTTCTACTTTCAAACTCAGACTTTGAGTCTTGTAAAGATCTGATCTAATATTTTTTACTTTTCTTTTGCCTTTAATATTTAGCACTTATCTACTAATAAATGCTTTTTCATTAAGTGCTTTATAGTTTCAAAATGTCTTGGTATACATGACAACTGACTATTAACAGACAGAATTTTAAAAAGAAATCCTGGAAAACAGGGTGTTTTATAAAACTATCACAATTTAACTGACATCAAACTGATGCACAGTACAGTGGTTAGTGTTCTAGGATGACTGAACATGTGGGGAGAACTTCATATGATAAAAACTGTTCCAGATGGGAGATGTTGAGGCAATTCTCAATGTTGAGGCAATTCTCAATGTTGAGGCAACTCTATTTACTCTTAGCTGCTGTGGGTTCCATGTCTATGTCCAGGTCTGACAGAGCACAGTAGAAGAGCATTTGAATATACTTCGTTGTTGTAGCTGTACTGACAAAAATGTGGGAGAGAAATTTATAATATATCTTAGACATACACCTGAATTTTGAGGATTTGAAAATACTACACAGATATTAGGAAAATCTTGAAATACCTTAATCAATAGAATTAAGCATATGTTATAAATAGCTAAAGGCAAAAGCAGTCAATAATTAAACTGAAATTCTTATTTAGTCAGATTTTCATCAACATTTTCATTGAATTGATAGCTGAATTAAAAGTATAATAAATAAAAATATTAAAAGTTTGCTTTTCAAGACTGCCTGAATTTGAGGACTGGCAACTACTCTTTGAGCCAATAATTAATTATTTCATTGTTTCTGAAAATCTGTGGGCTCCTCTGATTTGGATTGTTCCATTCCTTGGATGGAAAGTGAAGCAAAGATGTTCTGGAATGTCTGCCTTCCAGGGTATTAAAAAGCTAAGATTTAGTATTCACAATCCTACACGGCTTTTATTGAGCTAACATCCTGAAATGGTTCAGCACCACAAATAGCAGATGACCATATGACATCCACATATTGGACTGGTTTGTACAGGTAAGCATGGTTTTGTTTTCAGGACCATGTGATGAAGCAGATGACCTCAGACATGCCATATACCAAAGCACAGCGAAACGTCATAAAGAAAAGGATTTTAGGAAAAATTATTCTCTCCTTCTTCTGCCCAAGGTTTTGACATGGTGACTGGGACATGATGTTGCTTACCAGAGAGCCAAAGTAGACATTTAGGCCGTTTTTCAGCTGGCAGATAGACTCCCAAATAATATGCAGGAATGCCTGAGAGGGCAATACCAACGCCAATAAGGGAATTGATTGTATCACTGTAGAGAGGCACTATAACCAGGAATAGGGAACACAAGCAATATACTATAGGGAAGAAGAGGCTAAGCTGTGAAGAAAAAAAAAATACAGCATTTGTTATAAGATGCAACACTCTCTTGTAAAAGTTCATGCTTTGCAGAATAAAGTTAGACATGTCAATAATAAAAGTATGTACTGAATTTTTTGACTGCTTACAGTCAGCATAATTTGTTAGCTTCTGTGTACACTGCTGAGAGCCTCTTATTTGGTACACATCTGAAGTGTCTGGCTATTTTAGTTTTTTCAGGCCTGCATAAACTCAGTTCCTTTATAATTAGTAAAAGATCAACGTTTGAAAGAAGTTCTTTAAGTAATGGGTAGCTTTTTCTCCAAATTCAGTTCTGAATTTTTACGTGTAGTTTTGGTTGGGAATTAGCACACTAAACTTTCAATTACTGTTTTGATGTTGTAGAACTAATGGACTGATTAACAACCATTTTGTGTGGACACTTAAAAAATATCATATCACAAATAGGGAAAGTTGGGCCACAAAGCTGGTAAGAAGAGTGGAACACCTTCCCTACAACAGCAGGTTAAGAAAGTTGGGGCTGTTCAGCCAGGAGAAGAAAAGGTTCAATGGGCACCTCATAGCAACCTTCCAGTGTCTTAAGAGGGCCTACAGGGAAGCTGGAGAGGGATTCTTTGTCAGGAACTGTAGTGATAGGACAAGGAGTAATGGGTACAAACTGAAAGAAGGGAAATGTAGGTTAGGTATTAGGAAGAAATTCTCTAGTGTGAAAGTGGTGAGACACTGGAATGGGTTGCCCAGGGAGGTTGTGGATGCCCTAACTGGCAGTAGTTCAAGGCTAGGTTGGATAAATCCTTGGGCAACCTGGTCTTGTGGAAATCCTGTGGCAGGGATGGTTAGGACTAGGTGATCTTTAAGGTCCATTCCAAACCTTAACATTTTTTGATTCTATGAAACTTTCATAGAATTAATTTTTTTTTTTTTTAGTGTCTCTAGGAGTGAGCATTCTCAAGGGTCCAGGAGTTGACATTAAATACCAGTTGAAATTGGTGAGATTTTACTGGTATAAATATTTTTTTTCCTTATAAAGGTTAAAAATGTAAGTTGATGAAAACCAACTGCTACATTTCAGATAAGGAAATGGTGTATGTGGAGTTGTGGTGTTGACTAAGCTGGCAAATGCTGACAGGAATTAACCAGTCATTGTGTATAGTCTGACTGTAATCCTTAGTAGAGTCAGAAGTAAAACTGCCAATAAGGCAAGATTTAATCTTTATCTTTCACATATTTTGTGGAAAAGTTTGGAAATTGAGGTTAAATATGTTTCAGGAAAATTCAGTCTACTGTATAAAACTGGGAAGGTCTCTAGCAGGAGGTGCTCAGGATATTTTATACCTTTGCTTGAAACTTTTTTAAAATTAATCAGGATGTTTAATGGAGAGAACTTAATGGAGAGAAAATGTGTTTGTAAAAATACCGCAGGAGTTTAGGAAGGGAGAGTGACAAAGAGAAATGTTTGGGGGCATTTCTCTTGATTTTTACTGTATCACTGGAGAGCCAAAATGCAGGTCATGAAGCCAACAAGCAGGACCCAGTGCATGGTTTTGTGTGCCTGCTGTGTGTTTCCATCCTTGCTTTCTGGACAATCACTGGATTAAAACTAGAAACAGGTTTTAGGCACACTTTGTTTCTGTGCAGTCTCCCTCATCTAACTGATAGTCAAATGCTCTTCTGAGTCAATCATTAAACTTGCATTTCATTGCATCTATGCATTAAACTTGCATTAAACTTGCATCTATGAACACTATACAGTGGGAGGGAACATTCAAAACATATTTGATTATTTAAGCTAACTTCTATGTGGGCAGAATTGTGGACATTTATGGGCTTTGGAGGGATTTTACTGTGTTTGTTAAATCATGTAGGTTTGATCACAGTGTTAACCTCTCTGGAGCCTCCATCATAAGGTCTACTGAGGTCTGCTATTCTTCCAGGATGGGCTAAGAACTTCAGAAATTTATTTATCCCTAATTTGTTTTTAAACAGAAATGATGAGTCTGAATGAAAGAAGAATAAATGGTATATATCATTTCAATCTCACAGCAAAATTACCAGAACAGATGTTTTTGTGGACTCTAATGGGTTTTGCTCCTTCATCTTGTATTTTGAAAGAATTTATATGGCTAATAAATTAATAACATAACTGGTACTGTTATGGTTGTGATATTAAAGAGCCTATAAACACATGCATTAGCTAGCTGGCTTTTAGAGATTTCTTCCTGTCTTTTTTACTTACTTTAACAGGCCGTGGTCTATGTGGCTGAGTATATCTCAAATATATTAGTCCTGCAATAGACAGACCCACAAAGAGCCAGTAGTTGAAGCAGTAGTAATTAATAAGGAGGAAAACATCTTCCACAAGGAGATAAAGCAAAGTCATCAAGCCCTAGAGATAATAGAAACAAAGACTCTTTAATGTGAAAATAAAGACAGAGTAAAAGTATAAACTGGCCTGTTTCCAACCTATTTGTATGGGCCAAGGATATCAGGTCCTTGAAAGAAGGACTCATTCCACTCACAAGCTGAGACCATTAGAGTAAATTCTGTGCCCTGCAGGTGTGCTATACCACACTTTCTGTGCAGTATATCCACTTAACAGAAAGACCTAAACCACCAGGAATTCAATGTCTATTGTAACAGATGAGCAGAAAAAACTTTCACTTTCCACAAGAAAAATGCGAATGGTGGTATATTAATAGAGTAAAAATCATGTTACCAGTGCAAATAGAATCCCTATGAGAAGAATCTTCATAATGAGATTATAATTTTTAGCAAATTATTTAATGTCAAACAGGATCAGTACGATAATATATTCATAAATGATATGTAACATAGGGCAGTGGACACCAAATAAAATGCATGCTCAAATAGATGGATTATTTATGAAAATAATTTCCAGTAATTCTATAACTTATGGTTCCACAATTTTGTGTCACAATATCTCATTTGTTTAGTGGCAGCAGAAAAAAAAAAAATCAACAAGGCTATAGGCATTCAATGGTAGAAGTTTAATTTTAAGAGCTTTGTCACTCCTGTTATAGCTATAGTTGTAGAACATCAGCCTACGGCAGGGTGGAAGAGATGTTCCTGACATACTCTCCTCCAGTGACACTCTAAAAGCTCGCATTGAAGAGTTAAACAGCTCCTGTCCATACCATTACATATTCAGCCATTCTTTGTCTTCTCAACAATGCTATTGTACTTCTCACTAATATTGTTTGGAGAGCGTATGAACATCAATCAAGCTATTATCTTTCCACTGAAAAAAACTCTGTCAGATCAAATAACACCACCCCCTCAATGAGTTTTAGAAGTTGTGGGCATTTGCAGAAGATGTCTCCAGGGTAGGAGAAGCCTGTCAGAAGTCCAGGGCAGAGCAGAGAAGTTTTACCCGAGGTCCAAACCCCAAGTGCCCCAACCAGGCACGAGGCTGGGGTGTCACTTACGTTGAACAGGAGAGCAGGGACTGGTGTGAAGCACTTTATGTGAATCAAGCTCAGACTGACAGGGAGGTGTCCTTCCCTGGCTCCAACATAGAAAAGCCTAAAAAAAGACTAAGGAAACTCAATCATACGAATAGCTTTTTGCTTCCTGACAAAGTAAAGAAATAATTCATTACTCTGTTGTAAGTGCTGCTCTCTTCTCAAGTGGCTTTAGTTTATCAAATGGTGCTGATCATGAGAAGTCTGATTGTAACAATACCTCCATCCTAAATGAACGACTTTACATGGCAAAAATTACGAAACAGCAGTAAAAAAATGCAGATTAATGATTCTTTTTCAATTATTTAAAATAAATCTTATATTTCATACCGAGATGCTGCAATAATTGATGAATTTAAGCCACTATAGCAAGACATGGCCACTGCTATAGGGATTATCCACTTGGCATGACTAAGGGTTTCACCTCCAAATGTCTGTAACAGAAAAAAAAATTAAAATTGTGAGGTCCACTATGTTAGGCATATGGATAATCCATATGGAAAAACTCTCATGAAAACACATCATCCCAAATGTAGTCTTAAAGCCCATGCTTTTTTATGACACCCAGTAATGACTTATGAAATTAGAATTTGGAAAAGTTGATCAGCATCAAAATAAATTTGGCAGATACATTAAAAAAGATTAAAAAATCTAAGCCTAGATTAATTCAGCAATGCAAAAGATGATGTATAGGCTTTAAAGTATTCTGACAAATCCCAACTGTTGTAATCCTTGAGTTATCATTTTATTTCCGTATAAAATATTGATAATGCTTTAAAAAATATTTCAGTGCACACTTCTGCATTCAGAATATTGCTGTGGTCATGCAGCATTAAACATTACATACTGTACATTAGAATGATAACAAAAGAACTTGGTTCTCCAACCACCCAGATTTTCTACAGCTCTTTGATCCTGGCAAAAGCATCTTTCCTATGATGTAGTGTTAAGAGCAGGATTTGCAGAGTATACAAGAAGATTTTTCAAGAGCATATTTATTGGATACATTCTTGATACCCACCTTCTAATATACTGGTACTGTTACATGAAAAAAATGTTTCAAGCATCCTTCAGCATGAGAGTATTTCAGCTGTCTGCCAAGCACGCTACCTGAAATTTTCCTGTAGTGTCTATTGTTTGGGTTATGTTTCACAACTTACCACAGCCACCGCATCACTTGTGAGGAGAGCTGACATGTCCAACACTACATAGTATGCTATATTAGTCAGTAAGTAGATAATAGCTACAATAGGCATTGAAATTGCAATAGAAAGAGGTAGATTCCTGCAAAAGGAAAACAGAAAAATTATTTCATGTTATTTAAATGAGAAATACTTAAATAGATAACTGTTCCCAGATTCAAGCATTTGTGAATGGATACCTCCATCATGTCTTATAATCCATAATTTTGAATCATGGGGTTAAAAAATAACATGCACCCATGTGTGAAACAATTCCATAAAATTCTTAGTTTGTTGCTTGTGTATCTGTCACAAGTTTTTAAAAAACCCTTAAAACATTCATATGTGTAAATTTAATACACTCTTATATACAGCAATTTAAGAGAGCTCTCAAGTGCAGACTTAGGTAATCTCTTGATTGTGGCATTTTTTTTCCTGACTCATTAACTATGCGTATCCCAAGACAACATGGACTGTATCAGCTTGAGTGGCTGATGCACACAACTCCCACAGGGCTGACATCCCTAAAGAAGGAGGAGATGATATTTGCCCATTAACAGCAAGGCTGAAGATCATATCATAAAACCCATAAATCTGACACAGTCTTACTTTACTGGTGGCAAAAAAGGTCTTGGAAAAATAATTCTGCATAACTGAAAAGAAGCAGGGAATTTTAGAGGGCTAGATGCACCTTTGTGTTTCCTTGCTTTCAGCAGGGATTTGTTCTTCTCCTTCAAAATTGTAGTCTGAAGTGTAAGATGTAAAATACATATACACAGATAAATGATAAAAGTGTGATACAACTGATAAATGAGCACAGTAACCAGAAAGAGTTCTCCTACTTAGTCCCCCATTTGAAAAAAATAAGGTTTTTGCAGAGAAAATAATTTGACTAATTTCTAATCAGAAACAAATACATAGTGGCTTGTCCTGCCATCACCTTTTCAAAGGAAAAGCATGTGTTTACCTCTCAGGATTCTGCATTTCCTCGGTGACATAGTTGAGCGTGTCCCATCCAGAGTAGGAGAAGAGGGCGGAGTAGAGAGCCAGGGCAATCATCCCTGGGTTTGTTGCTGAGCCCTCGAACGGAGCTCTCAGGTTTTCTGTTTCCCCTGTACAAATGGCAGGTGCCAGTTGCCTGTTACATTTCATGGACTGCAACTTAGAAGGGCACTACACCTGAAGTGTTAGCTAACCAAAAGGAAATAACCCCCCCCTGCATCCAGGCTTGATCACGGTATCTAAAGTGCACAACTTACATTTCTACTTAACAAACAGGACAATTTCAGTCAGATGTTCAGAGAGATACACTTGCACAGGGAGAAAACAGAACATTTTCACATGATTGTTATTTGGCTATGACTTCTGTAATTCTACCAGATTTCAGAGTCCTTTTCTGACATTACTGCTGACCCTACCAAAGGAGGGAGCCATACCAAGGGCATGCAGAACCCTGTCAGCCAGGATAAGGTACTTTGCAAACCCAGTTTCAGGTCCTGAATGTCCCATATTTCCTCCTAATAGATCTGCTTTTATTTTCACCAGGTGAATTAGTGGCCACTAGAGGGGGACCTCCATTAGGCATGGTTTTCAGTGGGATGCTCTGACCCACAAGGGTGTTCCCCAAAACTAAGAGATGAGATTAAAAATCTTTCCTTTCAAAATTCTGCTCTATCAGTTGAGATGACAACCTGCACAATGCTGCAAAATAGGCAAAATGTTAGTGAAACTGCATAAGCCTTCACTGCCATCCTGGAAAGGGGAAGAAAGACCTTACTGATTTTGCAGAAGGAAAGTCTACTATGTAATGAAAATGGAAGAGGGTAAAGTATTAAGGGAAGACAGAAACATACTGAAACCTCAATTAGGAAAGAAAGTAATGTCTTTTTTGTAAAGTGAAAACACGGACTCAACTAAGGAGTTTATAGAGACTATGAAAGCAATTCAGTCATCGAAGAGCAGGAGATTGTTTGAACCAAAGAAGAGAAGCTATGAGATGTACACATAATTTGGAGAAGAAAGTGGTTGGAAAGAAAAAGAAAGGAAAAAATCCAAAATATTCAAGAAAATAATTTTTTTGGTTTTTTTTGTTTGTTTGGGTTTTTTGTTTGTTTGTTTTTGCCAAAGACAGCTCATATTCATAATCAGATATATTTACAGTTTTTTAACACCAGAAATGTATCCAAGCACATCAGAAAGAATATGCAGGGCTAAAACATCACAACTGTTCTTTTCATTACAACAGCTGCTGAGTTTAAAAGGGTCATTGACCTGATCACAGCTTCCTCCAGAAGTCTACATCATTCCTCCTCCCAGCCTTTCCTGTATTTAAGTGCTCAGTTCTGCTTAAAAAAGGCAGAGGTGAGACCTTTACTACCAGTAAAAACTCTCAACATCTCGTGTGTTTCACCATAATGTTTCCTCTATGCTTTAACTCTCCCTGAGCCCACAGAGCAATGCAGAGGAAACAACATGGGGTGCATGTGGGACCAGAGGGAGCAGCCCCTGGGTCCCACGGCACACCAGTGAGCAGGACAGGAGGCAACTTTGAAGGAGGCAATTTGAAAGCAGGGGCAATGCTGCTACAAAGGTGACAGCACAGAATCACACTTTTGCAAAACTGCACAGTTTTATGAGGGGAACTACTCCTTCATGCAACTGTGACCCTTAAGCAATGCTGCTTCTCCGAATCTTCACGACTCTGCCCTTAGGACTGGGTTCAGTTGTCTAAAGGTTTCTTTAGATTTCAACCAATTGGTGACAACTGACATGCAGAGGTAATGGCTAAATAAAAAAGCTTTGCTAAAGTCTAAGTAGCTGAAGTAGCTTCAGTGTAACAGCTGATGCCAACTCCACCCAAGGAAAGGAGGAGGCCAGCAAATATGGAAAAATAAGCATGCCTGTTAGGTTTTATAAGCTAATTTAGCAGGAGAAAAAAATAATTCCTAAACTGAAGAGGGCAAACTACCTTTATTTCAACTGAATAAAGATAAAATGGCTATACAATTTAAGAATTTCAAAGGAAATGAAAATGTAAAAACCTTAGCAATCTAAGTAGCGGAGCTAGAACTGGAAGAGTCTTCACTGTGCCAGAGACCCAAATTAATAAAATCAAATCTATTGCCATATGCAAAGCTCTGAGATGGCTCCAGAATAAAGTGCTCTCCAGCTTTTTAGTGTGTTCAGTTCAGTCCAGTTATTGCTGATAGGTGACTCATCTGCCCTGTGATGCCTTACAGTAACACCATCCCACAGTGATTCACAGAACAGCACTGTTACAGTCTTCTCCTTTGTTTCTAGGAACAAACATGCCCTCCCACAAATACCACCTATGATTTACCCTCTCTGGTCATCTCCCTGGGCAGGGTGCTATGGCTGGGGGGTGGTGCTGGTGGGGTGAGGTGGGCAAAGAATGGTGGTGGGAGGAACTGTGAGAAGCAATACAATTTCTGTTTCCCTGTCCTGTTATAGGACAGGTGATAATGCATGAGTCAAACACCAAGGCTGACTTTAAACTAGTCAGCAGTGAAGTGATGTTAATTCAGCTGCTATTTGCTATTCAGACCTAGCAGCACAGGACTTGGCCTGAATAATTAACCCCCTATTGCTTAACAAGCCATAAAACACATCTGATCTTCCTGTGGCAGACTTTTGGTTTTTATTCCAGAATAAACAACACTTCATAACACTTCATGTCTTAAAGATCACGCTACATGGATTTTGAAACTCATATATGATTCATTTCATAGAATTTAGGTAAATGAAAATTATTCTTACCTTTACCAATTTTGTAAAGGCCAACCGATATCACCAAGATAAGAGCCATAACTTTTGCATATGTGAAAACATCTTGTACACGGGTACCCCACTTTACATTAACACAATTAATAAATGTTAAGGAACCTGCAGAGAAAAAGAATATGCATGAAAGAAGCACTGGATGTTTAACGTGACTTAAGTCATAGTTCAAACCCATCTTTTCAGATACCACTCCTCTTTTAATGAGTAAAACTGAATGAGATTTCGCCACTTTGGGACTGACCACTCAGATTTATTAAAATGAAACACCTGGTTTAAAATTTACACTATGGTTTTCTGAAGAATACTGTTATCATGACAGCAGGTAAGACAAAACACATCAGTTTTTGAATTTTAGGACTAACTCCTTCTTCTTTTTTGGGTTATTTAAATTTTATTAAACTCAACAAAGTTGCTCACATGCAAATGATAGTATTCCTTTATCTCCTATATATAACAAATTTCTTCATGCTGGGTTAAGCTCTAGTTTAGGTATAGAATAAGGACAACTCCCGCACAAAAGTAGTCTGCATGCTGTGACAAGATACTGAATTGAGCCGAGCCAGCATGCTATTATTACTCTGTGCTTATGGCTTAGAGGTTGTGTCATTCACATTTTGGCCCTGAGTCTGAAGATTGCATAGCACTTACTTACAGAGTCCTCTCAAGTCCCAGTTTTGACAGAATCTAACAAAAATACCAAAGAAGTTGGTTGCAGAGAGTGGGTGGGATCAACCAGTTTTCCTTTCCTCCTTTTGCCATATTCTCTTCAGTCAGGTTTGTCCCTTGGCTGGCAGCAGGTCCAGCCAGGGGCTGAGCCATGTGCCCATCTGCTCTCACTCTAGCACACATATGGCATCACAGGCAACTTCTCCCTCTTGCAATCCCATGATTCAAAACAGAGATAGATGAGGAAAGGTAATGGTGTGCATTGATACCAGGTATGAAGCCCAGCTGCTGGAGAAGAGAGCAGAACAAATGTGGCATGGTGACCGAGAGTGCTCTCAAGCATGGATCAAAGTGGATCAAAGTATTTCTTATCCAGAAATCTTGTTGGTCTTTGCTCCTCTTTCCTTGACCTGCCTATAATCTATATTTCAGTTTTGAAAGGAAGAAAAAGGGTTTTGTAATGCTCAAAATGAAAATATTTTAGAAACCATTCTATATAATAAGGGCACTAGCATGCAACCACACCTGCTCAAAGAACTTCTTGCCTTCATTTTCATAAATGAATCTGTGCATGTGACAGTGTCCTATCAGCCAGTTAGGACCGTGAATCATAGGCATACATGTATCTTTAATCAACAGTCACAATTTCTCCCTGCCAAATTGTTATAATTCTTTTCTCTCATCTAGTAATACCAGCCCCAAACTCAAAACATTTAAATAAAAAATTATTAGTTCCTAAGAGCATGTTTTATATAGGTAATAATTATTTTCACAGAATGCAAAGAAATAGAAATTTAGAAAAACCTCTTCTGGCCACATACAATTACAGTTCCTAAACTTCTAGCAATCACTACTTACATATACACGCAGCTGCAATCAACCTGACTGCATCATAGGGTGGTTCACAGTGGGGAAAAATGGGCTGAACAATATAGTTAGCAAATGTGATTGCTATCACTGCTTGAGTTGTTGGTTCGATAATTAACAAGGAAGACCAAAGTCTGATGAAGGCCACAAAGGCCCCAAATGCCTCCAGGATATAGGCATAACTGCCTCCAGATTTCACGATGGATGTTCCCAGTTCAACGTAACACAAAGCTCCAAACAGGGAAAAAATCCCACCAAGTGCCCAGATGACCAACGAGAGTCCATAAGAAGCACTGTACATTAAAACACCTCTGGGTGATACAAATATGCCAGAGCCAATCATGTTCCCTACGATTAAAGAAACTCCATTTAGTAAGGTGATTTCTTTTTTCATCTGCATTTTTTCACTTGTCTCTGCCATATTGTCCATTCCAGCTTTTGCATTCTTAGTTCTGGACTTCTTATTGCAGCACATTTGCCAAGGGGTTGGCATCTTCAAATCAAATTACCTGAAAACAAGAGGCGAGAACATCTTTTGTAATGCACGTGACATCAGAGACAGACAAAATAATTAACAGACAGGGCATAAATGATACAAAGAACAACGATTTTGCCTGATTTTACCTTGCAGTTCAGGAACAGCACACTAGTGAATTTTCTTAACTTTCACGGTTGCATACCTTTTCAATGGATAAATATGAGGCCACTGTCTTTGGTTATACATTCTGAAGCTTTTGCTAACTCTCAGTTCACTATTATTATTTATCTTGAATTGTAATTCTATGTTATGTTATTGAAATTCTATGTTATTTTAGGGAAGAAGGAGACACTGTATCCCTGGAAATATGTTCTGATATGGCTGGAGTGTCCTCTACAAGATACCTCTTCCTAAAATTTGTTCTTATCCCAGAAAGAACTTTAATTTAATTATTATTTGTTTCATCAAACGACATTCACTTGAAAGCTGTTCTGTTGGGGAACACCAGAGAAAAGACAGAAAAAGAGCCTCAAACCCTCTAATCTCACAAGGCAAATGTTAATATGAGGGTAAATTTAATTTTTAGTAATAAAATAAGTCCAAATAAATCCAAAAAATTTAATTACTTTAGTAATTTAAAGTAAATTAATATTTGCTGCTCCTAGAGATGAGATTGCTGCTGCAGTGAATAATGCAGCTTGGTTTGCTATTAACCTCACTTGACTTCTGAGGAGAAGCCACTAACATTCATAGGGATTGAGTCTGGAACACTCTGTCCCTGGAACGCTCCTGTATAAGAGAGTCCAACAAAACATGCCTGTAAAAGCATCTCCCTCTGGTGCTCGTAGGACAAGATCCAAGTATGCTGGGAGCTGGGAAAAACGACCTAACTCCATAGCTCCATGGATCAATTGGCCTTGTGCACACATGCACAGCTCTGGGGCTGAGGTCCCTGGGGACGAGGAACCCAGGACTGCAGTGACTATCTCAGTTCTTGGGTCCTGCTGATGTGTAAGGGTGCTTAGACCAACGGCCAATTTTTGGTGTCTGTCTCAAAAGACATTTGTTTCTCCTTCCCTTCCCCCCTCCACACACACTCTAAAGCACTTCTGAAGATAACTTCCTCAAAATCCTGTGACCTAGATCCAAGTTCCCTGAGTAGAACAAAGCTCATCCATGCAACACTGGCAAAAACCTCCCCTATTTGATTACAACTATTTACACATTACATTAACACATTACACGTGATTCACAAATTTATGTTGTTAAAACATGGGTCAATGGACAATTTAAAACAATCTGCCCTCCCCAAACTTCCTAAAAAGTTTGTAAAGTATAACTGTTTTAGCAACCCTGAATATATTATAATTCTATGTGTTCCTTCCCAGCTTTTTTGATGCAACTCCTAATTGATCAAATAGCGAACGAGGCCTGATGAGTATTAAAAATTAAAAGATGCCAAACTCTCTTTAAAGATTAAATGCTTTTCTCATCCCAATGGCACTTTCTCCAACCACAGGAACACTGTGGGAACACTGGAATAAAATTAAATATTAACTCTTGTCAAGAATGTTCAAGCAGGACTGCAGTCTCCCTTGGTTTTTTCTGACCTCCTCCTCACACACACAAGTGACTCCTCTTACTTCTCACATCATCCCTCTATGAATAAAAAACATCATCCTGGTTTGCAGGGAGAAGTTTCATGCATCCAATAAACCATTCATATCGTCCTTTAAATTCCTAATAAGCCTCACCTGTTTCCTTCTGTGTGACAGAAAGGAGGAAAAAGTCACCCTCCCCACCCCAAAATACAGGCCAATACCTCCAGAACTTCCTGTCTCTGTTTCTGTTCTCAATGGCTACATGAAATATCGGCAGAAGCCCCTCCCATGATGGCAGCTGTTTGGAGAGGTCATCATGATAGTAGCATGCTAAAAATCTGGGCATAATTCTGTATTAATACTCATTTTTCAGCATAGCTGGTTTAAAATCATCTTATGCTTCTTATGCTTGATGCACAATTTTTAATTTTTTTTTTTCTCAGATTTTTAAATGCAAGCTCTGGCTGTGAGCTGAAATGCACAATTATTTCAGTCAGCACAGCTCAAAGGATGTGGGAATTTAAAATGCTGTTGTTACCCAAGTAATGTGAATGTGGAACTATGCAAGCAGTGATCAAAGCCAGTGGCTCACTTTTCCTGAAATGAAGTCCCACTGGTAAGTAAGATACAGTTATTTTCCTGTAAAAAAGAATACATCAAGTAATTGGTAGGTACAGGTAACTTGTGTGTGTGGTATCAAACCTGAACTTTGATGTCTAGTACAGATGGCCTGCTAAATAAAGGGAATTTGATCATTTAAACTGGCAATGCTACTGAAGCCTAGTAGCACTTTTACAATCTGCAGCTTTCAGCAGAGAACAAAGGTAAAGTTTAAATTATTTTCTTAAGTAACACAACATTTTGCATATTTTTCTCTGATCTCTTGCGCTACCAAAAGATTATTTCCGATTTCTAAAAATGTGTAACTGGAGCTGTGTATTTCTTCCATAAATAAGTGACTGCAGATGAAACCATTATGAAAGACAAACTGCTAGAAGAAACAGTTCAAAATTCTGTACTTTGAGACGTCACATTAGCAAAACTTTTACCCAGACCCTCAAATAAGTCCAAAAATAGGTATGGCCTGAGAATCAAATGGTTTCCATAACCAAGATGTGCAACTTCCCTGTAATTAATTTATATCGCCTGAAAGTAGAAATTTTTAAACAAAATATTTTAAACAGCTTCTGCCTGTCCTTCTCCACCAAGACAACAGTAGAATTTCCAGCAGCTTTGGTATTGCACTGATTTCATTCAGTGCCATCACAATGTTGGAGCAGTTACTGATTTCTTTGTTCAGGACTATGTCTTCCTTAAATAAACAAGATTCACTGAGTTGTGACTCATGCTTGCTCTCAGCAAAGTATCCATGCTATTAAGAAAATTAGTGGAATATAGGAAACAGTCTCCTTTACAGATCTCCCTGTACAACAGCAAAAGAATAATTTTTTGTCAAGTGTATAAAGAATTTACTGCTGTTACATTCTAGGCAGGGATGAAAACTACTTAAGGATATGCCCAGTGTCTGTTGTCTAACTCTTTATCTCATTTATAGCTTCTGCTATTTTTCTCCTACTGAGCCTGGCCAATAGTCCTGTCCTACCGTTGTCACTATCACCTCATCCTCATGCCACATGTCCTCTTTCTGGGACCGTTGCTGTTGCTTCTGCTTCAAACTGGTGTGCTAAGGAGCTTCAGCTGAGAAGCTTACATATTCAAGAATGCTTCAACAGCTCTTCTCCATCATTTGGACATTTAGGTCACATTTTGAGGGTGCGCATAATCCAAGTGAGAGACAGCAGCTCTTGCTTATTGGGGGCAACCATCAGAGATGTAATAAGGTGATTTCTTATGGGGTGGCCATTTTCAGATGTAAAATCCTGTATTATAATAGATGACAAATATTTATGGCGAAGCTTCTAGGAGTGAGAGTGGCTTCCTGAGACCAGAAAGTTTTAATTGGTGCAGTAATTAAAAAAAAACTGAGGTTCTTTGCATTCTTCTTTAATGTGGTTGGGTATTGTGATGATAAAACTTTGTGGCAGCAAAAATATCTATGCAGGTATTTTAGTAGCTCTTGAGCATGAAGTCTGAAGAGCAAAGCTTCCTTCTGATGCTAAGGAAAGTCCTTGCTGTCTTAGTCCCAGGGACTGGGACAAGCAGAAAGAGCAATTGGTCTCTGGAAATAATGTGCCAGTGTGCCTCAGAGGCTGCAGCAGGATGAATGACACAGCGGCCAACACTTGCCTCTGCCTTGTGTCAGCAAGTGAGCTCTGTTACACAACTTCAGAACTCTATTTTCATGCAGGTCTTCCTTTTTCTTAGGGACTCTCAATAAATGGAGGGAAATTTTCCTCTCAGGGAATACACAATGCCACGAGAGCCCAGACAGCCATAATGGCAAATCCTAAATCCTTTGTAGCTTTGTGTTTGCCTCCCAGCTGTATGTGCAAAGAGCAACAGAAAGGACCTTGGAGACTGACATCTGAGAAATTAAAGAAAACAGTAGCACCATATACAAGTAATTTTCAATAGCTCATTTCTTACTTAATCCACTGCCAAAAGTCATAGAGAAGGGTGAAAGAAGAAGGGACAAGTTGATAGAAGTTGAAAACTAGAGCTGAAATCAAAGTTCTTCCATAAATTACTGTAGGGCTGGTTAGGCAGGGTAGGATTTTCTCAGGCACTTCCCATTCTTCAGGGGTCTACATTTCATGAATGACTGCTTCCTTCTTATGGAGGTAATTCACCTTTGCCAAATGATTCAGCAAGGCTTGGTCAGGGAAGTGCTTCTGTACTTCCACAGGAACTTACAGACTTGTGAAGTCTTACAAACTGCTCCATAGTCTTCCAGAGGGACTGAGGTGCCTCTATTTGTTGGAGCATTTAGCAATTCCCATCTTTTAATTCAAGAAATATTAGTAAATCAATAAGGTCTCCGAGATCAATTATTGTTGCCTTCAGCAGATTCCCTTGGAAGCTGAGGGCATTTAGAAAGTCAACTCCTATGAAAGATCTTGGAACATGCTGGACATCAGATTTACACCTCGTTTCATGGTCTTTTCTTTTGGTGAATTTTATCTACCTCCACAAAAGTTCTCAATAATAAAAGTGTGCTATGCCACCAATGAACCAGCCAAAGTCAAACCAGCTAAGAAAACTGATAAACTCCAATGTTTTCTAGTTTCAGTCAGAAAATTAGTGAGATTAAGAATAATATTTAAAATTCAAATCTAGCACATTGTAACTGTGTGTGTACTAGACATCAATATACATGTAGAAAGCCATTGTAAATGTCATGAGCAATCTCTTATTTTCTCCAAGTACATTCTGGGCAATTTTCTCCTGCCTGTGGAAGAGTGACCAAAAGTTTTAAAAAACCCCAAACATATACATTTATATTAATAACTATTGGAACATGAAATCAAATAAGCAGTTTTCAACATGACCAAAATTGTGTAACACAGTACATCCAAACATTCAAAATACCACTATTGAGTATGAGCATAACAGGTCTCAAAGGGAGTATTCATGGCAGATTGTACTGTGGGACATTTCCCAATGAGGAAAGCAAACAAAACAAGATTATGCAGTATGAGGAAACAGCGTAAAATAAAATACTCTCAGAAATTATAATACTAAAAACTTGAACAACAGCAAGAAAAAATCCACTTTGATCTCACTTCAAGCAAACATTTCTCACTCAATAAGAAACAAGCGTATTTCCTTTTGGTTTTCAAATTCTATGTTTATAAAAATATTTAATTACTTCACATGCTCCAAATGCATAAGTGGGGTCATAGACTGGCTTTCCCACAGGAGAGACTTGCTCCGCCCCCAGCACGCCATTCCCACCCCAAAGCAAGTCACAGAGAAGATTGGAGAGAAAACCTACTGTAGCTCAAATCTAAGGAGGAATTAAAAAGAGAAGTTAGCAGCTTACCAGAGGGTAGGTGATCTGCTTGCTTCCTTTAGCAGAAAGGCTACAGTAATAGAACAGTGCCTCTCAGGCTGCTGCTCTAAATAAACACCTCTGTTCCACCAGGACGGGTTTAACACCCATATGAATAGCCTCTTCTCTCACTCTCTGTTTAGCCTTGCCTTACCTGCTATTTTTATTACAGCAGCATGAACATTAAAATCAATGAGAGCTTTCAAAAAAGATCTCAGACTCTTCTGGAATGTGGTTTCTCCAAACAGTCTCAACTGAGGTCATTAGCAGGAAGAAGCAGGCAACTGCTGCTCTCTATTCCTATGGAAGTTGTGATAGAAATAAAAGGAAAGTTGGGAGGGAGGGAAAATCCTTCATCTATGTGTCACTGAAACCACTAATAACTAACAATTAATTCAGTCCAATTCCTTCTTGCTGATTTAGAAAGCCACAATGGATTTTTTACTAACACTACTCAAAGATGTTTAATCTGGTGGCATAACTTGCAAAATTAGAAAGTGTTTCAGAGAGGGTAGACTAGCAAAGAGTTGTAGCTAAATGAAAATGATAGGTATTACTTATTTTTAAACAACTGAATGTGTTCCTGTTTTAATTTTTCCAACTTTCCTTCTAAGTTTAATCTACCCATTGTTAAATATTAATGAACTCAATTATTTTTCTTATCTTCAGAATTATAGATCTGTGTCTTCTATAATAAAATGATGCATGAAACACAAAACATGCTGATCTGGTGTTAAGATCTTATTTTAATTCAATAAGTTTTAAAAAAATCTAAGATAAAAACAAGCAAAGAAATTATTTACCCAGTGTATTCACTTAGTCTTCTGAAATAATAGGTTGTCCTATGACGTCCTTTAGCAAAGCCAGTACGGTATACAGCATAATGTCTACTGAAACAAGTAAACATCCAGAAAATAAAATCTTCTGGGCAGAGCAAAAAGTTAATGAATGCAAGAGCACTAACTTGGAATTTTTGTTTTCTGTGAGGAATGATGTACTCACGTGCCAAAGGGCATCTGAAAGGAGCTGATGCAGCAAGTTGAGAGTCTTGTCACTAGAGCCAAGGCACCAGATAACAGCACTTCATCAGACTGGACCACTAATCCACACAGAAAAGTAAAATATTTGAAGGTACAAGCACAGATATCCTTCCAATATGCTTGAGCAGTCCAACTAGAAAACAAGCAGGAGCACAGAATCATGTTGCACGTTCCATTCTGTAACCCACAGTGACCAAACGGAATAATAAAAACAACACAAATCTTTCTTTTGTATGCCAGTGCTCCTCCTATTTCTTAATTTTAAAGTAACATCTTGTATAAACATGCTTTTTGGGATAGACTGAGACAGCTATACAGCCAATGTTTACACAGAAATGGCTGTGCTTTTAAATGCTTTTTAGAAACACTTTTCAAAGCAGGTGTAGGAAAAATTCTTTGAATAAACAGCTTTCAAGCTGTTTTATTTATGAAGAATGAGAGCTCGCTAAGTCTGCCTGAAAAGATTGCACAATTCCAGCTGCCTGCAAATTTGTGGTTACATACACTAAAATGTAGCAAGAAGCATTTTGGCAACAGGATTGTTTTGCAGGGAGGTTGTTCCTTGTTGAACAGAGCGGCTGAGCACCATGCTCCTTAATCAGGGCCTCTGTCATCTTAAATTCCTTTTCTTTTGCCAGGACAATGTAAACAAACTATAGCCTAAAGCCCAGAATGCATATTTTCAAGAATGCATAATTACTTTCACTCTGAAATTTGAACTCAAGTTTGTCCTGTTTCTGATTTGGGATATTAAACTGGTTTTCTGATTGTGTGTTACACTGAGAGACTCTGCTATCAGACCACCTTGACATTGTTAATTTATCCTGCTCCTGAGCCAGCCTCAGCCCTTTGTTTCAAGTCTGTAGAAGCTGCATGTTGGAACATGAAAAAGTCTTTTCTTTATTAATGTCTCCCATATTTCTATTGGTCTGACCCTCCTGGGTCACACACACTACTGGATATTTGCCATAGATTTACAGGAACAGCACATAAATCAACATTGAGCAATCATAAAGCATGCACTGGGCATGAAAATGATTTTTATTGAACATTTATTCTGTAAACAAAATCTAGTTCCTTTGTCAAGGAAGATTGCTTTTAGTCTTGCATTTTAAGTAAGCAAGATGGATAATGTAAAGAAGTGAATGTTATTGCCTTTGTATCAAGTTTTTCTTACTCATTTTTACAGTATTCCAGGATTTGATAAGAATGTTTGCAGTGAGGCTTCTCCTGTACCAACTTTCTGTTCACAGTAATTCTTCTGTGTGTCTTAGTTACATATAAACATGCATTTCCTTATTGAACAGCAAAGTAAGGCATGCGTGCCTGAATAAACCCATGCCATTCTCTGGTTTCTTGCCCAGCCTTCCATTACTGCTCAGGAAGGCTTTTCATACTCTGCACTGGAAACAAGACTACTTCAATTATTTCCAGAGCCCTCTTCATTCATACCATTGCTCAGCTGCAGCAACAGTTCAGTGGTGCTCCTGCCAATTCCTCGGCTTCCTCCTGTTCCTTAACTCTGCCCTCTGTGCCTCAGCCAGCATAGACCCCTACAGTCCTCATCCACAACAGATGCCTTACACAGAACTCTGATTGAAAACATACTGCCAAACACCCTCTACCTTTAGGTGCAAGACTCTGAATGACAAAGGCCACCATTTGTGTCATCTTGGTAAAATCAGATCTTGCTTCACCATGAAGTTGATGCAGGACAGAACACAGCTCACAGAGCAAAACTTCTTCCAACCATGTTAACTTCAGGTATAGGAGTAGAGCACAAGGAGCAGCCACTACTAAGTGACAAATGCTAAAACATCATACAAAATCTAATGCCAACAAACACAAAATTATATGTGTAGCCCTGTGCTTCTGTTTCCTCGTGTATATGTAAAAATACATTTCTAAGTGCACATTTTGAAAGGCTTTCAGTAAACTGTTACAACTCAGAGAAAAGCTTTTACTGTCAGTCTGAAACATTAGCAGCATTTGAGTGAAATGGAAAAAGCAGAAAAATCTGTTAGGAACTGCAATGAAGAAGTGAGGAACATAAAAAATACTGTTAAAACATCTGTAAAACAACAGAAGTGTCAGACTGTGGCTCATACTAACTCTCATGTCTGCCACCTCCACACACCCTTCACTCTGCGTGGCCAAGCACAAAACCTCCACCTCTCTTCCCCCATACTGACCCCAAATCATTTTCTTTGTGCCCTTGTCTGTATCTCTTAAGCCCAAACTGTGGCTGCCCCTTCCCCCTTTTCACTCAAGGAAATCTGTGTGTGCCTAACACGTTGGAGAGGATGGGCTGATGTTGCCCAGAGTGGTAGTGTCTGATGCCCTGGAAACATTCAAGGTCATACTGGACAGGGCTCTGAGCAACAAGACCTAGTTGAAGATGTCCCTGACCATGGCAGAAGGATTGGACTAGCTGACCCCTAGTGGCCCCTTCTACCCTGAACTATTCTGCGACTGCACTCCATCACGGAGGGAGGCTCTGGGTTCAAGGAAAGAGGAGGGAGATTGGCCTGAGTTTTCATATTGATTGGCCTCAGGGTTTCCATGGAGGGCTGGGCTTTGGCTGGAATACTCATGACCTTACAGACATGAGCATATTCAGAGCTGGGGGAAGAAAATCACTTTTTCTGCAGCTGCGCCACCTCAGGGTGATGGCACATAAAGAGGTGCAGCCCATATTGATTGCAGCAGTGTTCCAGCACCATTCCTGAAAGTGACTCCACATTTATCATTGTAACTAAGGGACTAGTTCTGTACTGACAGGCAGGAGTCAGCAGGGAGACACTGAAAACTGCAGGATGCTCTTTTCCTTCACAGAGCTGTCTTACAGTGGGTCCTCAGGAAAGTGCTGAATGACGAATTTTGGACACACATTGAAGAAATCTTACTTTGCTGCGTTGCAAGACACAAATCTTAAGCATCAATAATAATGAACAATTGTGGCTTAAAAAGTGATGTGCAGTAAAACACAGTTTTGGCATCAGCTTTCCTCAGACCTCTCAATGTTAGACATCATTAGGTCTGCTCTAGGAAAAGCACAGGCATTCACTACACCATAGTCTGGGTTCCAGCTACCTAACTTTAATTTTACAGCCTCCAGAGAGAAGCAGGATAAAAGGCAAATATGGCCCAGTTTATGCCAAAAACTTACTTAATAAAAAAAATAAACTATACACTGAATTGTTGTGATTCAGTTAATAAAATCATATACTGAAAAAAGTAAGTTGTTGGCAACTAGTAATGACAACACTGGAACTTGAATCATTGAAATGGGGCAGATTTCACAGGTCCACAGGTTTTGAAACAGTCATCACTTAGGATTTTTCATTTATCTGCTCCTTTTACTATGGTAATTTAGGTATATTTCACCAGTCTTGTATGTGGAGTTTGGATTTTCCCAAATTTTAGACAGTCTGAGCAGAAACTAATTATTTGAGTAATGATCTCCCTGTGCTGTGTTTTGACAAATTAAAACAAGTAATTTTTTACTAGTTTCAAAATCATCTAGATAAAGCCACTAAGGCCTTGTGAAATGAACTGAAAAAAAATACCACATACCTTTTCCTCTCAGGTGGCCCCATCTGTGCCTCAACATGTTACCATCCTTCAGACAAAAAAGGGCAGCAGAGATGTGATCTGGAGAAGGTTAAGGCAGGTAATAGCAGAGAAGACCCCTGCACATTACTTCCAGCGTGGCAAGGCAGGGGATGATTGATCTTTGTACAGACCCAACTACTGTTCATTATTTAAATACCAAAAATAAAATTGAGCTAAAAGTTTGATCTAGCAACATGATATGAGAAGTATTTATGGCAGATGGCAAAGGTAAGGGGTAGTAAGATGGCAAGTGACAAAAGCAAGGCAGATGACCAAGGAAATGTTCAAGAGGTATTAACTGAGGTTAATATGCCCTTATGTAAACTCTTTCTGGATCTCATCCTACTATGATTTCAAGAATAGCTGAAGTGGTTATAACCACACCATGTAAAATGCTATAGCTGCAGCCTTTCTACTGTATCACTTCTGAGCAGAACAAAGATGACAAGCACAATGTCCTCCTTGCCCTTTGGCTCTGCTTTGGACTAACATTCTTCTTATGTAGTCGTCTGAGGCACTCACTCTTGCAATAAAATGGGTGAAAAAAGCCCAAAACAAAACAATAAAAATCCTGTAAAAACACAGTGTAAATTTCCTCCCACCTACCATTCCTCTCCAGTACCCACACCAGCATGGTTTAAGGAAGAAAGTTTATTATACACACAGCAGAACAGCCCTGGAAAAGAGCACAAAGATTTTTTTTTCCCTCCTCTCCTGGAAGGAGAAAAAAAAAAAAGCCATGTTGAGATGTCTCAGTCCTGTGAGATAAAAGGAAAGGATGTGTATAATATATATATTAAAAATATATATAAAATATATATTTTATATATATTTTATATAAAATATATATATAGCAAATATATAAAATGGTGAACCTTTAATGTTGTTCTTTGTCATGTATGAACAAAATACTTTTATAAAATGAGTCAACAACCATCAAGGCCAAACTATGTTTGGCTTTATGATTGCATGCAACTTATTAGTTGGTCACTGCCCAGATGCAGGCTAGAAGAACTCAGGGTCATTTCTGAGACTCTACAAAGGCACAGTAAAGACAAAGCAGCACATATATAAAATACTATATAGAAACAAAAATCATGTTGTAAGAAATATTCACATGGTTTTATAAAGAAAGAATAAATTTAAAGATGCAGTCTGTGAGAATTAGATACAATATCTGGATAAGGTTGAAGTCCAAGCTGTTTGTTATCTTTCAACTTTTGTACTATAATTCTGGCAAATTCCTCTCCTTGGCTGTCTGAAGTATCAAGCAGTTGTCGTACTTTTGATGTCCTTGTAGGTTTGGTGCTTATAAGTTCATAATCTTCTTTCATGAGTAAAAATCTTGATAGAAGAGCATCCAGTGATTGATTCAAACATGCTTCGGTCATCTGATCAATAATTTCTTCTCTTTTACTCTGGATCCACTGATGAGCTACATTCTGTTGTATGGTTTCCAATACAAAATCTGAGATTGGAAAGGATTAGAAAAAAGGAAGGGATTGTAACTGTCTGTCAACTAATACTGCCACAGAACAAAGAACAAGTGAAAAAAATGCTGTTAAAATGTTCCAATTTGACAAATTTGGTGGTTAGAGTATTTATTCTATCTGAATCACAGAATAATTTAAGTTGGAAGGGACCCTCAAGGAGGTCATCTGATGTAATGGCCTGCTCAAAGCTGGGCCAACTTCAAGGATAACTCAGGTTGCTTAGGGCCTTGTCCAGCTGAATTTTGAGCATCTCCAAGTGATGATACTTCTGCAGCCTCCATGGGCAACCTGTTCCAGTGTTCAACCCGACCTGGTACTAAAAAGAGACAGGTGGTAAATTCACTTTCCAGGGGGATTTTTATTGAAGATTACTGAAAATATTGCTGCAGTTTCCTGGTATTTTTCTCAAGATGTGGTTTCACACAGTGAAAAGATGTTGATTCTCACATTTCCAGAAGAGGAATGATGCCATAGATCTTTACAATGTTGCATGTTATTGTGTGGCCCTTCAAAAAATTATTTCTGAATATCACCATTAAAGCTTTTTTTTTTGTTAACTTTTGTGTTAACTTTTAATAGTTATTTGATGCATAAGAATATAATGTTGTGGGTTCTCAACTAACACAGAGGATCACTACAGGCGAGATGCTGACAACAGGTGCTGCTTCTCACTGAGCTTCACCATTACTAAATGGAAGACTGGAAAGCCTAAAAAGTGAGAAGTGCCAGGCAACAAAGCACTACACAACAGACTAAGTTTGAGCTAAGTTTTTCTCTTGTTCCGCTGGACTGTAGCACTGCTACAGCAGTAGGAGAAATAATATGAGCAAAGGGAATGGGATAAAGAACATCCATGGCAGCAGGAATCTGATAAAGAGGAGAGAAAAAAAGCTAGTAGCTACAGGCACCTGTACTTGGTCATATTTTATACTGTTTTTGCTTATTTTGTAATGTAAGTCTATAAGGACAGAATCGCTTTATTTTGCACTTATTTTGCAGATGTTTTAGTTTTGCAGGTGAGTAACAGTTCCAGTTTCCATTTTATACAGACATACATTCAGTGTTAGAACAGTTATTGTGGGTCTTGGAATCAAATAGTGTTTGCTGTACCTGAAGGAATTGGTGATGACTGCAGCACACAGGGTGGAGAACTTGAGGCATCTGAAATGCTCTTGTCAGGTGAGAGAACAGTGCTGTATGGATGCACAAGGAGTTTGGCACTCTGAGTTACAGACAGATTTCCATCTGTGCTCTGGCTGCTGAGAGAGCGTAGACACCCAGAATTCCCATCTGAGACAAAAAAAAAAAAAAAAAAAAAAA
>VWYO01002929.1:225482-264577 GCA_013400275.1 Rhadina sibilatrix | reverse complement strand
AAGAGAGTTATTGAGATGTTTTTCAGAAAAAAACAGATTGACTCAAGTTACTCAAAAGGAACCTAGGTGACCTAGAAGACCAGAGTAACAGAAACAGAAAAGGAAGGAAAAATATTAGATCTAGACTTTCTATTTCAAGCTGGGGCTAATGATTAGAAGTGAGATGAGGAATAAAACCAACCCCTAAGTAGATTATTCTGTAATGAAGGACATTGTGAGAAAGGAAAAATAAAGTTCTAAGGTATACTAAGTAAGGGGATTTCATAGACAAAAAAAGTTTGTCACGTCTCTCATAATACTACATAGCCTTAGTTCAATGACTTAAGTTAGAACCTGCACCAGGAGGACTAGTTAGGATACTATGTAAATAAAGAAGTTTATTTTACAAAGGGCTCTCAAAAGAAAATGCATCCTGTTCATCTAGCAAAATAAAATATATTAAAGGATTACTCTCTGTATCAGAAATGAAATGGGAAGAGGGAAAAGAGCTGTTTGAAGAAATACCCAAAAAAAGCTCACTAGGGAAGGAAAAAAAAAAGTAAAGATAAAAAAAATGGCTAAAGGCTAGAAGACAAGTCTTAACTCTGAAGAAGCAATTTTCTGAAAAAGTATTCTGATTGTACTGATGGAAAAAACAAGGAATCTATAGCCATTAACTCAGCTAGACTCTGTAGTCATTAACTTCTGCCTTGGTGCCATGCCAAACTCCCCTCTTGCTAACAGCTACCTGGAATAGAATTTTCACCTGAAACAATTTCATCTGAGTTTGAAAAGCAAGAGGAATGTCAGTCCTGCTTCCCACTACAATCCTACCTGATGCAACCATTGGCAAAGTAATGACAAACACTTCTGCAGTATGGTTTTGTAGGCACTGTTTTCACAAGATACAGTATAGATACAGTATCTATACATAAACACAATAAACTCTAAGCAATGACTCTATAAAACTACCACCAGCTGACCAATCAGATCAATTGTACCAGCAAATTTTCATTGATGCCCTCCACAGGCAGACAAAACAATTTGTAACAGGAATCAGCAGCAAGAAAGGCTGATATTTATCATTATCTTATGTGATGACACTTAAAATCCATGCTCATGTTCAAGCTAATACTCCATGTTCTAAAATTCATCACAACATACTTACTAAGCTAGGTAAATATGAGTTATCCTTCATCTCTGAGGTTTTTTATGCTGTATAGATAAATGCTTCAGCTGAGGTACAGCCGAAGTACCCTGCACTTGCTTTCTGCCATTTTCTCCAGAAACTGAAAGTCCTTAAGCCTCCCATAATTTATTTACTCAAATTCCTCCTGTATTTGTACACTGAGTAGTAGTTCAAAACTGTGTTCAAACAGGAGCTGAAACAGGAAATGCCTGTGCTCTCCTACCTCCACCAGAGTATCCCTGATTTTGCAGGACCTCAGAATACTTTTTGATGTCCTTATTTTACAGCAGTGAAGTCTATACTCTTGTCTGCTTTCATACTCCTGGTCCCTGCAATGCCAGAGGACACTCTGTTCTTTTGAAATATGTTTACACTCTGTCAAGTGAAGAAACTTAAATGTAGTTTTAGTTTCACAATGTATTGCTATTCCACCTGGGTTCCATTGTATTTTTCTGGCTTCTGATGTCAGTAAAACCTCAAAATTGAGTTTTCTCAGGGAATTTTGCCAACTTTTATTCATAAAAGGGGACAGCTACAAAAGATCTGTACAGACACTTTTGCAAAGCAATCTATTACATTTTTACTTATTGAATTAAAAATTATCTAGAAACTTGCACTGGAAACTTCGACCTTATTCAGCTTCTAGAATACCTTAAAATGTGTAGCCTCTTTTATATTCAGGAGCTCACAAATTAAAACAAAACAAAACAAAAACGTTAACTAAACTGCCAAGAGTCTGAAGGGACAAGAAAATAGCTCTGCACTCACAACTCTGAGTAGGAAAACTGAACCTGTAGAGATTTCTCAGGTGCTAGAACAGAAAATCAGAGCTTAAAAACTCTAGTTTTTTACCCAGAGCACAAGGTTTACAAAAGATATTTTTTCTGACATAGAGAGACCCAACTTTCTACTACACAAATGCAATGTCACAGTGTGAATGTAAAGCTGCAATGGGAACTTAAATTTACACAAAGTCAAGAGTATCTCACCTGATGAGAGGATATTACACTGGGGAATAGACTTGAATCTTGATGTATCTGGAGAGATGCTCCGAAGGGGAAGTGCATCACACTGTATGGAGCTAGGGTATGTTGGCTGAAAGAAATCCAGGTGTATATTGAACAGACACATTAAACAAATATGAAGTTGCAATTTTTTTACAGAGAACCTTCCCATCACCATGTTTTCCCTGCTATCTAAATGCTCAATAAACAGCACAATTAAAATAAGGTAAATCAGAAGAAATTGTGTAATCCCCATACTTATATATTTTCAAAGATGACAGCAATTTTGTATACAAATTTAACTACTCATAAGAACCAAAAGCAGCAGCATTAAGAATCAAATCAAAATATAAATGCAAATCTATATGACCCTATACAAGCAAGCTCCCTGGAGGTGTAAGGGAGCAGTAGACAATCTCTTACTATTGGCAGGCATTGAGTGCTGCATTCCTCCTTGACGGAATCACAGACTCACAGAGTATGTGAAGCGGGAAGAGACCCACAAGAATCATCAAGTCCAACTGCTGGCCCAGCACAAGTCCCACTGGCCATTTGCCCAAGAGAATTGTGTAAACACTTCTTAAATACTTCAGGGCTTGGTGCTGTGACCAATTCCCTGAGGAGCCAGTTCCAGTGCCTGATCACCCTCTGGGTGAAGAATCTTTTCCTGATATCCAATCTAAACCTCCCCTGGCACAGCTTCATGCCATATTTAGGGCTTTCCCATATTTAGATGCCTTCTAATTTCTGCATACTCATCCTTTTCTATCTGTACATATATGGCTTTGCATTTGTTACACTCTGGCTCAAGTAATGCATTTCATGCCTTTCATGACTGCACAGGAAAGTAAAGTGCAGAACAACTCCCCTTACCAAGTTAACCTTCCTTTAATATTTTAGGAGGTTGACATACCAAATACAACATGTAAAGTATTTACCTTTTCGGGATTCAGAGGTATATTCAGAGATATCTGCTCCACATTTGCTTTCTTTCCACTCTTGTAAATACTTTGTGATTCATATAGTGACTGGAAGAGAAATATTTACCTGTATTAGATTTCTGCTATAAGACAGGAGGACAGCTCTGTACAAACTCGTGTTTAACCAGATACAAGATACAAAACAAACTGAGGAGAAATGACAAAGGAGATTACACTTCTTTTAGTAAGTGAAAGTTACCAACTTATTTGACCAACTCATGACTGTAACAAAAGCTACTTACCTTTGATCTCTTTAACAGAATTATTGCTTCCAGCATAGCTATTTCATCAAATGTTCGCAAAACTGGTTCCAGGTCTATTAAACATTCTGAACAAGAGAAGAGTACTTGGTGAATGGTTTGAAGTGGAAATTGAGTTGTCACTGTAGTAAATCTCTAAAAATAATTTGTCTATTGACACATGTCAAATCACTTATGCTGCTAAAACAGAAGCTGCTTGCTTCTGTTAGACCAGTTCACACAAGAAACTCTATCCTGACCTGGCCACATGATCACTGAGTACCAAAAGAGATCCAGAACAGTGCTGGACTGCAAGGCTCACATCTATGGAATGGAGAGACTGGTAAATTTTCTGGGTTTTAAGGGAGCCCACCAAGCCTGATTAGCTGAATGGGACCAAACACCCTAAGACCTCGGAGTGCGTTGGTGTCTTCCCACTCCAGAAGAGGTGTTAAATATTTATACCAGAAAAATAAACAAACACATCCCCAAAACAGCAATATCCAGAATACATGCTTAAGGCATGAGGCAGAGCCAGAGAAGATGGGCTAATCAAAGCACTGACCCATCACATCCAGTGAAACCAAATGACATGGCCTCAGCGTCTGTGTCCCTGTGCTATGGTAATTGCTTAAGTTCCCCATCAGTGAGCTGTACTTCCCCTAATTTTGCAACAGTTTTGCAACTTCTTTCTTTTTATGATAGTAAAGTACTGGCAAAAGCAATGCATATTTTTTTTAAAGACCATCTTACTACACACATGACACTAGAAAGAGAATCCAGGTTAGCTCACATGGTAGTACATATCCAAGATAATTTTCCCTTCGGTTCATACACTTAAATTGCTATTTTTTTTTGTGAACTGGTATAAGAAAACAGGAATGCATATGGAAATATCATGATATGTCTACTCTTTTTGATTTTAGAAAATATTGTATTTAGATACATTTCCTTGCTTTATAAAGCTCCAAGCTCTTGCTTGATAAAGGAGATGGAACAAAAAAAGATAAAGTGTCAGTGAAAGATTTACACTGAGATGTAAATATAAGTTGAAGTCACTACAACTTATGTGCAATGGTTCACTGGTGTTGGTTTGGTGCTCATAAATCCCCCAGTACTTGTTTTATACTTCCCTTCTCCCATCCCCCCTTAAAACACCCAAATTATTTTCAACAATAAACAAAAAACCTCCAAACACAAGTAGTTAAACAAAACATGCTGCTTTTTTACAGATAAATTAAGAAATGGTAAATGCACAAGACTCCAGCAACCAGCCTGGTTTTATAGCACACATATAATTCCATTCATAAAAGTTTTTTTACAGACTTGAAGGAAGCAGCCAAGTGTTGTATTTCAAGCACCTTATCATAAGCAACAAGACCAAGCACATAGATCTCCTGACATCTTTAACACTTCCCTTTCACAACTATAACCTTGCCCTGTAAATACCATGTTTAACAGAAATCTGGCAAGGTAAACTCACTTAAGAATGATGGTCTTTCATCTGGGTTTTGTGCCCATCCACTTTCCATCAGTCTTATGATAAGCCCTCGATGAGGAATATCCATTGATAGACTTCCTTCACTCAAGTCTAGTCGCTGTCCTTGTGACACGCTGTACATTATCTGCAAGGGGTTTATAACTTCTGTCAAAACAGACATTGTGAAGTCATTAGAAATATATGCAATATGAAGAGCTTACTATATAGGAGGAGTAATTCAGTCTACAAACACAGAATTTATAGCTCATCAAAATAAGGTTAAGTTTCTTAATTAAAGGTATTCTTAATTTATGAAAGAACTCTGTAATTAAAAAAGAAAAAATACTGAAGAAATAGTCTAATTTGAAAAGTATTTCAAAGTGCTCTTCAACAAGTTTAAAAGTTGAATTATTAGAAAGTAATCCCTAAAATTAAGTCCCCAGGTTTCATTTTTAACCTCTAGGTAAGGCAGGAAGAATAAATTAAAAGAAGAATGGCCTTACCTTCAAATGGCTGTTTCCTTGACATTACTTCCCACATGATAACTGCATAGCTGTTTACAGTATAAAAAGTACAGATGTTATTTTAGACTACCAACACTTAACAACACAATATGCTCAGCTTTACATTTTATTTAAAACACCTTGATAAAATGGTCCTGCAAGCTGACTTGGGACTGACTATAGCTAACTAAAAGGATGACATGAATATATGAAAACTAGCAGGTGACTTCATCTAGAACCAGTTAATACTATTAAGTACAGAGAAGATCCATGGCATACAAACTCCTATTCCAAATCTGTATCAACTTGGCTCTGCTAACATGTTGTGAATTAGGTACATGGAGTTTAAATCTCAGCATCCAAATTAAAGTAAGCCCCAGAGAGCCGACTGCTCTGTCCTAACTGCAGTACTCTGGCATCTTCCCTGTAAGGACAGACACCCCCTGACATTCCCAAGGGAAGCTGGGTATTAGCAGAGAGGATGGCTTTGATCCACAGCTCTATCCCAACAGTGTCACAGAGACAGGCAAGATACAAACTTGCACTTAGGATGCCCTCCAGCTCCCTCCCCATACACGCTTCCAGCATTTGCAATTGTCTCCATAGGGAGAGACGTCACACACAGCATTCACTTTCCAAAACAGACTCCTGGGAAGACTACTTTGAACTAATCCCAGGAAATTGAACACACATACGCTTACTCAAACCACTGACTTTTTCCATTCACACCAACATGAATGGCAAGTGGTTCAGTGTGTACAAACTTGCCTCATGTTTAGGAAACCAGTCACTCTCTTCAGCCATCAGGATATGCTAGAAAGAGGTAACTTTAAACAACTTTGTATTTTAAATAAGGTTAGCTGACTTCATTTAAAAGCAGCATTGAATTCTCAGTCTTTCTCTCCAATTTTTCCGCACATACTCTACCATATCTCAATCAAGCTCTATTCCATGAAAAGGTCCTAATATTAATCACAGCACTGTATTCAAGACAATCCAGGCTAAATCTTCAGTGCTTCCATAAATTCAGAATACACACAAGGCACTGACAAGTGTGTATTTCCATGTTTTCAGTCCAAGTCTTTATAAGCATTGTGACAGTATCATTCCAGAAAATAATCACCATGATCAGTTGCTGTTAAGGCTTGTTCCCCACCCTTGGTATGAATGTACTGAGCTTCCTTCCTACATCACTAAGAAGTACCAAATTTTGCATACAGGTTACATTTAACTGCCTCAGAGCAGTGTACCATGCAACAGCTATCAAGTAAGAATTCAAAGAAATTAAGTAAGAAAATAATAACTGATGCTTAAAATCAAATCATATAAATTGAGTTTTCCTAATTATTTATTCTATTTACATTTTAACATTCTTCAATGATAAAATTTATTCCTGTAGCTTTTAATAAAAGCAGTCCTCCCTGTTAGAAAGACTGCTTTTGATGTATTCCTGACAAATCCATGCAGGCTGATTTTTTTTTTGTTGAGCATACCATCCCTTTTGTAGAGGTTAAGCTGCTTGACTGTTGTTTAAACAATTTGTTTCTTTAAGAAAGATCCTCACAAATTAGCTTCAATATCTCAACAACACTCAGATGTGATCAATTAATTAAACATCCAGAAAATATCTAAATATTTAATAATATTTTTCATTTAGTTTGGAATCTCTCTACAGTTAAAAATTATTTTCTCAGTTCTACAATACTGCAGCATTCTTCTTTACGCTATTCCTGTTTTCCTTTCTTATTTCTGCTTTGTAGAATCTCCTTTTTGTTGTGAGCACAGAACCTTCTATGTGGCCCTTCTGGTGGTCCTTCACTGTCTCTGCACCTTTATGTCTTCCTGCCTTGAACATCTGTCTTTCCAATGTTGTCTCCGTTTCTCTTTTCTTCTCATAATCTCTTTCCTTCCTAATTTATCTGTTTTCTACACTCTTCTACTGAGAAGAGTGTAGAAAACAGATACTGATGTGTTCTCATATTTTCTCCTATTTGGTGGTTATTCCTCTGAAAATTTTATTTTCTTTCTAAGAAACATTTGTCCTCTTCATCTCTACCCATTCATTAAGCTACCAGTCGCCCTTTCTTTCCCCTTAATACATCTTTTTTTCTTTTCAGTGTTTTCCTTATCCATATCTTCTCATGGGAGGAGAATAAGGAAAGCAGGTACATTGTCATTGTTATTCTTTGGACAGGAATGTCAAGGAACTTCATGTGCTTCTTAAGGGTAAGGGATAATTAAGAGAAATAGTGGTTTCCTTGCAAGTCAGTAGGACTCCTTGAGAATAACTCATTTCTCACCAAGATACAGCCCTGTCAGAGATCAGTGAAGGTAAAGGCAGCAGACTGCACCAGAATGATGGATTTTGTCACAGTGTGTCATGGGTTATGTAACCAAAAAATGTTTATTCTGTTTTTCCATCTGTTGAAACTGGTTGGGGAGATGTTTTCTTTATCTCTTGTATAACCCATTCCTCATAACTCCAGGGGAGGAGGGTGCCTTCTGATAATGGGCCAGCTGTTAAAACCAGGTGAGGCAGTGTTCCTTGTCTCTCCCACAACCCATCCTCCCTCCAGGGGGATATCTTCTGCTGATGGGCCATTAAGGCTCATTAAGGCCATGACACATTCCATCATCCCATTGTGAGATGCTCCACCCAGTGGGGGGAGCCAACCATTCCTACCTGGATAAAAACTGAGACTCAGGAACACCAGGTATCCTGTTTTCCGCTGGATTCCAGAGGAAGACCGGACCCATCTTACCACCACTGGACCCTTTCTACAGGATCATCTCTACTCCAACAGAACCACAGCTGTTTCTCTAGGAGGATTTATTTGGACTGCTTCCAACACCCTGACCAACAAGGTGTCAGGATAGTATTTCTGACTCTGTCAGGGTTTCTAGGATTTTTGTTTGTTTGTTTGTTTTTGTACTACTACATTTGTATTTTTAATATTTCTAGTAAAGAACTGTTATTCCTATTCCCAAATCTTTGCCTGAAAGCCCTGCCCTTAATTGCAAAATTATAATAATTTGGAGGGAGGTGGTTTACATTCTCCATTCCAAGGGAAACTCCAACTTTCCCTGGCAGATACCTGATACCTGTCTTCCTAAACCAAGACACAGTGATTGGCCAATTCATGCCTCCTCAATCTTCATTTAGATATGCCCAAAATCCTTCAAGTAATCTCTGAGTTCTCCAAACCATTTCAGATCAGCCAGTTGTAACTCCAATATCCTCAGAGAGATCTCCTTTTGTTATATGGGTCACCACCACTCTATTTGCTATTCTATTACTTGTACTCAGGACTGCCCAACACAAAACTACCACAGTTTTCATAAAGGAAATTATTCTTCTCCAATCCCATTATCTGTTTTTATCTATCTCCTTTCCAAAAGTACATTTTCTTCCTTCCCCCAAATACATTCTGCAAATTACATTATTTGATTACACAAATTACAAGAGTATGTGTACTGAGTTAATGGTGTGAATGGCTTTCTTCTTTCCCTATGTTGTCTGTATGAATATGCTCATTTACAGAAACCAGTCTCCCCTACCTATTTCTGTAGTCTCAGCTTAATTTTTGGGCATTACACTTGTCACAGCACAAAAGAAATGAGTCATTAAATCCAACTATTACCCAATTCTTTATTTTCCAATTAATTTCGCCTATACAGCTAAGCTATTATCATTGAAAATAATAAAATTGCTGAGAACGTATTAAAAATCTAAGTTCAGTAAATCAAATCTGAGTTCAGATTTCAAATCCCACTACAGAACAACAGGAGTTACCTGTAGATATCATGTTTCACACTTGCCCGGGTTTTCTGACTGGGGTTGTAATCCTCAGGTGGCATGTAGATAATTGTCCCTCCTTCTGGCAAGGAGGATTCACTTCGTGATTGCGACATGGATAGGACACGCCATTTGGACATGCCAAAATCTGCAATCTGGAAAGGTCAAAGCATTTGTTCTGAGAAGAAAAACTGGATTTATCTGCTGACAGTTGTTAGAAATTCCTGAAATATGCCCAGAAGGGATCACCCAAAGCACTTAACCTGACACACAAAAAGTATGTGGTTCTCTAGCAACAGGAAACATCAACTCCAGTCCATAAGGCATTCCCAACTCATGACTCATGCTATCCCTATAGCACTGCCCTATCCAGTTCTTTTAAGGAAGGACTCATGTACAGTATGGCTGAGGAATCTGCTGTAGATAGCTGTACCATATGAACACAATCACTTCCAAGTGTTAAAAGAAGCAAACAAAAAACATTGATTACTTGTGGCTCCCTGGTTGTGAAGAAAGCACACATTCAGTATAAATCATAATAGTTACACATAACTCAGAGCTTGCCAATATCCCGAGGCAGTTCCTCCTACAGAAAAATTTTAGGGCATTTCACCTCACTCCCATAACTATGACATATTAATCTTGAATTAATAAATTTGATATTCTGAAATCTGTGCTGCAAGAGTTGCTGAATATTTTCTTTACTGTTCAATCTGGGGCCATGCTCCTTTCTACAGGACACAGAGCATCCATATGAAGAAGTAACTGACTTGAGTTTACATCCTCAGACATCTACAAGCCAGGGTGCCAGATGTCAGATTAGGTTTTGGATAAGGAGAAACATTTAGCAGAATACACCTGCTGGCTGAGCTGCAGTGTCTGGCATACATGAGAGATAAGCAGCCAGCTACCAGCTCTGCACTTGTCCAGCATTTGCATAACATCAAAAACATTTTCAACAAAATGCCTCTGTAAGCGCTGTGATGATAACAGAAACAAGCTCTCTGAAGAGCATACATCAAAATCCACAATGAAAAGTAACCTTTCTTCACTACAACTCACACTCATCAAGCCTCCCTCATTGTAACTGGTCTTAACTCTTGCTCATTCAGTAGATCAGAGACAGAAGCACTCTGTCAATGGTGTTACTTTTATGTCCGCATGATAACCTTGTTTGCATTTCCTGTCAGCTGTACTAATTTAGAGAATCTTGCTTCACTTAAAACCCTAAGGACACTCCTTACAGGAGGCAGGGCAGGTATGCAAGAGTTAAACTCTTCCCTTCAATTGCTTCAGCAAAGAAACTGTTCAGATATGATCAGGCAGAGCATCAGGCCACACCAAAGCTGTTACAGATTAAGAAGAGAGTGGATAAAAAAATGACTTGTACTAGTTCCCTGATCAGGTTTATCAGGAAGCTCGAGAGATGGCAATACCAGCACAATTGAGTGGGAGGAAGTATAACCTGCTGAGGGTGTGAGCAGAGACAAAGCCATGTGAGGCACTTGGTTGGCAAGAAAAATTTCTATGCAACACAGAAAGAAGAAACCAGCAGCGAATCTTTGTTCAAAGGACTCACAAAGAGACTCAACTTACAGTAACAAATGAAACATTTACTTTTCAAGTATAAATTCAGTGCCAAATATCTTTTATTTCCATTTACTTGAGTAACATATTCTATCAATTATAAAAATAGATCTTTTTAAAAAAACAAGAAACAACAAACCCAACTCTTGCAATTATGGAAGCACCTACACATTTTGTCAGAAGTACTTTCAGTCTCTTTTTCACATCATGACAGTGATATTTTAAAAGGCAGAAATAAAGTTTCAATCTACTGATACCTCTGCATGTGTGTCTGCTTTACTACACCGACAGGATATGTGATTGCATAAGTATCAAATGGAGCATTAACACTTGAATTTGTCCTACTGCCTATCAGAAGTAACTTGTCAGAGCATCTTGGGTAGGGACACTTTCTATTTTCTTCTCAGGAAGGGCCAGATGTAGCTACCCTAGGAAGGCTGACAAACAAGAGTGTCACCACTATTGAGTATCAGCTACTGCTATAGCAGAAACAGCCCAGATCCTATCTTTCTGGTCTTTTCAGACAGATAAAATCCACAACAGAGTTTCCAAAAGAAAAACTCTGAAGTTCTGTCTGCAAGGATAGAAGAAAAAATCCACCATACAATTACATCCTCTCTGTAAGGCCACATTCCCTCCTCCTCTACAATAATGAAAACTCTTTCACTCATTCCAGATGCTGAAGAATTAAATAACCCTACCTTGACGTGAAACTCATCATCCAGCAAAATGTTCTGGGTTTTCAAGTCATGGTGCAGCAATGGAGGATTCATATTGTGCAAATAGTTTACTCCCAAGGCAATTTCATAAAGAATGCGGAATCTCAGGCACCAGGGAATGTCAGGATATACATCTTTCTGCCAAGATAAAACCACAAAACCAGAACATAATCCTCTGTTCTGATCTAAGAGTACACACAAAGACTAATTTTATAAGAAGAAAGTGAGTTGGGCAAGCAGTAATCTTTTAAAACATACAGTACACAAACTCCTTCAAAAATTGTAATGGAACATTAAGACTCTTAAATTTCTTTTCTGTTAAAAGAAACATAAAAAAAATATGCAGTGCTATGTTTCCACTCCCTAGCATTCACATAGTAGTTCATGACTGCTATACATGATGTTGAACATTTACTACATTACTCATTCACAAAGAAATACGAATTACAGATGAACTTCTGCATGGAACTTGAAACCCACAATTTATGAGCCCTAAACAAAGAATGGCAAAAATCCTATCTTCGACTGGCACTAGGGAAACATAAAACCAAACAAACAAACAAACACCACAAAAAAAACCAAACCACACCACAAAAACCTTATTGAAACTGTGCACAAAATACTACCTTTATAAATATTAATACAGCAAGAAAAATGCAGTAAAACTCAACTGAAATCTTAAAAGTTATATTGACACTAATGCTTTTATGAAAAACACATAGCTGAGCTCTCTAAGGCATGAGATGTGTATTGATTAAAGGTGGAGACTTTAGTGCTGTTGAGACACAACTGTAGTAGCTCTGCAGTAGCAACACTGTACAGGCTAAGCTAGTAGGAGCAACTGAGAGTTCAGTGAAGGAGAAGTTACTCAGAGAATAACTCTGGTAGAAATATTCATATCTGTTTATATTAGCAATATTTGACTTCTATAAACTAAAGTCAAAATCTTCAATTTTTTTTTTAAATATTCAAACTCATGAAAAAACAAAATCAATATTTGTATTGGCAGTAATTCAGAAACCCAGACTGAAGCAAGCATAAGTATTTCGGAATCTAATTAGAGCACAACTGAGATTTTTAAAGTGACTGTCTGTAATAATTCAACATAAAGCTCGTTATAGGTCACAACATTAAAGGAAAAGCTTAACAAAATTTAAATCAGCTGAGTTTAGTTGTCTTTGTGAGATACAGAAGATCTATCTGAGCACCAAAAACTACTAGGGATAATGACTGTCTTCCATTGTGAAGTATCATAAATAAAATACTTTACTATATTAATTAAGTATGGAAATTGCAATCCAGTTGAAGCAGCCAGGTATCATATTTAAAGGCTGTAAGTACACTTACCCCATGCAATAGCTGGTTTAGTGACCCATTGGTCATGTATTCTGTTACTATCCCCAGAAATTCAGGCTCGTTGCAAATTCCCAAAATTGGCAGTATGTAACTAAACCTGGCTTTGTGTAATATCTCTGCTTCTTTTAGAAGGTGGTTTCTATCGCTTAAAGAAAACAAGCAAACAAATAAAATACATTACCACACCAGTACTAGGAAACTCAAAGCAAATGCTGAGTTCAGTGTATTTTCTGTCAATTATATCCCTGTATGCAGTACCACCACCTTTTCACCATTTGATTTTTACCATGCTGTTTTGAGATCAAGACAGTGTAAGACAAATCAGAATCTGCAAATGCAAAGACAAGACAGTTTTCCCCGGTTGTGTTGTACCACACAAATCTATTTTCATCACACATTTCATCCACATTTCCAGTAAATAAGGATACAGCTGGAACTTCCAGCTTCCACCATTCCTTGTAACCATAATGGTAACAACCAGCTGCATTTCTCCCACTTTACTGAACACCTTCCAACCCTGAGTTTTCACTCAGGCCCAATATTTATATCCTAGAGAGTGGAGATTTTAATACACATGATTACTTCAACCATTTATATTAAGTGGACTCTGATGTACACTAAAATAATAGGGGCTAAAGAAATGCACTTTTGACTTCTGAAGGAAAGGAATTTCTTTTCTGAAGGAAAAGGAACAATTAAGTATGCTTTGCTTTCATATAAATTGACCCCTCAAGCAGTCCCTGCTTTGAATCACTCTCTGGACAAAACATCCCCTAGATGCACAGGAAGCAGGAACAGACCAGCCTCATGACGTTTGGATGCCTGAATTTGACTGTGTGGATCCACTCCGTTACTTCAAAGCTCCTCATAAATGTGGATTTGATACATTTTTATAAATTCAGACCTTGCAGTATGAGTATTTGAGAAGGCAAAATTTTATTTAAGATTGAGTATGATTCCATCCCTAAAAACAGAAACTATTTGGCATGCCTTATATCTCAAATAGTCTTGAAATGAAATGAGTTTGCTGTCAATGAATACAGTTGGATCATGAAGCATAATTCAGCAAAAAACCCCCATTCAGATCTTATACCAGTGGAGACAGGTACAAGTACATGACTAGGACATTCAAATACAGGAAATTTATAGCCCATTTAAGATTGATCCTTTGGATGTGAGCAAGTCTGACTCAGAAGCAATAGGGCTGTGCTGGGGCCAGGGCTATGCCCACCAGGATTTGTTGAGCACAGCACTGTGTTACATGCACAGCACAGCTCTGGGGTGAGAGCCGGCTTGTGCCCATCGAGCTCAGGGTACATCCCAAAGCACTCAGGGCAGTCTGGATCCATTAAGGTGGGTTTAGCACTCACAAAGAAAAGACTGTCAGGATGTACAGGGAAAAGAGGAAGCCTTGTGAACTAAAGCCTGCAGCTCTTAGCGGCAGGAAATTTTGAATTTAGATGGATATGAAATTAAGGTCCTTTTATCGATGTGATGGAAAAAGACTTACAGGAAACTCAAGGAAACAACAGAAGTAAAAAGGCAGTCTTTGAGACAAGCATGGGATGGAAGACACAACTCTACAACCTTCCTCCCTCTCCCCAGAAATTGCTAGGTTTGAGGAACTTTGGGGTTTTCCCAGACAGTAAGGCACATTAGCATGGGATTCATCTGTGGCCGGGAAACAAATTGCGACAGACTGAAGTCTATTCCTGCATCTGTCAGTCACTTCACCTTTGTCTGCTCCACGCCAGAAGGGCACTGAGTAATGCCTAAATGAGCACATTCCCACAACAACTTCCCCACTGTAACTTTCCCAGCTTTGCTCTTTGGCTGGTCACATACCATATTCTGGGATGCACGGCACACATTTCCCACTTGGGGAATTAATGGCACCATGAACTTATTCCTGTTCCTGACAACACTTACAGGCTGGCATTTTGTATTGCCTACTGTACAACCAACAAAGCACTTGCTGCCGAGACTCAGGTATAATGGATTTTTTTTTACAGCTTTTGAGTCTTCTGATAGCATTTCTGGGCTTTGCATGATATATGTGGGTGACTGAATTATTTTGATTACCTCACCTGCCCTTTTAATCATAATTTCACAGGTTAGATGTCCCACTAATCCAAATTCTTGCAAGGCTAAAAATAGCCTTGGTGGTTTCTCCCAACTGCATTCTGAGGATAAATACTGTATTTCCAATTAGATGGAATTTAAGTAGACAAGAAAAATCCCCAAACAAACAAAAAACCCCCAAAACACAAAAAACCCCCAACCAAACAAACAAACAAACAAAAACCAAAAACCAAAAACCAAAAAAAAAAAAAAAAAAAACCCCCAAAACACAAAAAACCCCCAACCAAACAAACAAACAAACAAAACAAAACAAACAAAAAAACCCCAAAAAAACCAAAAACCCCACAAAACAAAACAAAGCAAAACAAAAAAACCCACCACAACACTCATCCATCCCTCCCCCGACTTATCGGAAAACACCACATAACTGAGATTCCATTTCTGGCAAGATTGCAGAGATAAAGCCTGTGTATACACAAACCTGGGCAGTAAGAGATGAAAGAGGTTAAAACAACTTGTCTTATATTCAAGTATATTGAGTCACAAGACTAGAAGCTTTTCTGAGTGAAGCTATCCTTCCTAGAAGGCCTAATACTAGATCAAAGAAACCTGAGGCAAAAGCCTACAGACACCAAGCTAAGACTCAGAGGCAGGTTTACAGTCAGATAGGCTCCAGACAGCCTAAGACATGTTAACAAATTGGAACTATGGGGATTGACTAAGACAGAGATGAATGAAAAAGTACAGCTTGCAGCCCCCTTACATGAAGTGACAGCTCCTGTAATAAATATGTTGCCTCTTGGGTACCTGGAAAACCAAGACCTCGATTGTTACACGGAAAATACCAGTTTTACAGGAGGGCCTATAAGCCTATTATTTTAAATCAGCTTCTCTCAGTACTGTGAGATCTGGGGAAAAATAATAATCTTGCATTGTCTTAGAGCTTCTCCTTCTAGAAGCAATCTCTAGTGGATAGAACAGTATACTCCCTATATTCCCCTCTCTATGTAAACATCAAATCTATAGTAATCACTGTACTTCAATATCCTGCTGATACCTCAGCAAAATGGTTAGCAACCAACAGACCCAGCAAGAAACCAAACTCTGTCAATCCCCAGGAGGGCTCAAGGCGCACAGTGCAGAAGAAAAAAAAAACAACAACTCCAAAAGAAACAATTTAGTGTCTCAGAGACCGAGACCGAAACCACCCCTTTACAATAATCGAAAGAGAGGAACCTCCGGGGCCAGCCCGTGCTTTCTCTTGGCCCAAGCTGAATCATCCTCGTGGGATCCCCTTTCCCCGTGGAATTAATGCAAGGCTGCCCCCCGAAACACCAGGATCTGATCCACAGACCTCAGAAACCCACACAGGCACCTTCGACCGGCACCTCGACCCTTTCTGGAGGCTGGTGTAGGGAAAGGCGGGCTCGGCTCAGCCCTTGCCCGACTCGGCCCTTGCCCGGCGCGGCCTCACGCCGGCGGCCCCCTGCCCACCCCGTCACCTGTCCGGCAGCGGCCCCTGCCCACCCCGTCACCTGTCCGGCAGCGGCCCCCTGCCCACCCCGTCACCTGTCCGGCAGCGGCCCCTGCCCACCCCGTCACCTGTCCGGCAGCGGCCCCCTGCCCACCCCGTCACCTGTCCNTGGAGGGGATGGAGGGGAGGCCGTAGCTGAGGGCACCCGCCCGGCCCCCGCGGCCATCCCCGCCGCTCATGCTCGCACTCCGCCGGGCGCCGCTCCTCTGGCCCCACTTCCTCGTTTCCCCCCGCACCTCCCTGCCGCCTGCTCTCCAGCAGTTCTCTCCTCCTTCTACCCCGCCGACGAGGCACTTCCTCACGGAAAGCCGGTAAGTCCCACGGCTCGCGGGTCGGGGAAGGCGGAGCAGCCGCGATGGGAGGAGCGAGCCGAGGGAGCGGTGTCCCGGGGAGCCGCGCCGGGGCAGCAGCCTCGCCCTTCGGCGGCCGCGGGAGCTGTGATGGGGCGCGTCCCTCGGGCCATGGACGGAGGGAGCATCGCCACACCCCGTCCGAAGGAGCATCCCCTGCGCTGGAGAGGAGGAGGCGTCCCACTCCGACCGGGGCCGGGAGGGCTGGGTGAGGTCTGCTCTCGAAAGATGATGCAGGATGCCAGAGCCGAGCGCAGGTTGCCGCAGTGAATTGTTCACTGCATAGGAATCATAGAATGATGTGCGTTGGCAGGGACCTTAAAGACCATCTAGTCCCAACTCCTCTGACAGGACAGGACACACCTTCCACTAGACCAGGTTGCTCAGAGCCCCATCCGGTGTATACTCATTGCTCAAGTGAAGTGAGAAAAGCTTTGTCTCATGCAGTCACTTATCTCCTCCGTGTTTGTCCTAGGAAGATTTTTCAGGATAGCGGCGTTTCAAAAAGGTGATTTCGAAATTTCCAGTAAATGCAAGTTCACCCTTGCCCCTGCACATAGCCTGATACACTGATGTATTTATGAGAGCTTTACGTGAAGGTTGCGCAGGAAGCTTTTGTAAAACCCGTTCACCAAGCCAAGTTCTCACAGACTAACAAAGTAATTTAATTTAAAGGTAGAGGTTTGTAGCTTTCTACACTAGATGACAGCTCCACAGGATGTGGTAGATAGATAAAGGTAAATAGAGCAACTCACTTGCCTTTCCATGTGCTTGGATCAGGGGCTAAGCGCCTGTGGCTTTTCACCTCTCTTTTCTCCCACTTATGAATATGGACTAGAGAATGAGGGAGAAGACCTAAGTTTTCAAACTACAATATGTTCAATATTTCACAGCATTCATTTTAAGACATGGAAACAACTTTTCAGTTCTGTCTAGGTCCTAGCACTTTAGTCGCTTTGTGACTTTTCCAATTTTCTTGGATGATTTATATCCTCCAAATGCTTCAGCATTATGAACATATGAGCAACCATGTAAAGCAACCAATGACTTACTCTACTTTCACTTTCCAGTTAGTCCATGTCCTTTAGACATGCTAGGTTGGGTTTTTTTGGGGTTTTTTTGTTTGTTTGTTGTTTTGGTTTTGTTTGTTTTTTTGTTTGTTTTTTGTTTTTTGTTTTATTTTAGTTTGGTTTGGTTTTTTAGTTGGTTGGTTTGGTTTGATTTGGTTTTTTCACGAGGTGGTTTTACAGTTTTCCCAAAAACTGTAATCTTGAGGCAATGTTTGCAATGTGCAAGTTTTGAGTATCTGTTTATGCCTATCCCTCTCTGTATTAACCATGTTGGTAGTACCCCTAGTCATACAATTTTAACTTTGATGTCTAAGGAAGATTTTGTTTCCTAAAGAAAACGATATGCGAAGGACAATTACCATGAGCTTGCATTACAAAACCACAGTGTAAATATATACTTACAGTCTTTGCCATTAAGATGTCACTACACTGAAAATTTATTTGTGCATCTTGTTACTGTGTGCTGGGTTGATTTAATGTTATATTTATAGTGTTAAGTACACTTACTTAAACCCCAGGAAAGTTACTGTGATTCTAAAAGTGGATATGGAGGCAGCACTCTTGGAGCAGTGCCATGCTTCTCTTGCCTTGCCTTCCAGGTACAGTGGTCCTGGAGCTGTAGTCCTTGTGACACCCCAAACCCTAACCCTAATGGCAGCTTGGGGAAAAGGCTGAGGTCCTAAGGTAGATTAAACTTTTGATAAAACTGAAGTTTTTGTTAAATACTGTTTCTAAGTGGTAGAAATGTGGCAGATAAATAGCTGCCTGTGGTTTACTTCTTTGAAATTTTAACTTGTGAGATTTCCCATGTGTCTTTTTCATTTTTAAGTGTTGGATCTGACTCATCCTTTCACATGGAAATTTCCTGAAGATCCCCACTGATAATGAGGTAAGCAAAGTCCACAGCAAAGAGGATACTTTTTGTGTGTGTAGTGTTCATAGTGGTTTGATTAGTGTTGTAGTGACTGTAATTTTCTTGAATTTAAAATAGAAAAAATGGTTCTGAAAGTGAGAAAGCTATGGCAATGGGCAATGGACTTAGTCTTCCTTCAGCTTGTGAAATCTAGGAGGGCAGCTAGCTACTAGCTATTACTGCACCAAAAAATTTAGTGTCTTTATTTTTATGGATATTGAACACTAAATCTAGTTTTGTTTTGTTTTGTTTTGTGGTTTTTTTTTTTGTTTGTTTTTTTTTTTTTTTTTTTTTTTTTTTTTTTTTTTTTTTTTTTTTTTTTTTTTTTTTTTTTTTTTTTTTTTTTTTTTTTTTTTGTTGTTGTTTTGTTTTTTTTTTTTTTTTTTTTTTTTTTTTTTTTTTTTTTTTGCAGTTCACCAAGATTGACTGTGTTTCCACAATGGCAGGGATCTCTTTGTTGTCAGGACAAGATGTTCAGATTGAAAGAAGCTATGGTTTCATAATGATGATTTTATATCTCAAGCAACTTTACTATATTTTTGCTGTTGGACTTCAACATGACGGACCCTGTTTCCTATTAAATATTCTGAAAAGTTTGGGGAAATGGCTTTGTTTTTCTCTTAGCACTTGATAGTCTCTGAATTTTAGTTGTGTCTTTGGAGCTACATAAAAGACCCTGCTTTAGAAAATGAGTTTTCATTCAGTAATCACAATGCCTTTGTCCCTACTTTTTATTTTGTGGATTTTTCAAGCTTTTACATAAAAAGATAAGGGTTATTTGGTTATAATCACCTTTTTAAAAGGAATATTTTGCCTGAATATTTTGTAGTATCCACATTGTAGGAATGAAGGACTTTGCTAGTAGCCTCTTCAATTGTGTTTGTTCTTACTGAAACAAGTATTTTTTTTCTGAAATAATGCATCAGGTGTTTAGATTCTGGCTGAGATCCTGTTTTGCCTGCTGTCACACTGGCAATGTGATGACATACTTGCTCAGATCTATTGGTAATGAGTGCTACAACCATGGAAACCAATAGCCTTTGAAATCCTCTGTGTATTCTCCTGCCAGCCTCAACCAACCTTTCCTTGTTAGCGTGTGCCACCCTCCAGGTGGGCCATTCCTGAGCACCTGAACTCTTTTGGCAGTTGTTACCTATGGTTTTAGATGTCTATTGACACTATTTTGTATTAAGAGAGCTGCATGAAAGTAATTGTATCCAGCTATTATAACATTGGCTCTACCCAACTGACTGAATCGAGGAGCAGAGCTGCTGAGAGCTTTTCTAGCAGTTTGGAGGGAAGGAGGAAGGGAGTGCTTGGGGTTTGATGCTTCTGAGTCACCTGGATTTTTCTTTCCATGTTGTGCTACTCTTGGTGCCCATGTGGTGATGACATAACATCAGGATAAACTCTATTACTCTTTTTGAAGGTAAATGACATTTCCTTTCAGCCCTAGCAGTTTAACACCTTTAATACCTCACACCTGAACCATTTCAATGTTTATTTCTTTTTTTCACTGAGTTGCTTCTTTTTTCCACTTGCTTGTGGAATCTGAGAAACTTTATGAACTTTATGATCTCCTCTTCCTAGCCCCCAGCTTTGCATGAACCTAGTGAAGCTTTTTCTGTGTGGAAGTAATGCAGAGGCAAAAATTTGTCAGAGGAGGAAGGAAAAGAGGATATGATTTTGAAAGATTCTCCGTAGACAGAGTAACACTGTGGTACTCTTCTGTACCTTTCTTAACGTGGATTCTTTGGGGCCAGGTGAAGCCTACATCCATCCCAGGTGCTGAATCCAATAAAAATGTGTTTGAGTATTTCTTAGCAACTAAGACAAGTAGCATGGGATGACTGTCATCCATCCAAAACAGAATCTGCATCAGAAATGCCTGTTAAGAGGTGTTTCTATCTCTAATTCCAGAATCATGGGGATTATTAGGGGAGCAGTATTTCTCATGAGACAAAAAGGATTATTCTAATAGAATTCTTAAAGAATTATCTCCTGTTGGAAGATGAGTGCCAGGCCTAGGAGCATTCCCTGACGCCTCCAACTTTACAAGCACAAGTAGCATTAGGTATTCTGTAGTCTGCTGCATTCAGGATAAGTCTATGTGCATTTTTTATGCTGGATATTTCCTCAAATACTTCATCTTTCCCCTTCTCCCTACTCCTAGGTTTTAACCTTTATTTAGTTTCCAGTCTAAAATACTGCTGTTCTTGGTGTTTCCCATAAAATTAGTTCAGCTGGAAGAAAGCTGAAAAAATTTCTTTCAGCAGTGAATTAGAGCAAGTGGTCTTTTTACCCTTTTATTTTCTCTTTTAAAATTTAAACTATTATACTAGTGCAGCAGATTTGATGCAAAGCCAGCAGATAGTTCTGCCCCTCAGCTCCACTCTGCTGAGACCCACCTGGAGAGCTGCATCCAGCTCTAGGATCCCCTGAACAGGAGAGACATGAACCTGTTGGAGCAAGTCCAAGAGAGGCCAGCAAGATGATCAGAGGGATGGAGAACCTCTCCCACAAGGAAAGGTGAGGGAAACTGGGTTTGTTTAGCCTGGAAAAGCCTGGGGTATTTGCAGCCTTCCAGTACCTGAAAGGACTGTACAAGAAAAATGGAGAGGGACTTTTTACAAGAGCACGTAGTTACAGGGGAAATGGAATAAAATGGAAAGAGAGTAGGCTTAGATTAGATATCAGAAAAAACCGAAATCTTTGCTGTTAGGATGGTGAGGCATTGGAACAGGTTGCCCAGAGAAGTTGTGGATGCCCCATCCCTGCAAGTGTTTAGGGGCAGGTTGGATAGAGCTCTGAGCAAGCTGATCTAGTGGAGATGTCCCTGCCTGTGGCAGGGGGGGGTTGAAAACAGGTGATCTTTAATGTCCCTTCCAACCCAAACCATTCTATGATTCTATGGTTCAAGGCATGTCCTGGAGTGTTACAAATCTGCTAGGTGTGTAATTTCAGTTCCCATAAATATATAATGTGTTGGAGCTCTGTCCTCTAGCTTGAATAGCTACAATTCTTTCCAAGTAGCTGTCAAGCTGTCAGTCAAGACAGAGTTATAAAGGAGAACAACATTCATTACTTAACTACAAGACTGCAAGGTCTAGATAATCAAGTGCATGCACAGAACCAGGTGGGAATGTGGGAGTTGGAAACATTATGCATTTACATTTGCTTTTTTGTGGTTTGTGTTGGCGCTTAAATAGGAAAAAATTGGCATGTTTATTTGACAACATTTATGTGCTTTGAAATCAAATTAAGATGCAGCCTAACTGTAAATTAAATGAGGAGTTAAGACTTGTAAGAACTTAGAATACTTAGCATACAGGACTGCATTCATAATAGAAAAAATAGCCCAAATTTCCAGCTTCCAGGTTTTCAAACATTCCAAGGACAAATTTTGCCGAGATTCTGTCATTCTGATAGTCAAAGCCTCAGCAGTTTTTTTAGTAAGTGCAATTACTTCTTGTTCATTTAGGAGCGGGTATTTCCTGGTAAGTGTTATGTTCAAAGTCTATGACTTTTAGCAACAACGCTTACGCTTCGAGGAATTTACAGTAAACTGTAATGAATCAAACGGTTAATCATTTTTTCAGGAATAAACACATGGCCCTCTCTTCCTCTTTGTATAAACAATTAGCATGTGTCATCTGGGAATAACGTAAGGCATATTTTCATCACAAATGTAACAGTTTGTGGTGGGGTAAATTCTAGAAAGTAGTCTAAAGAAAAAAGGCAAAAAAAACCCCAAACCAAACCAAAAAACCAAAACAGAAATGAAGGTGGAATATTTTCTTGAACAATATATGTGCAAAACCTGTATTAAGTGAGGGCTCCATTTACACAGGGTGCAACACTCTTACAGGTTCAATTTGTCTGAACGCCCATAGGTGTTGGCAGGTCATTAATGTGACTCTTTCCCAAGTGTTTGTAGAGTGGAGCAGATGGACTGCTGTGGCTGTCTGCCATGAACACATTGACACTTGATCAATATAGGAAATGCCTGTAAAGAGTTAACTGGCCTGTTAACTACAGCTCACCTTCATTCAGGGTAAAATAACCCAGAAGGGCTGAGACTGTAGTTGGGATGGGGCAGAAAGATCAGGTTTGGAATGCATTTGAAGTGATCTGAGGAATGAAGGTGTTCCTCTGGAGTGCGGTTCATCAAACTGGATGCATCAACATGGTTCAATTTTTGTTGGCAATGCAAAAATGTAATATTATCATCTTGGGTAAAGCCCATGAGAAGAAGATACCCTAACAATCACTCCTAACAGTTAACACAGTTAGACCTTTGGTGTCCTTTAGGCATCCCAATGGCATCTCCTGAAACTGCTGAATTTAGAAGTAAGTGAGATAAGTGAAATACTTTTCATTGTACTCAGATATCAGTGTGAGCAGGCTCAGAACTTCATGGTGTAGCAGAACAGTACCAGACTCAATTTTTTTTTTTTCATTTTAAAATACAGTTTCATACTCAATAAAACCTCCTAATTAATTTTTCACTAAAATGAAGATTTAGCACAACACAGCTGCATGCATGATGGTCATCTGCTTCTCATGGATAGATGGAAATCCGGGAAGAAATTTGCTGGAGTTCACTCTGATCACTCTATATGTAGCAAGGCCCACTGTCTGTTAGAATGCCTTAATATACTTTTAAATTAAAAAAGAATAATCCCTCCTTGTTAATAAAAGGCTTGCATATCTTGTTCCTTTTCCAATACAAAGAGCTTGGACTGAAAAAGGCAACCCCCTACGAAAGATTTAGACTGGTTCTTAAAACTGTTTGAGTATTCATGTTATGGTCATCTGGTGGAACTGCATACCACTTTTCTATTGTATTCTTTCAAGTATGTTGTTACTATTATCATATGTTTCACATGCCACCTTGTGGTCTTCAAGGAAAAAGAGAAAATTTGTATGGTTTGGTAAACTGGAAATACATTTCTGTATAAATGTTTTCAATAACTGAAAAACTCTAGTATAGATTCATATCTCAGCAAATTTATTGAAGCCAAATTTTCAAAAGTTTAATAAAGAGTACTTTTTAAGATCATCAGATATAATATAGTTTAGAACGTGACCTTCAAGCTGAAGGTATTTATATTGTAGTAGTTGTGCTGTACATATAGGCAAAATAAAAGAGGAAATATACAGGATGTGAATCCTTTTTATCTCTAGCGTAGAAGCATGGGCAAGGAAGCAACTGTGATTTAGTCAGGAGTACTGACTTTTCAGGAAGTGTTGTTATGAGAAATTGATTCTGGAAAATCTATCAAGTTGTTAACGATTGTAGAAGATTTTTCATTACCTAAAAATGAGTTAGAATTTCAAATTGAAAACATTGCAGTTTTCAAACAATTAGGAAGTTTGTTTTCCTGTTTTACCTTGAGTGTCAAAATGGGAAGTTAATCTCATTTAAGTTTCAGGTAAATGAGAACCTCTGAGACAAACTGAGATTGGAAATTTCAGTCTAACTTGTTTCTGTAAGGCTGGAAGGGTTTAAAGTTCTTTTAGGAAAATACTCAATAATTTTTTTAACTGTTATTTCTTTATAATTCTTCAAAGGCTCAAGCTTGGGTTAGAAATATTTTTACTTAAAATAGCACAAACAACCCAAATGATATATTGTGTTTTCTTAAATAGTGTCTAAGTTGGTCAAAGATAATTGAAGAGTACAAGGGACAGATGGAAAAGAGGGAGAAAATCACAAGGAAGAGGATAGGTAGGATGAGTTTTATACATCTGATATTTAAAAAATAATCTTCCATTGTTCTGATTATTCATTTATTGTGCAACTGTTATTTGTCTAATTGTTTTTAATAAGACCATCAACTTGGACCAATAGGAAGGAGATAATAGCTTTAGGCTGGCTTATGTAAGGTGTTAAACTCACTAAAAACTTCTGTGCTCATGAATGTATATCATTATATGTTGCTATTCTAAAAGTTTCTGCTTTTTATGTGCTGTGTCTGCCTGACAATTAAAAAAGAATTATCAGCCTTTTCTGGTGTCTAAGTGTCCCATACTCCTTTGAATAACACGGTCATTGTACATTTTTGAGTTCAAATTGAGATTTTATTTTTATCCTTTTATTGAGTAGATGCCTGCTTCTAAGCTTTTGGATACCTTTGCAGCAGTCTATTTTGGTGTCAGACAAATAATATAGATGATTAATTGCTTTATTGATGGAAATGGCCAGCACATCTAGAAAGACACATATAGAAGAATAAATTGTGTGCTGTAATTGGGCTGCAACCTTTCAGAAGTTCTTTCCTGTAATGTTCTCTCAGGGAAGAGCTGATTTTGCGCTGTATAGAGTAGAGGTGGGATGACCTTGACTGTCTCCAGGTGCCCATCCAGCTGCTCTATCAGTGCCCTCAGCAGGGCCCAGGGGAGGAATATAGGATGAAGAAGAGCTCATAGGCCGAGATAAAGGCAGTTAAATAAAGAAAAAGGAAAGGCTGCACACGGAAGCAAAGGGAAACAAAAAGATCTATTCTCTACTTCCCATCAGCATGTGATATCCAGCCAATGCTTGGGAAATAGGGCTTTGATATGCATAGTGGATTCTCTAGAAAATAAACACCTAACTGCCCCTCTTCCTTCTTCTTTCTCTTAGTTTTATTGCTGAGTACAATGTTATTTGATATGGAATATCTCCTTGGTCAGCTTGAGTCAGCTGTCCTGGCTTTGTCCTCTCCCAGCCTCTCACCCACCCCAAGCCTACTGGCCTTTAGTGCTGTGCGGGGATGTTGGAGAGACAGTCTTGGTGCTGTGGGAGCAGTGCTCAGGAGTAGCCAAAACACTCGTTTGTGACACTGACACCTTTCTAGCTACAGGTACAAAGCACAGCACTGAGAGCTGCTATGGGAAGGTTGACTCCATCCCAGCCACACTCAACACAATCTCCATGACTTATTCCATACCATTTGCATCATGCTTATGTCCCACATAATTTAATACAATTATATATCCTTTAACCATCCTTTTGTATTTAAATCTCATTATTGATATCTCTTCTTAGCAACACAGCTTATGCTACATTATTCAAATGATCTTTATACTCAATGTACACAGATTTGTACATTCTCATTTAGTTTTATCCTGGGTCCCTTAACAGGTGCTTATTATTCTCCCACTCCATGAGCCTTCTCCCCTCCTCCAAATGTTCATAAATACAGGCTATGTTTTGGACCCAGCTGCCATCCTTTTACATCTTTGTACATTCTTTGGGAGCTTGAGAGACATCTCCCTTGTCTCCTGTGCTGGTTATCTCTATCAGTGCACTGAGGTGCTCCAGGAAGGGCACTGCTGCAGGTCCATGCTGGAATCATCTCAGTTGCAGAAAGTCTTTTGATACCTCAGCCTCCTGTGTAAGTACCAAAGTCTGCTATGTTTTTCCTCTGCTTAAACCCCACTGTAAATATCCATTACTTTAGTACTCTTAATTAGTTTTCTTATGGAAATGCTGTAGAAATATTTTATTTCCAATGTAGCATATCAGGGACTAATGACTAGGGATATCAGAACAAGAAAGCAACAAGCAAATGGAACAAGATGTTTTGTCCATACCATATGAATTTGAGAAGGGGGTTGCTTATCCGTATGGGCTGTTATTACAATGATAAAATGGTTTTCCTTTTCTGCATTATTCTTCAGTTCCTCCAAAATCTCACACCACGTGCAGAAGCTGTTACATGTCATACAGACAGAAGATCACTCCCTCCTTGAAATCTGAAGATCAAAGTTTTTGCATTGGACTCTCAGCACGTTCCCTCAGTATAGGTCTAGATATTGATGAGACCTTTCTGTTGAAGGCACAGCCTGCAGAGGGAGGGCATGATATGGAAGTGGATTTGGGCACAGAATGTATTATTGAGATGTGCTCTGAATGAGAGCCATGCTTGCACTCAAACCTGTGAAGAGTTCCAGTGAATTCTGAAGTTTGTCACTGATTCCTGGAAGGTGTTATAAATGGAGATAGCCAATTTATCAATAAAAGAATTTTATTGAAAAATAGCACAGGACAATCGAGAAATGCCATAATCACAATCAGTGTCGAGTCTGGGGGTCACCACTGGGTGAACTTCAGATACGGCCTCTATCGCCCCTTATCACCCACAGTTCACGCCATGTGCACTGAGCGGCCCACTTTTATAGGGTGTTTTGCTACACAGTAGGTGATCTCAGTCTGTTTGCCATCTCCTCCTAAGATACATATTCATGTATCCTCGATTTTCTGCTGCCAGTAGGCTGAATGGATTTCCAAGAAGGGAGAAGTTCATGATTATATTTACTGGAACCAGGTATTGGGATTCACCATCTTGATAGTATTGATAAGATACATATCAGTTGTTAAACGGTGGGTGTTGGCAGGCCCATCGTGGGTGAGCACCCATCTCCCTCCAGCTGTACCCCTCTTTCTCTCGTTAATGTCATTTCCTTGGATGCCATAGCGATGATACAATCTTGGAGGGTGGTTTCAGGCACAGCTTGAGGTATGTGGTTTCTGAGGTGGGTGTGGAGATTTGAATTAAAGGTACAGTGTGGATTCATTACATTATTTCATAAACATATTTACAATAAAACCGAATTCTATACAGCATTTATCACAAAGGTGTCTGCCCTCACAGCTAAGGCTACATACAGCCTTAATATGTGAGCAGCATTTTTAAACGTAGAAACACACTAATGAAAAAATAGAGAAGTAAAAAGGAATGGGAAGTTTTTAGTATAAATCTTGTCTTGCTGTGGCAATGGGCGCTGGGAAGGGAGTGTTATAAATGCATATTTTGGAGTTGGCTTTTCGCAAATATTGAAATGAATGTTATACATTTAATGTAAGAAGGTTGTACTGTATTTTCTTTTATTTGTGGAATTTAAAAAGGTAATGAAGGTATATTTTCAGATTGTAACAAAGTAGAGATTGGATTTTTTTAACTCCTCAACTAGGTAGAAAACAGAAGGGACATCTGGAATTCCTGAACTAAAGATTTCTGATAAGGACCAATTAAGCCTTTGAGAGTTCTGAATCTTTGGAAGACAGATTTACAACATACTTCTAGACTTCGTGGAGTCTCACAGATAACCTGTATGCTTAGGGGGGGTCTTGAAACCAAAATGAATATTTGAATCATGCATTAGCTTATTTAAATATGTAACACCAAGACTTTTAAATACCAAAGAATTTAGAATGAGCGGTGTGTTGCTTTGCACCCTCAGCTGAAGCTATCTTCTTTTGTCTCCTTATTGTCTATTTTTATTCTATTTTATTTTCTTTTTATTAAACTTATAAATTAATATAAAAAGGTGAAATGTCGTTTTTCACAGGGAGCAAAGAAAGAATCAACATATTAGGAGCATGATTTAGTTCATGTTCATGAGCGGTTCATTGAATCCCTGACTACTGAGTGTTCTTCACTTACCTGCTGCCCAGGAGAGCAAACTGAACTTAAATTACACCCTGAAAATCTGTCATGAATTCACCTCTGAAGCTGCTGTAGAAGCAGTGTGAGCTGACCGAGCACTCACTGTGTGCCACTGGCATTGTCTACACATTGGCAGTACCATCACAGCAGCTTCATGCCAATACACAGCAGCATTTAACAACAATGACCACTCGATGTCACTATTGTCATTCAAATCTATACTTGAAAAGTCTAGCTGTGTTTTGGTATTCATGAGGATATGAAAGTGGCATTTCAGATGAGCAGCTTGACACCTCTTTTCAAACAGCTGTTTAAATAATCAGCTTTATTAAACACTCTCGAGGATAAATGTTTCGTGTGTTCCTCAAGTACTTGTAGAATATAAGTATAAAAAATATTGTGATCTACATTTCTTATTTTTCATAGAATCCCTTTGAAATATACACAGGCTAATTTAAGGTGCCATCTGTATTACAAATCTATGGGTAGAAGCTTTTATATGTCAGTATATTTTCCTACACAAGCACGTTTCAAGAGATCTTTCAGTATTTTAATTTTTTATAGAGATGTTTATTTGATGCAATTTTAAGTATTCATGTACATTTTGTAGTGCTAGAGAAGAACACATGACTTTTTGGTAGAACAGCTGGACAAAATTACCATCTTTGGTAACTATCTGCCATAAATTGCTATTAATGATTGTATTAGAGTTAGATATTGTTATGATGGATTAATTCATGTTTTCATAATAGGGTGATGTTGGTGAAGGGTGAGATATGTTCTTTGTAATAGCTGTGTTATAGGTGTACTAAGAATAAAGTTTATAACTCTCAAAGGTGCTGCGGGCCCAGGCAGATGCTGGGCTGGCAGTTTTGCAAGAGGCCTCCCTCATCACCAGAGACCGAATCACCAGATTAATACCAATGGAAGGTGGAGATCCATGGAAGCAAGGAGCAATTGACATCTGATGAGGGCTGATAGTCCAGAGAATACATCCCACCTGGAACATTAAGAGCACTCAGAATACATCCTGCACACCTTGGAAATGTATTCAAGCCCAGCCTCAGATCCCCTGATTGATCTCCTGATTCTATCAGCAGCACCATCAAGAAACAAAGACACCTAAAGAAATTCCGCGCTGGGCAGTGGCTCCAACCTTGGAAGTTTCAAGTCCCCCTCGATACTAGGACCACAGAGACATGTCCAGACACGTACACTGAGTTAAGGGTATAAGACTGGCAGGCCTGGGCTCGGTCCTTCGTGAGATCTCAGAGGGAACGTGTCGCGGTAGAGGGCACGTTAGGAGGCTCACCCAGTGTCCATTGCCTGTTTCCTTGCTTCGCTGACTCTGTCAGTTTCTTTATTGGCTTTGTAAATTTCCTGTCCGTGATTTTTCGCTGGCAATAAATCCTATTTTACTTTAGATTGGCTCTCGCTATTTATAACAGATATGAAAATTATTTTAAAATAATTGCTCAGATATTATTTCTCTCCTGGCATATTATGTAATTTGCATTTGAAAGGAAAATCAAAGTACATGCTGATCAGCTTTTGCATTAGTTGGTCATATTCTGTGTTTCTTAACTTCAGGACAGCACAGAGGGTTTAAGAGGGCAAGAAAGAGATTAAAGAGAAGTCTCTTTCAGTGTATTCATGAATTTCAGCCTGGGGAGGAAGTGCCAGAAAGACAGAGCCATTTAGGTGTGACTGTCTAAATCCCTGAAGAACTTTGCAAAGAGTGAAGAAATTTCAGACCTACATACATTTCTCTGAGTCAGGTATTTCTTTTATGGCCTCTACAGAAAATTAATGAAATCTTGAAAACTAGACACTTGTTGACACACATTATTCACTCTTAGGGGCTTGAGCTCCTGGGAATCTTATTTAAATGTGGAAAAAAATGTCTCTGTGTGTTTGTGTTTCTCAGTGTTTGTGTGCTCTTTACAGGAAGGTTTATCTTGGTTTTTAAGACTGTATTGTTCTGATTTTCCAAGAATCAGGAAGTGAGTGTTGCTTCTCTTTCTGTTGACTCCTTGAGGGTCTCAAATGTCTGTTATTTGAGTATTCCTTGAAACCCCTTTGTTCCTTCTAAAAAGTCTTTTAAACTTCAGAATATTTCAGCTGGAAGTGACTTAGAAGGATTATCTAGTCCAAGTACCAGTGACAATAAATGCCAGCACAGTTTGCCCGTAGAAAGTCTTGGATATGTAGGCATGTTACAGCACTGAAAAGCAGGGAGATCTCTTTCTTTATAATTATAACCTATACCTATATGCTGTTTTAATAAAGCCTAAAGCTCTTTAATTGACTGTCAATAGTTTCTGTGAGAACAGGAGTAGATGCAGCAATTTGTCAAATAAATTATCAGATTATATTCTCAGTTTTATCTAGACCTTTCCTCAGAATAAGATTAACCACAGAGGCTGTGTGTGTGATGGGTTTTTTGGGTTTGTTTTGGATTTTTGTTTGTTTTTTTTTGTCTCCTCTACACTTCTCATTCAATTTCCTAAATAAGTCTAAGTAAGGGGCACATCAAAGTCACCTGCACTTTTAAGACTTTTGCTTTTCAGCAAAGTCCCATTCTCTTAACTATCTACCTTTTTTTTTTTTTTTGTAGAGTCTGATATGTGAATAACCTAAATAAATATAGATGTCCTCATCTAAACAAGTCATTACACTTCTTTTATGGTCTGAGTAGAGAAATCATCACTTCTGAATCCAGTTATTTCATTCCAAAATAGATGCCTAGGACATGTGCTTCAAAAGTGCAATTTCTGCATTTTATTACTACCTGTACAGTTGTAAATTCAATCTGTTGTTAACCAATGCCAACTCAAACAATTTATGGGAAGGGTATTTAGTTTGTGAAATAATTCAACCTGCAATGGACTACAACTGTTTCCACAGCCAGCGTAAACTGCTGCTCTTGCTTTTGGTAAATGGAATTTTTGGAAACTGGGTTCTCTTCCTAATTATTGATGTAGAAGGGCTTGCTAAATTTTAAAATAGTCCACTTACAACCTACTAGTACTGTTGATTCTTAATGTCTTAGCAGTATCTACAAGATCTGTAGTCTGGTTTACAAAGATACATTTTCCAGGGCCCTGTACTGTATTTTTAATGAATTGCAGCAGTGGCTTTGCTGTGGCAGCTACTCGGTGGGAAAGGGGATTGTGTTGTTCTCTGCTGTTCTGGAAGCACTTGGTTAGCAATTATGATTGCTGATGTCCTTGATTGATGAATAAGAAAATACTGTTTAAAATGAATCTTTTCTCTGAAGTATGAAAAAAAAACCCCTAATTTTTCCAGTTAAATCTTGTGAGACATTTAAACGGTTGCCTGAAGTGCCACTTCTATTTAACAATATAAGAATGTAGGATGGATGGATATTGCATTAATCTGAGCCATAGTTTCCATTTTGTGCCAGGATACTTTGTGACAACTCCACCATTAATGCACTTTGCCATCAGAAAAGTGCTGAGTAAGCTTGTGCTGCGTCAGAGTCGTATTGTTACACACTATTCCACATCTGTCAGGCAGAAGGACATAACTAAGCTGCTGACAGAATGCTCAGGCAAGCAGCTTTTTACAAGTGAAGCACTCATGATGATTTAGTGAGGAGTTATATTCCTTGCTTTGAAACTCTATCTCTGCACATAAAAATCACATTTAAATTATGCCATACTCCTCCAGGCGAACATCAGAATACCCCTTTGGAGTCCAATTTTTAAATGAGATCTCAATTTTTTTTTCTTTATCCTGTATCTCAATAAAGCAGCAGAATTCCCTGAATATTACAGGTAAGTGCTATTGTTAGTTAAATGCTGAATCAACCATTTTGGAAACCATGTCTGACCTGATTTTAAAGCCATTGTTAATAGAAAAAGATGAAAGTTTACTATTATTGATAAAAAAATACAATCTGGAGGAGCTTCCCCTACTATATAAATTTATTAGGTACCAGATTTTCCAAGAAGACATGAAAGGTTTGATCATGAAAATCAGACTTTTCTTCATTGCAAAGGAAATGTCTCTGTTCATAACAGAGACTCTCTTCCAGTGATTTTACAGCACCAAAAACATTAATGCACTGGCACTAGGCCCTCAAAAGTACTCTATGAAATGGTTCTTTTGGGAATCATATCTATGCTAATTGTATAATAAATTCAGGAGTATTTTTAGGAGCTGCTATCACAAGCAGTTATTGCCATGACAGCATGTTCTTAAATATTTTTAAAGTGTGCAGATTTAAAAATTATTAATAATTTCTTATTATCTCTTCAGCAGCCAAATGGTCTTAAGAGGGTCAAATAAATCTGTACAGAGGCTAAGCTGGTATATAGCATATGTGTAGAACCTGGAGATGTAGATTTTTCGGTTCAGAAGCTGTGGACTAAAAGCAATCAACTAATTCTTCTGTTCCATGCAAAAGAATTTTAAAATAAGATAATTACTCATATATCACAAAACATGAGTTAGAAGGGACCCAGAAGAACCATCCAATCCAACTCTTAAGTGGATGGCCCATGTATAAAACAGTGTTTTGGCAAAATGTATCATGTAACCAAAAATACCTGAAACCAGAAAACGTTCATGTCATAAAACTAAAGAAATGAAAGACTGGGGAAGACTTTTTTTTCCTCCCTCCCAGTAAAGAGAAGGTAAATCTTACGGGAAGGGAGATAATGGCCCTTCCGTAGGTGCTGGTTTCAGTGTCCCTGCTCCAGTGAAGGGAAAGGCTGAGGTGCTGGGCTGGGCACAGCCCATGCTGGAGCGCTGGCAGGGCCAGCCGGGCGCTGAGCCCACCACGCTCCCCGTTCTGGCACGGCCGCGCTGCCGGCTGCCAGCTCTCCCCATCCATCAGCAAAGCAGCTGAGCCAGCACCCAACATCCCTGGGACGAGCCTGCCAGCAGCGAGGATGGGACACGTTCCTCCCCGGCAGGGTTTGGCCGCTGCAGCGAGAGGCAGGGCTGGGAGCTGCTTCCCTTGCACTGGGCAGGACTCGGAGCATCATCAGCTGTCCCTCCGCAGGGACACGGCCCGGGGGCAGCAGCTGCAGAATGGAGGAGTTCCTGCCAGTCTGCACAGCTGCTAACCCCAAGGGACACTTCTGACAGAGCACCACCCAGAGCTGCAGTGCAGGTACCCCCAGTAGGCAGAAAGGCAATAAAGAGCTGATGGCAATAAATACAGCCATCAGCTCCGTTATAAAGTAAACTTTGTAGGTAATGGGATTAAAAATACAGATTCCCTCTTTTGCTACCATTTTATACTTCACAGATACTGCTACATTGTAAGGTGAATCAATGCAAAAGACTAAGGTTAAATGTATCCTGCCAGAAAAATCGTGTATGATTGATTAAAGCTGGTATATCTAGCTTTATAGATTAAATCTTTTATTTAAATAAAATTTAGCAATTATAACTTCAAGTTATTAGTGTTCGTAATGGAAAATATAATGTAAGCAAACATACAGACACAGACCTACATACAGATTCCTTCTCAGAAGATAGTGCAATAACTACATGTAAGCTAGAAATTCTTACAGATAGCATTTTAATCAACATTGCAATACATGTACTTCCATAAAAAGATTAGAAAGGGAACTTTTTTCTGCCTTTGTCTTATCACTGAATAGCACTGTGGAGGGTCCCAGACACAGGCATCTCCTCTCCTGCACATGAACCTGGCCATTTGCCACCGGGAGAGCCCAAGAGGTGATCCCATGCTAGCTGGAACTATAGTACTGCTTATACTGTCCTTCTGAGAAAACCTGGTCTTTTAAAACAGAAATATCTTCATGCTACCAGCTCCTATTTTGTTTTGGCTTTGAAGAAAACATGGCCTTTGAGTTCACTTTTAAATGCTAACATCATCTGTACCTCAAATAAATTGGGGCAATACATAATCTCTTAATATTTTTGTGAAATACTTTGACCTCTTTATCACAAATGTTTTTAACTCTAGGCTTTGTATTTTTACTCACATCTCCATGCTTTAAGAACAGTCCTTAAATCATCAAGGATTAGAATTTATTGCAAACTTTTCACAACACAGAGTACTTCTCCTGATTTATATTTTGTTGACTGAACTGCATATGCTACATTTCAGATATATTTTTTAGTTGTTGCTCTGAACCATAGATACCTAGGAAAGCTGATCGCATTTACTTCCATAATTTTGTGTCTCTTTCAAGGTATTTGCACTTTGTTTTAAATCCAGCATTTCATAAATGTGTTTTTCTTATTTATATCACACTTCAGTTCAAATGGCTCATACCCAGACGAACATGTTTTTGGTCAGAAGTATCACAAGACCACTAAAATTTCAACCACAGTTAGCCAGAAGCTAAAGAATATATCCCTATCGCTTTGGCAGCTTGCTTTATAGCACTGTATTTAAAAAGAAGCATAAACATTTAGGCACACTGAAGAAGGAAAAGGATCACTTATGGTGCTCTTTTCTTTTATTGAAGGGTTCTGGTATCCCAAAAGAAAATCTAGTCGTATTGCCCTACATGTATGCAAATGTGGGCAAAAAATAAAAAGGATTTGTGCTCTGAGAAGTAAAATTGCTCTAGCAATTCATTTGTGTAGGCTCTGTGTGCTTTTCTAACATGTATTTTCTATAGTTGATTCTAGAGGAAAATGCAACCTAAATAAAAAACTCTTTCTAACTTAAAAAATTAGTTTAGATTTACATACACAAATTGAGTGGTAAAGTTAAAAATACAACAGTCCATGTAATGTATTATCAAGAAAGTAAGAAATAAAAGCAAAATGTTAAGATAATAGATGGCGGGCACGCTCCCAATTATATATTTTTCCACAGTACATCACAGCAGAGAAAATGCAGTATGTAGTCAGAGCAACTGTGCAAGGAATGAAGGCCATGCCATGATTTTTCTAAAAATGATAAGATTTCTGCCTGACTGGTAGTCATGCTGTGAAGCTTAATTAAAGTTTATGAAGCACATCAAGATCTTTGGATAAGAGGCATGGTACTATGAACTTGGTAGTTTGTTCTTTCCAGTGCTAAAGAGTGGAAGACTAAAATACAAATGCTTTGATCTTGTCATACCACCTTCAGTTTGGTTAGAATTAATTCTGCATATGAATTTAACCACAAGGAAATACAAAGGGGCTTGTAATTTTTGGCTTTATTACCATTTATGTAAGAGCATTTATAGATGTCTGAAATATCGTAGTAACCTCTTTGAGATTAAAATATTAATATTAATAGTTTTCTTACCCCCTTCAAAGTTTGTCCTTGAAACAAATAATCAATATCATTAAAAAAAATCATATTAGACTAAAGCAAGCTCTCAGATGTAGTTCTTCAGTCATTTTTAATATTGCCATTATTTTTTTCCAGATGTATTTTCAAAGGCTTGCGCTGCAGGAAAGTTGTAAGAACTGCTTATGGCCATGACTGAGGCCATGTTTGTTCATATATTTATTAACAAATCATACAACTCAGAGTGTAAGCAAGTAGTCTCATGTACATTAATTTGGCAGTGCAATCTCAGCAGATGACAAAAAGTTGTAAGTGTTAAAATGTTTTATATATTATCCTGTGGCTGAGCATTAATTTTATATTACTCATTCCTTATGCAAATTTGTAAATTTTTAGTCTTGGAAATCACCCTCTTCAATGAAGCTCATGTATCATTATTGGTTTTTGGGGAAAAAATCTTTGTGATTAAGGCAACCTGGATAGGGCTAAAATCAACACAATTTGATATTTACATGCATCTCTTAAGCAAATATAGATAATTATTTTCTAAGTAAAAGATGAATCAGTGCAAAAGATAATCTCCTTGAATGCACTAGTTTGACAAATTTTATAAAATTCAGTAAAATAAAACTGAATTTTCAGTGATCTCTTGATCTATTATACCTTATGGTGTCATTATATCAGAGTCCATGATCATGAAAATACTACCTACAAACTTTTCTTGGGGATGTGTTGACTCAGGAAGAAACTGTATTAGTGAAAATCAAGCAAAAATCAATAAATAGTAGGCAGTTGAATTATCATTGTAGTCTTCTTACTTGCAGTTTTCTTACTTATTTAACTATGATAATTTTAATGTTTGTCTTGATGAGACTTTTACTGTTTTATCCACCTTTTTTCCCCCCTAGTGATGTAAGCCAAACTTCTATCTCTTCCTTAAGTTCTCCAATACTTTCATGTTCATGTATTAGTTTCACACTAGTAAGGTTTTTCATAAATGTGTTAGTGTAGCTACTTCCAAGCCTTTTCAGTTTTGGGATATCTTCCCTTGGTTCCACCTAAAGTCAGCACATAGAGAGTGTCCAGTCAAGTGTGGCTCAGGACAGATGCCTGATGAAGCTGCCTTAGGTTAGACAAAGTAAATAGTGCTCTTAATTATAAAGCTATTTCCTCCCTAGACTTTGCTCTGATCTCATCCTCAGAAGTTCTCTCCCAGTGACAGAATCTCAAGGTGAGTTTCAGAAGCTCATCTAACTACACTCATACATCTCAGCTGAGACTGTGGCCTTTAATCTTTATTTTCATGGTCTCCTTTCTTTTTCCTTTAAAATCAATCAATGAGCTTGGAGAAATTTCTGCTTTGCTTAGCAAGTGTACTTTCTCTAACTCATTAAAACTAATCAAGGTGTAAATCAAAATCTGAATGACCACATTAAAACAATGGCCAAAGACCTTAAAAAATTTCTACAGTCCTGAAAACAATATCTGAGTCTACTTTTATATGCCAGGAAATAAGTATGCTGAAGTTACACCACCACCGCCACCACCATCACAACAGCAACAAAGAAAAAAGAAAGGACAAAGCGCTCATCACTGACAAATCTGATGCTTCTGATCAAGCCTCTAAGTGAATCTTTTGATCTCTTATTTTGTACTGTGCTTTAATTTAACATCTTCCCTAAAGCTTTGCTTGTTTCAGTGTTTTTGTCTTACCCTTTCAAGAATCCTTAGGATCAATGATGCCATTAGTTCTATATTTGTTTTCATTCTCTTATATTATTGTGTTTTCTTCCTAGCATTTGTCTTCTTGTATTATTTGTCATTTCCAGCACTTGCCTTATTTTACTATCTGTCATTTGTTAGGCAGCTCATATTTTCAGTACTTGTCATTTCCCTTTGCATTTAATTTCAATATTTGTGACATGCTTTTTTTTTTTTTCTTCCCATGACTCATAACTCACTTGCTCCCAGTACTTCTCCAAATGGCTACAAGATAGAGGCATTGATAATGTGGAAGCTTGTGAAGTCCAGAGAGGTGGCTCTCATTAGTGTACGTCTTCTTGATTTTCACTGATGGGCAGAGGAAAACAGAATAATTTAATATATTAGACATGTATTAAGACAGCTTTCTTACTTTGATAAGAATTAAATTATTGGCATTGGACAATATTTCTTGATACACTTCTCAGTCATGTCAGAAATATCTAGTAAGAATTTGAATATGCTCAGTACAGACTTTCAAAATTCTCTTATGCCATTATTAAAGAAAAGACATGCTTGTAAATACTTTCTCCATTTTGCATATTTCCCACAGAGTTCAGCTGAAGTATACAAGATTTTCTGTTTGTTCGAGAAAGAAAATGAGGAGATCCTTATATATAAATAACTTTCGAGGATATTACCCTACATGGTNCCACTGGGTGGAGCATCTCACAAGCGCATGATGGAATGTCCTGTCATTGGTGAGCCTTAATGGCCCATTAGCAGAAGATATCCCCCGAGGGAGAACGGGTGGTGAAAGAGATAAGAAACAATATCCCTCCTGTTTTTAACAGCTGGCCCATTATCAGAAGGTATCTGCCCCCCTCCCCCCAGAGTTACAAGAGATAAAGAAAAATATCTCCCCAACTGCTTTCAACAGATGAAATAGAATACACATTTTTGGTTCCACAACCCAAGACAATGGTGTTGCTTCAAAGGCATGTTTGACAAGGCCTCATGAGCGTAGTATATGCTCTTTTTATGAATTTGCAGTTAAATCCCAAAAGGAAAAACATGGCAGGATAGAATTTACAATGAAAAATAGCTTTATGAGTATCCTATAAAAATCCTTAACTCTTATATAGTATTTTCTTAAGCATCCACTGTCTATTTGAGAGGTAGAGGCAGAACAAGAACTATGTTAGTGAGGAGAAGGAAGATGTAGCCACCAACCCCAGTGTTGTTGAGGATGAAATCTCCTGGAGGATACACGCAGCAATCAACTGTGCACCACTCAAAAAAAGCAGAAGATGGAGTGTGGATGCTCCAGGGTGGTCTGTGCAGGATTTCAGCTCCCCAGCTAATCACTGTGCAGGTTTCACTTTATTAGTGTTTGATTTTAGTCTCAGGGAGGAGATGTCTGACAGTTCAAGCCATTAGCCCATTGCTACATCTGCCAGCACTGCTGCTTCTATAGACTCAGCATTCTTGAATTCAGAATTCTCTGTTGCAGTCTTTTCCTTTCTTTTGTTCACTTCAGAATAGAAAGTGAGCAGTGATCCCCTCCTCCTGTATCAGCTGATCTAATTCCATTGCCTTTTAAAACACTTGCATTTGCTCTCTCTCCATTTGAACCAAGTAATGTATTCTGACATCAAGGTGCAGGAGCAAGCCTGCAGTCCTTGGGAGGATACATGCTTGAGCTCTGGAACATCTGCTTTTTTCTGTCTTTCCTTAGAAGTAAAATGTCAAGCCGTTGGGCCCCATACTTAGTGTCATTTAGATTTTTTTTCTTCATGTCCAGAAAATTTTCTGGGTACCAGTAGATGTCACTACAGTCAAAATAAACTTGCCAGGGAGTTTTCATGATGAATAAAATTGCTTTCCTAACAAAATACAAATGATAAAACATTGTTATTTCTAGTACTACTCCCAAGTT
>VWYO01002929.1:169235-225431 GCA_013400275.1 Rhadina sibilatrix | reverse complement strand
TTTTTTTTTTTTTTTTTTTTTTTTTTTTTTTTTTTGGCAGATCAAATCCTTGAAAGTATGAGGTATGCCTCAGGAAGGAATTCAGGATTTAGGTCCAGTTTATTAACTAATTCGAGTTAAAAAGTCAAGTTGTGAGAAATTTCGCAGAAAAACGTGTTTTCATTGGAAAAAAAAAAGTGATTAATTGAAATAATTTGTTGAAGTGTGATGCTCTAATGAAGAAGTTGTAAAAAAATCCATCATAATTTCTCTAGTCTAAAGTAGAGATTATTCAACATTGAGAAGGGAGATCCAAGGCCAAAATACTTCAGATGGCTTTGTTTATGGATACGCTTTATAATGCAGAGTATTGGAAGGTCTAAGTAATTCTCTTTTCCCTCACAGACAGCACTTGAACATCTCTGGTGGAACAGGAAAAAAGGGAAAAACTCAGGATTAGATGAGGTGAAAGAGCATCTTTCCCTTCAACTCTAACTGTGATACTTTCAGAAGGAAGAACACTTTTTAAAGCGTTAAAGTAAAGGATAATGTCATAGGTTAGGCTGAGATCAATATGTTTATGTTCTTTTAGCAGTTCTGTCAATGAATTTTTATTTAGTATGGAGAACTAGTTACCTTGATTCTATGTTTTTCTCAAAATGAGGATAATACCTACCTCAAGGAATCCATGAAAAGTTTATTAACTCCTTAAAAATGAACATGAGTTCTCAAAGGATCACACAAGTGCAAAGCAGTACTGATTTTCCCACTCCTGTGGTACAGACAGTTGTGTTAAACTCTAAAAACCCTTTTCCATTTTCCATGGGGATTTTTTTTTTTTTGTGCTGATTTGATGTTTTGAGGCATGTGTGGATATTATACATTGAGATGGCATTATGACATTTCAAAGTTCACCATAAAAAAGACAGATATTATGTAATATCTCGACAACTAGCCCACTGGAAATCTAGAACTTGGCTAAAGGCTCTGTTCTGTTCAAAAATGATCGAGGATTGAATTACTTTCTTTTCTTTCTTTTCTTTCTTTTCTTTCTTTCTTTTCTTTCTTTTCTTTCTTTTCTTTCTTTCCTTTCTTTCCTTTCTTTTCTTTCTTTCCTTCCTTCCTTCCTTCTTCTTTTCCTGATTTCCTGATTTCTTTCTTTGAACCCTGAAATGTTAGATTTTAATCAAATGCCTGAATCACGGTTTGGAGTAAATTTCTGTGCCTCAGTCATTCTTGTTGGAGATACTACACATGAATAACTTCATTGTCTGTTTAGAGAGAGCATAAGGGAGGATGACTTAATAGCCCAGAAAACAGAGAACCTGCTGGGTATGTGGGTGTGTGAGTTTCAGATCCATGAACTGACATACGCAAAGCAAGAACGTCATGGTTGGATTTTTACCCCCATGTGCCTGCCTGAAACTCTTTTAAGGTCAGTGAACATCTGTCTTCCGCCTGAATTTGAGCAGTTCAGCTTTGTCCTTTAGAAGTAGAGGGAATACTTCTCAGTAATACCTTTCTATTTGAACGCATCAGTAGTTTCTGACAAACAATTATTTAATCACACAATTATCTGCCAGCTTTACTTCAAACAAACCTAATTTTGCAAGAAAAGTACTCAGTGGTAGAACATGTAGGGAGTGAATGGAAGTACATTTGTTTAACTGATTTCTCTCTGTTGCCCAACATCATCTAGGTTCCTGCTGTGTGGGCTGAGGGTCATCATGGAATCACATTAAGCATTAAAACCAAAGAATGCATCATTTTTGCCTGACAGTGTATTTTCATGTGCAGCAAGCACTTTCCTCTAGGGACCTGCTTTTCAGTTAGAGGAAATGAACCATACCCGTTGCAGCAGAGAAGCTGCTGAGTGAAAAGGGATATGTTCCCTGGACAGAGATGTGGCTGTTGCTGGCAGTACTTTACAGTGTTACATGCCTCATGATGCAATGGTGTAAGAATATAGTCACAGAGCAAAGAGGAGCATTAGACAGACCAACGTGAAGCATCGAACATTTTTTGGTTTCATAGAGGTGAATATTTGCCTATTTTAAAAATGTAAATAGTATTTTTAGTAGCTGTAAAATTACACTATTGCCAGGCCTTGGGCTAATAGAGGAAAAAGAGCAATGCAAAATACACCCAGTCATGGCAAAAGTGAAAGAAAAAAGATGTGACTGCAGAGAGCAGTAGATGTAAAATCTGATACAGTGCTTAAGATCAGATTTTGCTGCAACACCTGCCAAGGTGTTGTGTCAGAAGGTGTTGGAAAAACACTGGAACTACAGAAACTGTAGTTGGCTCTGTACCATCTCCTGTCTTCTCAGCAGAAGGAATCTCTGCTCCTGCCAATACAAAACAAGTCCTGAACTGATACTGAGACAAAATAACACTACCGAATAACAGCTAAATTCACTTAAAAACCCAACTCACAGCAACTGAGTGAGCATTTTACCTGGTAGCTGTTCCACAATTGCTTGAAGTCTTCAGAAAGACTTTCACACAAGTTCCAGCAGATGTTCAATCAGTTTCTTAGCAGAAAGGAAGATATGACTCTCTTTTTTACCATAAAATCAAAGCAAAAGAATGTAAGAGCTATTGGGTCATAATACCTTAATAATAGTATATATGTAATTGAAGGAGGCTGGGAATGTAGTCTCACAAATGTGAGTGCCTTAAAGATACAGCTGTGTAGTTACAGTAGATAAAAGGCAGACACATCTATAGACCTTATGTCTAGGTGCCCTAGTTTGAATAAGGAGCAAGAGTGTGAATTCTCTTGCTGACCTCAGAGTTCTCACTTGGATAACACAGACTGGATTTCTGTTTTTCTGAAACTAAACCGGTAGAAATGCTGCAGGAAGATACCTGCCTTCCAACAGCTAATGAGTGTTGAATGAGCAGGATCGGACTAGGCCTGGTTTTCAGGAAAACATTAAAAAGTGAATGAGGTCATCACATCCTTGTCACCAACTCCTCTACCTCCCAGATTCTCTTCTTTTGAAATGCACTAGAATTCAGGCTAGCTTATATGGCTTAAGTTCAGTAATTTGGCTCAGATCCAAGAGATCTGACCTGAACACCTATGCACAAATTAAGGTCTGTGAGATGTCAGCCTTCCTTATAACCTAACTTTCCCTTTTGTATTTTATATCTGGTCTTTATTTGTGGCATGTGAAAGCAAACATCTGTATCACATCTTTTTTCCCCTCTGTGCTTACTTTTGTTGTAATAGATGTAAAAACTCTATGCTTTAGTAGAATGAGGAGACGTGGGTGCTGCTCCAGTCTAGAACATTGTGTTTTCTGTCGTGTCATTTCCAGGCATTGCATGAGTACATCCAGCCACTTTCCTCATTGTCTGGTGAGTACTGCTTTTGCTGTTGTGGGATTCATTCATTAAGAAAAATTTAATAGCTAACACCTACTAACTTCAGTGGTTTGTCATCAGTTGTCCTCTATAACTCTGCCTTCCAGAAGTCAGCCTTTTATATCTAAGGCTGATTCATGAAACCATCAGCTGGCAAAACAGTAAGGCCAGGGATGTAGGTGTGAGGATAGTGGTACCATGTAATATAAATTGAAGTAGAAGACAACTGTGGCATTTGAGAAAATAAGGCTTCTGAGATGATATTTGTATAAGTAACCTGCTACTCATTGTTCTGCCAAGTGGAATAAGAAATTCCTACCTATTGTTTCTTTTTCAATCATGATTGATTGCATTTTTTTATTAAGGGACAAAATGCATTTGTGACATATGATGGCTAATATGACTATAAAGATATTTAATTTCAAAGAGTTATTTCAAGAGTAAAAATTCTTTCAAGTTTCAAAGATGTTTTGCTTTGCATTTGATCCCCCTTTTGTTTTACACAGTGCTGTCAGTTTGTGGGGTTTTTTTGCTGTTTCCAAATTCAAGTTATAAAACTCCAACTTCACCAATACAGAGAGAGGACCATGCAAGTCATTCTACTGCTTTAGCTGATATGGGAAAAACAATATGAACCATACTGTGCCCTTCTTTTATATAATATTGTAGTGGTTATCCTTCTGAATGGTCCCATAGTCGTAGGAAAATAATAATCATATAAGCACTGCCCTGCGGTTGACAGGCTGAACCTCCTCAGAGACTGAAGAAGAAGAAAAAAGTTCAAGCTGTGGAGAGAAGAGAATGAGCTAACTGATACAGCAGGCCAGGAACAAAGACTGTACATGTGATCTGATTCCTACGTTCCCAGATGTGAGAAAAGAGGAATACTACCAGAAATGCAAGTCTATTTCTATCTCCAGCCTGTGTTTATTGAACTCTGTTGTTTCTGTATTCCTAAAAGGGGTGAGAGTTCTTCTATTGGACCTCTTTTCACCAGAATGTGATGCAAAGAAGCACTTGATAGCATTGCTTTGGTGAACTGAATGCATAAAAATGCCAGTTAGGTTGATTCTGGAATTAGATATGGTTTTCTTAACCTTTCACATTCCCAGAACATACAATTTTTTTTTTTTTTTTATGGAGAAGATCTATAATAAAACCAGCTGGGTTTTATTGATTATTGATTAGAGTTGGAAGTAATGTTAAAGGCAAGTTCCTTTAAAATTGATGTCACTATCATGAAGAAAATAGAAGGACCAGTTTCCTTGAGAAGGCACCAAAGCCTATACATATAGAATGATTTCATAAAAAAATGGGTTGTTAGCTTTGTTAGCAGAAATTTTATCAATCTTTTGCTAAGACAAAGTTAAAAGGACTTCTGAACTAAAGTATGTAATCTTTTCACCCATACCACTCCCTGGTCTCAATGAGACTTTAGAAAAGGTTACTTTTCTGAAATTGAATCCAGTGGTTCTTATACATTTAAAAGAGAGTTTGTGTATCAGATGCCTGTGTGCTAAGGTGGGATTGCTTCAGCAAGCCTGAAAAATGTTCTCTACCTGCTGTTCTGCTCTTGGGAGCTGTGAGCATGGGGAGCATTTTCAAGATCCTGTTCACAGGAACACTGCATTACATAGAAAAAGAGCAATAAAATAATCCATTGCCATCTTCCTACATACAATTCAGCATTGTCCAGCTGTTAGCCAAACAGAATTTCCTCCTTCAGACTTCCTTTGCCTTGCCTCTGTATCAGAGGAAGCTGCAGTAGTTTCATGACTGAACCTTAGCCCTGAGTTCAGTCATCAATGTACCAGCTAACATGCTAAATTTGCATCTAGGTTTGGCATATCAGTGACTGCAAAGCCCAGACTAATGGATTCAATCAGGATCTGCATCTCAACTCAACACCAGAAAGCAAGAAGGTCTTCTGGACCTTAATGCACTTCTAGCTCATTTCATGTCCAGGTCAAGAGAGCTTTTTACTACACCTGAAAGTGGCTTAAAACACAGCAGAGCAGAAAGAAAATTCTGTCCTCTCAATTCAGGAAGGACATTGAGGTGCTGGCACATGTCCAGAGAAAAGCAATGGAGCTGCTGAAGGATCTGGAGCACAGATCATATGAGGAGCAGCTGAGGGAGCCGGGGGTGTTTAGTCTGGAGAAGAGGAGGCTCAGGGGACCCTAATTATTCTCTACAAGTACCTGAAAAGAGGCTGTAGTGAGATGGGGCTCAGTCTCTTCTCCCAGGCAACAAGTGACAGGACAAGAGGACATAGTATTAATGTGCATCAGGGGAAGGTTGGGTTGAACGTTAGGAGGAATTTCTTCACAGAAAGTTGATTAGATGTTGGAATGGACTCCCCAGTGAGGTGTGGAATCACTGTCTAGGGAAGCATTTAAGTAAAGACTGGACAAGGCATTTAGTGCCAGGGTCTAGTTGACATGGTGATTGGTCACAGGTTGGATTTCAATGATCTCAGAGGTATTTATCAACCTAATTTATTCCGCAGTTCAGTGATTCTGTGATTTGTACCTGTGTACACTGGTTTCAGCTCCAGCAGCCTCTATTTCTAGTGACAGGGCAAGGCAATAAAATATGAGGCGTGATACCTAGTGTAATTCCTGCTTCCTTCAATATATCCTTACATTCTGTGATTGTAGCCAGCCTGTTGATTTTGGAGTCAGCTACCAGGTCTCAGGTGATGGCTATGGCTTATGACTGAGATAATGGAAAGAGTAACTACAACTCTCTGCACCAGGATCCTGATTTGCTTGCTCATGCCCAGGCCAGGAGGGTGGTAGATCAGTGTCACAGTTTACGTGCTGGCTCACTTTCCCTGGTAAAGTCACATGCAGCCTAAACTGGGGCATTTCCTACAAGAATACTCTGACTCAGCATTTCATTCCTGTGACAACTCAGATTCTCACCCAGCCCCCTCCTGAAGCAGCGGCTATCTCAGGATGTAATTTGTTATTTTTCACACAAAACCTCTCCCAAGGGACTTTTGAATACAAGGACTGAGATCTTGAGACACCAGTTTTTATTTTCTTGGGAAAAAGAAGTCAGTTAAACATTTTTTTCATTAATCTCCCATCTGTTATGTCGAAGGTTTGTTTTTGTTTTTTTTTTTGACAGCCACATTGTATCACTAAATGTATCACTAAATTTCTTGCTTTTAATTTCTATCTGGCCATTTATACTCCCATCCTCATAATCATATAGCAGCCTCAGGTAAAACAACTGCAAACTCAGCTGGCACATACAATGCTCATGGGTTAACATAGTATAGGTTATGTTCTCTGTGCATAATGTTATTTTATACTTACAGTTATGTGGATGCTTTTAAATATGTAACTGTAGCTATGCACCTTCCTGAGAATTTTTCAAGTGTATCCAATATGTATGAGACCTTTATTTAAAGAAACCCCCCCCCAAAAAAAACCAAAATAAAACCCCAAAAAACCCCACTAAAAATCCATTGAGATGATTCCAGAAAAGAGTCAGACCATAGCAAAGACACCGAACATCTAAAATAAAATAGCAGCTATTTATTCTGACATGGGAAAAAACATGTCCAGGAGGTAGCAAATCAATGTAAAAATACATACTGCTAGCCTTCCCAGAAAATTCAGGGCAGCATAATGCAAGTTCTCCTAGAATTCAGCATTGATTATTATGCTAAAGTGGCCATAAAAATAGGAGCATATGGCTGGAAGAGACAGTAGTGTAGGTCATGATCTAGTAGACAGTCTGGATCATGTAGGTTGAAACACCCAGAGCTGTGGGCAACTGAGGAAAAATCTCTAAAAGCTGTAGAGACTCCACAAGTAACTAATCTCCTAGACTGCAAAGCATCTCCATCACCCTGTAGTGAATTTATAGTTTTACACAGGCTAAGTGTCACAGCTGTGCCATGGGAAGCATGAGTGAGAAACTGAGAATATCTCTCTACTAGCATAGTATATGTTATGCAAAACTCACTCAAGGACTTCCTACTTTCTTCTCTATATAGAAAGGCAAGAGAAAAAACTTTAAATCCTTTAAACTAAACTTGGGAGAAAACCCTCTCTCTTAATCAATAACTTCTTTAACCCTTAGCATCAGCCTGAATTTATATAATGCACTATGACCCTCAAATGTGTCTTGTAAATTTCCTCCCTGCAGTTATGGTGAATACTTCTCAGTTGCAAAGCTGAAAGCAAAATCTGCCTTCCCTAGAAACTAGAGCATCCACCTGGGGAAATCCTCCCGTGCCTCCACATGTGACATGTAAAATGTCTTGAGAACACGTTATAGATTCAATACAAGCTTATAAAGTTCCAGGTACTTAGGGTATGTCTCTGCCTATGACATATCTGAAGTCTGATTGCCCATGCCTACAGTCTGACTCAGAAGCTTAAAGACTGTCACCCCATGCCATTTGAAACACTATAATTTACCTGAAAAGTCTACATAGGTATAGGCAAATAGTACTCAGATCTTGTAGTAGAACTTTTCTGGACTGGAGGCCAGGAGCAGTGCCCGAGGATATGGCACTAGTTGCTGCTGTCTAGGGGGCTGAATGAGCCACCAATGTCCCAGTCCCAGACATTTCCTTACTCTTTATATAGCTCTCCTTATACATCAACTGAAGTTCATCTTAAAATAAATTTACCTTCACTTTTTCCCAGAGCCTATGTGGATACTCTTAAAATTTTTCTCCTCAGAGACTAGGAATTTCCAGAACAGGTTTATTCATGATCAATTTATGGTAATTTGATTTTATGTTAGTGCGTGTATTTAGCTTAAGCCATTCTACTCCTCCAAAGACATAGTTCTAGAGTCCTCATTTATCCTCTTGNAAAGACATATTTTTAGAGTCCTCTTTTTTCCTTTTTTTTTTTTTTTTTTTTTTTTTTTTTTTTTTTTTTTTTTTTTTTTGGCTTGGCTAAACAACCTCTGCAAGGTCTCATTGTTAGTGTTTCTCTTTACTTAATCATTTCTATAGATTGTTTCTGCTTCTCTTCCAGTTCAATTTTGTATTTTTTGAACATAGATGAGCAGATGACCAGCTCAGCACACAATATTCCAAGTGACACCTCTAGCAATGGTTTGTTGCACTGGCACTTCTGCAATTCCCTATCTCACAGTAGCATCGTGCTGTGTACCTTTTAGCATAAAGAACCACTCAATTCTGGAAAAATTTTATAAATTTTGGGCACTTAAAAGTAATAAATCTGAGAAATAAAACATTTAATTTGTAATTTCTGTAGACCTAGGAAGGTTGATATAGGATTTTTGTGCAGGCAGAAAATCTTACATGGACTGTTTCTTTTTGGTCATTTCCCTTATTTTCTCACATGCTGCCAAAGAGATTTTCCATCAGCACTTTGTCATTTCACTGTAAGCAGCCTTTGGTTCTTCAGGTTCTCTGTATATCAATAATCAAGGACACTCTTTTACCAATTTTTTTTCCTGTTAGTAAGGACGGAAGATTTATCTTCATCATGTTTTTTTTATCCTTTATCTACAGTCAGCATCATTTGCTGGTACATGTCTCGTATAGGTCAATTGCCAGAAGGCACTGATGTAAAGGTCTGAGAACATTATCAAACCAGAACACTGTTGAGAGAAAGAGCTGTCACACTATGCCATAAACCTTTGTGACTTTAATGATGCATTCATACATGGTATGTGATATTTTTGTTACGATGTGACAGAGACAGAAATCCCAGTTTGCAAAATGTGATCAAGATACCCACCTCACTCACAAAAACACAACGCTTCGCTTCAGACTGTCAGGAAATAAAGTTTATCTTTATGAAATGGAGATGGCCGTACTTGGAGGATATTATAACAGAAATTTTAAGCTTAGTTAAGATGCCTGACTAGGAGAGGGATATATACAAACTCTTTCCTGTCGCTAAATGCTTATAGAATCACAACCCATCATCCGAACTGCAAAGGGCTTATTCCTTACACTGTCTGCATTTAGGTCCTGGAATGTGAAATAGTTTTGCATTTCAAGTTAAATAAGCTACTTGAGTAGCCTGAGAGTGGATAAAGCTGAAATAAGTTCAAGTTAGTATAAATTGGTGTCACCTATCTTTCTAAGCACACAAACATGAAGCAGAGGAAAATAGGGAGGAATGCTAAAAAGGAAATGTAGGTAAACTCTTTATTATCAATGCTTCTGTGCTCCACCCCAATATGAATATCACTGTTGTGCAGAGAATATTGGTGGAAGTTTTTTCTCCTGCTTTGATCTATAAATATCCACATTTCTAATGCTTCATTTAGTGCCTACAAACTCTATTAATTTTTACCTTTTCTTTGTTGGTAATATTCGTGTTCTAGCCTCAGTTGTCTTATTTTCTTGAACAACTCTGCAAAGTCTGTCATTAACATCTTGCACACATTAACCTGTGTAAAACTTTCCTTTGGTAAGAGCAACTGAAGGGGCTTTGGCTTCTGTGTTACCTTACTCCTCACTAATGTAACATAGGAATTACATGAAGACTCCTTTATTTCTTCAAAGGTAAAGACAAATACCTCCAGAAGAAGTAATATTTGTGCTGCTTGCATTACAGTGATGAACCCCAGCTTCTCTTTTAAACAGAAAGGACAAATATTTCTGTGGCAGAGAAGAATCTGCTATTCAGCCCAAGAAATGAAATAGCAAAACCAGTACTAACAAACTGTGTTGGGATGGTGACATAGCACATGAGCAACCTACGAATAATATATTTTTGAGGACCTGGTGATCCAGATATAGACAAAGTATCTTCAGTATTTTTCTTGTTGAACAATGTCCTTAGAGCTCATTCAGTTATAGACTTCATCACCTACAATACAAGTGCAAAGGACTGAAGCGTATCTTCCCCATTTCTTAAACACTTCTCTTCTGTACATGACTGTTATAAGATTTGTCTGTGGCTGCATAACGTTCACCTCAACCCTTGACCTCTGTGAATTTGGCTGGAGTCCTGGCAGACAGCTACCTGTCAGCAATTTACTGAAAGGATCCTGCCATCATCTGTTTCAAGCTCTCTGAACAGGAAAACGAGAGGAGAGTTTTGTATTTCAAAGGACTATAGAGCTCAGGGATGGTTTTTTAAATTGAAATTCTGGCTGTCAGAGTCATTAAATATAGTTCTGCTTCTCTTCTAGACTGTGAGATCAAACAGCCCAGACAACAGGAGGAATATTTGCTGACTTATGGTACATGTACAATTTTTGCAGAAAAGATTGTTGGCTTCATTCTGCAACTTACTATGAAAAGGACATAAAAATGTCATTGACATGTCTGATTTTGTGGTGAAAAAAACCCTATGCTGAAATATTTTTTCCCAATCTGTTTCTGAACTTTTTCTTCATGGATATTCAAGTTCTAGAACTTGTTTTTCTGGAGTCTGTTGATAGGTTTTTAAAGAGACTATATGGTTTGAAAGTTATCTCAGTTTTGGCCTGCTGAACAGTATCTGATTCGAAGGATCTGGTAGGAAAATCATTAATTTTTATGACAATCTAATCTAGTAATGGGGAAAGAAACCATAAAAAATTATGCATAATTTAGTAATGTCCAAGACCATAATCCAGAAATCTTGACTCCATGCTACAGAGCAAAAAGTTTCACTAGATTCATCAGAGCATTGTTTTTCACCTTAGGGTAGAAATCACACTATAAAAAAAAAAAAATAGTAAAAAAAAGGTAAAAAAAACCCTGCCCTATTAATGATCTATAAGAGGGACCCAGTTTTTATTCAGTTCATCACATTTCATCTTCAAAAAACCAAACCCCCAAAACAGAGGAGAAGCCAGCTAAGGTAGTAAAGTATCCCTAAACTGAAATCCAAGGGGTTTTTTTGTTTGTCTTTGTTTTTTTTGGTTTGTTGTTGTTGTTGTTGTTTTTGGTTTTTGTTGTGTTTTTGTTTGTGTTTGTGTTTTTGTTTTTGGATGCCTATTCAGAAGTGCATTGTATAATCTTCAGTTTGAGTGTGTGGATAGTGCTGATCTGCTGTAGTAAGAAATGTGGAGTATTTGGATATAGTTTCATTACTTAAGCAAAAGTCTGTTCTTGGCAGTTAATGTTTTGCATCTAAAGAGTCTATTTCACAATTATATAACTTAAAAGTGGTTGGTAGCAAAGTTAGAGAGAGAGGATTGTTAACTAATATAAAATATCAAAAGAATTTCTGTTACTTCCTAGGAATTACGAATGTCTCTGAATTATCAGGATCTATAAATGTTTACACCATCATTTATTTTATTTTCAATAAAAGAAATTGTTTTGTTTTCAATAAAAATCAACCTCCAAATCAATGGAATGCTGATGCTTTCTCCATAAATAATCTGAAGATGAATGAGGAAATATTAAAACATGAAAGATATGCATCCTTTATGTAAAACATACCAAAAGAATCTGCAAATTTTTGAGACATGGGACAGTCAAGTGTGAAGGACAATTTTGGAATATCTCAAAATGGAGGAATCATACTAAATAGGTATGGGATCTGCACCACACAGAAAAAAAAAAACGCTGGATCATAAGAATTTATCAGCATATATAGTTTGGTGAATGGGTCATTGTAAGGACCCTTGCAAGAAAGATTTGTGGCACCATTTAGTTGACTGACTGTCCCGTCCTTTTTGAGAGATTTGATTCCCCATGTGAGTTTTACACTATAGGAAGACCCTATGAATTTGTTTTTTAACAACACTTAGTGTTTATGCAACAGCTTACACGAAGGAAGAGAGGATTTAAAACCTTGTAAATACTGCTAACACAGTTATTCAGCTCTTTAGGTGAAGCTGGTATTTTTGTGCCTTTTCACAAAGAAATAGAGTCATAGAAACACAGAATCATAGAATGGGTTTGGTTGGAAGGGACCTGACACAGGCAGGAACACCTACTAGATCAGACTTTGAATGCTCAAAGCCTCATCCAACCTGACCTTAAACACTTCCAGGCACTGGACATCCACAGCTTGTCTGAGCAACTTGTTCTAGTGCCTCACCACACTTGCTGTAAAGAATTTATTCCTTTTATCCCTTTATATGCCCTCTTTCAGTTTAAAATTGTTGCATTTTATGTTGTCACTTCAGGACCTGATAAAATGTCTTTATCTTTTTTATAAGACTCCTTTAAGTATTGAAAGGCTGCATTAAGGTGTCCCCAGAGACTTCTTTTTTCCAGGCTAAACCTGGAATCTAGAATACCTTCTAGAAACGTGAAAGAAGTTCTGCCACTCTACTTCAGCAAAGGCATGATAGAATAACATGGCATGTTGCGGTCACAGAACCGTGGGATGAACTTTGCACAGACATACATGACCAGGGACAGCAGTTCTGACCCACCTGAAACTCAAATGACCCCTCAGAGCATGACTCCCTCAGGGTTAGACAAGCTTTAGTGGGGCAATTCAAATGAGGAGCTAAACCCCTGCCATGGAAATGTACACGTGGAAAGAAACCTTCTAAAGGGGACTGCAATATCATAGTGGGGAAGCCAAATGATTTCAGGAACTACACATAAGAAATTCAGTACTTCTACAGTGTCAGAATTTTCAATTAAAATTTTAGAACTTAGTAAATCCCAAGCCTGGTTTCTGATGTTGAGCCCTTGCATTCTTTTGGGCTCAAGGTCCACTTTGACCTGAATCATTTCTGGAAGCTGAGTTTTGTCACCTCGAGGGCTTTTAAAAATGGGCTTTTAAAAATGCTAAACCACCTGCTAAGGACTAGTGGGTAGGTCTTATTGCTCTTTGTGGGCCTTTGTAAGTAAGCATAACGAAAGATCCCTTTCTGAGATTGTGTGTGGAGCAGCTGGAGAGATCAGAACTGCTACTGGAGAAGTGCCACCTATACAGAGTGAGAAAGTAGACTTGGCAAAGGACTCTGGCTGTACCAAGTGGGCCCCACTGGCAGATGAAACTTCAGCAAGCTGTCTGAGTTATCTTATTATGCATCTGCTCCTTGTAGTTTATCAAGGCACCCAGGGCATTGGTTAGTCTGACAGAGCTGTGAGATTCAAGTTAAATTACACCCCATGCCAGGACTGTCTATGCTGAAATAATAGTTCTTTTTCTTCTGTTACAGGATTATTATGAGATTTAAATATATGTGTTATTAGAATTTGCTTTTCAGATAATGCTGCTATTTTAGAGGGTTCACTGAGTAGTTTTCATGTGCTTTCTCAGATGTCTTTATACAGCAGAAACAATAGGAATGGCATTGATAATGAAAGCTTTTGGACTTACTGTCCAAAAATATTTAAATTTTGAGAAAGTCCTTCTTTTGGTGAAATTTTCATAGAGGTTTATATTTTTTTTTTCTTTTTAATGTTCTTTCTGCATTTCAAAGCTTAATGGTTTTAATTTCTGAGCCAATAATCCACCTTTGCACTTCTTGTGAGGTTGTGTACTAAGGAAACCTATTTGCATTAAAGATGATGACATTTTAACAAAGTTTGGCTGTAAGATTTGTTCAGTACTTTTGCCAAGCAACAGCATACATTGCTAGAAAAGTTCTTAAAAATACTTTGCAAAATTTTTCTTTTGGCGCCATGGACATCTCTCCAGCTATTATTGCCACTGTTCTCTTGCAGAGTGGAGACTTGCTATCTGTTTGCAGACTTGTCTCATTTATTTTGAGAAATCAAGACATCCTTGCAGGTACAGAATGGTTGTGTAAATGAGGTTTGCATGCCTGACCACTGCTACTCCTCGTACCAGCCTGATTCTTCACCACAGCAGTTATATCCCTCCACATCAATTATAGAGCAGGTGAACCCTCTCAGTCCAACTCAGCACCTACCTTCACTGTGAAGCCTCTGGTGCTTGTCCCTCTTAAATGAGCAGCTCCTGTCATTCCAGTGCCCCTCACCATATGGCCCAATGTGCAATCCATTTTCTAAGCATCAACTCACACACGCTGCATGGGGTCTAAAACAATCAAGGGTCAACTCACTCCTGGCTGCTCTGCATATTGTTTTGGCTGTGGCTGAGGTAATTTCTGGCCTCACTGTTTCCTGGGAGTGAGAAGGATTCACCAATATGGATGTCAGTGGGCGCTGCCAAAAGAATGTTAACTGGTGTTAAAGTTTTGTCAGGGAACATGGAAATGAGCCAGGGGGACAACCTGGCAAGTATTGGACCCTCCACATACAAAAAAATTAAAGACTTCTGTGGGTGCAAGCTTGAAAGGGGAATGCAAAGAGGTGAAGGAACATTTATCAGACCAAGAACAGTTGAGAGTGCTCAGGAAAAATGAAATCAACAAAAGGGTGCAGCACTTATTACTATTAAGATTTGTGTTAGAGGGGTCAAGGAGCAGCTGCTGGCTGAAAAGGATCCTGTCACCTCCGTCATAGCTCTGATGCATGACAGGGTGTACATGCAAAGCAGTCATAGTACTATGGGTATCCAGGGCTGGGTGAGATGACCTCCTTCATTGATGTGACCTAAGTTAAAATGATCTATTAAAAAGTAATTAATAGCTTATTTCTTAGAGATTGCCAGGAAAATGGGCCAGCTGTTTGTGGTCACGATGACTTGTCCCCTTTGGACGTAGAGAGGACAATAGAAAAAACTTTAACTGATGACATTAATTAATCATTAAAATTTATGAATTTTTGACAGGACATTGAAACCCTAAATTACACTAATTTGCTACTTGAAAGATCAAATACATAGAAAAGGAGAATTCCTAACTTTGTTAATACAAGTGGAGACATCATTTGTGAATTTCTTAGATGAGATTTATATATTAGCATACAACAGACTTCAGTTATGGGTCCGTGGATCCTTCTTCGAACAGTCTTGAGATCTGTCCAGAACTAGCAAAGAGACCAGGCTAGATTGGGCAAATATTGTGAGGCAAGTCACTTCAGGCTAGGTGTTGTCTGGTTTTTTGCTGTTCTCCTCTGTCTCTTTAAGGAGTTTTCTCAAGTTTCATTTTTAGCCTTCTGTGTTTACCTTTTGCAATGGAGTCAGACATAATTTTATATAAACAACCTTTTGTTATTGTAACCATCTAACAATGTTTACATTCTTCTCATAAGGAGGAGACTCTGGATGGACTGTTGGGTTGCCCAGTGTGGTTGAAGAGGAAGATTTTCTTCCTCCAATCCATGGTCATTGCTGGAATTCGATAAATGTTGAAGTTGTAAATAAACCTCCTTTTTTCTGTCTTGGACATCGCAATGTGTGGGTGTCATTTCTTTGTGTCGTGTGTGACAGCTAGGGGAAGTGGGCAACACAAAGAGGCTGATGGTGGAAGATGAGCTATCAGGATGATGGTCTGATGAGTTAATTTTTTTAAAGGCTACTGTGTCTCTTTGATTGACTGCTTGTGTGACCAGAAGTTTTCCAGGTGCTAAGGAAGTATCGTGGTGGCTGGTATCTGGGATGTGAATGAGCGTGTTAAGGTTTGAGATGTGAGTTGCATTGAAAAGATGGAGGACTAGCAACTGGAGGTGTGCAATCCTATTGAGTGAAAAGGACAATTTATGTACTGAACTTTAGGGGAAATTTTATGGTAGGACTCTGGATCTCACTGGATGAATAAAAACCACAAAGAAAATTGCAGGAGTAAGCAGACACCCTACCAAGAACAGGAAAAAGTTCTACTCAGCAATGCAATTATATTTAGAAGATCAAGTAGTATGGGGATAATGTGAGACATGCCAAAAGCCTGCCTGGGCCAGACTTTGTGAAGGAAATTAAACAAATAGCAAAAGGTTGTTCAGCTGTATAAATAAAAAGAACACAGGAAGCTGTGAGTCCACTACACAATAATGACAGAACAGAGATTAAAAATAATCTTGCTATGTCCCCAAAAGTAAATGAACATAAAGCCCTTGAAGTCTAATAAGAGCAATTTCTTCTGTAGGCTAGTGTTCATTAGCTGTCATTGGTGGAAGAATCAAAAATTTGATGTTTTTGTCAACACCAAATCTTGCATGGGCTCCAATGAGATGTTTATCACTCGTTAGTAACTCTAATTAACAGCATGTGTTATGGGTGAAAAGCTAACTAATATCCACATGAAAACCATCATCAGCTCTACATATAAATGGCTCAAATGTAATTGTGTGAAAAGAAGAGAAGAACTAGGATTGAAGAGTATTGACTACATATGTATTGTAGCTTTGGCAAAATCTGCAAGCTACAGCTATTTTAGCAATAAGTGAATAAATAACCACTAACAATGTACAGAATATGTACAATCTGAATCTGGATCTCTCTTTTCACCTCTGATTACCCTTATCTGACAATGTTTTTGTTGCATGGCAGATGAAGATGCAAAGCTAGAAAATATGTTTTTGTTTACTGAGTTTGCAAAATTTTCAGAAGGTGAGAGCATTGATTTTTCCAATACCCAGAGTCAAATAAGAGTAAAATATTTATATCTGTTTCACTTAGGCAATGTTTGCTAATTCCCACCTGCAGTTTTCAGTTGCATAAACACTACCAAGTTTGCCTTCTTGTAGAACACCTTGTATAGCAGCAGATTTCCATGCTGAATCAAATCCCTTTCATTTTCATTGTTTGAACAGAGCATTGATAAAACTGATATGGTGGTTCCTGTTACCTAGACATGGGGAAACAATCATATTGGTATAGGGAGGAAAGATAAGAATACTTAGAAAATGTTTTTTGAGGATGATTTACTGTCCTCAGTGCATAAGCTCCTACACAGCAAATCAATATTCAGATCTGAATGTCTCATCACAAAAGTCTGTGGTCTCAAAACCTGATCTAAAAAATGTTGAAGTGAATTAGAAAATTTCTTCTGTTTATACGAGCTGATTTTTTGTTTGTTTGCTTGTTTGTTTGTTTTGTTTTGTTTTGTTTTGTTTTGTTTTACAAGAATTTTGAACAGGTCAGGCATATAAAGTGTGGGGGAGAGAAATACCAATTTCTGGTCTTCAGGCAGAGTTAGTGGAGCTTGAGAGGTTAAGTAATTGCCTGAAGCTACACTGTTAAGTTTGTTCCACTGAGAACAGTTCATATCCAGTCCAGGATCCTATGCCCACAAGCACATCTATTCACACAAATAACATGATATTTTTAATTCAAAATAGTTTACTCTTTAGTAGTACAGGCTAATCACAAATGAAGCACTAACACAAGCACTGAAATGCCACTTTTATGCCTGTAGGCTTCCTTAAGAATCTGATAGTTCCAAGAGGGGATTACAGGAAGCACAAAGACTGTACTAATCTTTTGGAAAACAATTCCTAGAATACTTCAGGTTAATATTGTGCAAAGGTAGCTGTCATTTGGGGAAGTCTAAACAGAAACTGGTAAACTGAATAACTGATAAATCTTCAGTAAAGAACTATGCACTCGAGAATCTGAGAATTGGACTCAGATATTCAAAGACTTAAATGAAATATTTTGTCCACAGGATATGCCCATTTCTTTCCAGGAAGGAAAATTCTGGATAGGAAAAGGACTTATATGATAAGATGTCTAGCTAGGTGTTCACAGTAAATCTTACACAGCCAACACTGATTAATTAAATTAACTATGCAGATTTTATATCTTAATTGCATTATACATAAAATACTGAGTATTAAGAGACAATAATGTCCTAAACAGAATAGAAAGAAAGCATAGAAATCAACTTCATTCCAAATATGTCCTTTTGAAGGATATAAGGCAGTTGGTGTTATTGTGAATTTTTAGCGTGTTTTATTTTGTGGTTAGACACTTTGTGGCTGTGAATCTTCAAAATTTCTGACAATAAAGACAAAATAAAAAGATTTGGTAAAATTATGACTGTTCTCTGATAGCCACTGTGGTGTAGGGTTTTTGTCCTGTGTTCTAATATTGCTTACAGCTATGACTAGTTTTGTTGGGAAAAATAGTTATTGTTGACTTGAATGAAAAACTTGTTGATTAAGACAGTGAGACATACATTTATTTGATTAGCCTTATGTCTGTGCTTGTGAAAATGCATTTTCTTCCAGAGGCATACAAATTAATTTATAGTTTCCTTTCTAGAATCAAATAGTTCTAGAAACCTTGCACTTAATCTTTCTTGTATTTATGAGGGTCACTTTATACTGCTTCTTCATGCAGCTTGTTCCTGCTCACCTTAATGATCTCTTTCTTTTTTTTACTCATGACTTTTGGAAGGTGTGCATGGCTTACACAGCACCAAGGCCTCTTCTGCTTTTCGCTGCACCCCACCAGTCAGGAACCTGGGGCTGCACAAGGATTTGGGTGGGGACATAGTTGACCCCAGCTGACAAAAGGGACCATATGGTGTCATGCTTAGTCTATAAAGCTGAGAGGAAAAAAGGGGGAACATTTGAAATGCTGACTTTTGCCTTCCTGAGTAACTATCAGGGCTGATGGAACTCTACTTTCCTAGAGATGGCTGAATACCTACCTGCCCATGGGAAATGGCAAATTAATTCCTTGTTTTGCTTTGCTTTACCTATTAAACTGTCTTTATTGCAATCCACAAGCTTTCCCACTTTTGCTGTTCCAATTCACTCCCCCATGCCACTGCAGAGAGTGAGCCAGTGGCTGTGTGGTGCGGAGTTACTGGCTGAGGATGAACCATGACAATCTTTTTGGTGCCCAATATGGGGCTTAAAGATTTTGAGATAGCAAGAGGTTTGGTTGGAATAAGCTAGATCAAATTTATAGCTGATATTGCCATTTATCTATGACTTGACAAGGTTTTATGCTTGCCATGGGATTTGCTTGCTTGTATGTTAGAGTCTAGTGCTTCTTAGTGACTGCTTTTTTTGCTTTCACAAAATGTATTTCTCTTTGAAAAAAATGAAGGCTTAATAACATATCGGAAACCACAAAAAGAAAACCCCAAACCAAACTACAAACAAACCCACAATAAAATGTTCTCCATGTTATAGTCCTCCTTGGTTCTTTGATGTGTTTTCTCTCTTGTATTGTTTTTATTTGAAAGTCAAGACCATTGCAGAGACAAATAATTGTAAAAATATGGATGGGTTGATTAAAAAGTGTTGATGTTATTTCATTTGTAGAGGAATGGGCATACTGAAACTGAAGCAGTGTATGGTAATGTCTACATTTCTTCTTGTGCTTTTAGTGCACAGCCAGTGGCAAAGAGAGGTCTGTGTCTGCTCCTTTTCACAGAAAACCCCATTAGAGTCTGTGTTTTCAGACAGTGAGTCATCCCTGGCCATGTGAAATCACAACTTTTTTCTTTTTGTTAAACACTGACCTGTTCACATTGTGACAGATGAGCCACACCTACCTCATAGCTTGTATAACTTTCTGTCTTTCTTGCCTTACTTCAGCAAATACCACACCTGTGCTTCTGTGTTGTACTTTCTAGTCCAACATACACTGAGTGTAATGGAACGGTTATAGAAATTTAAAGTGTGAAAAGTTTTTAGGGAGCGGTAACGTCAAATTTTCCATTCCTCAGCAATGAATGGGAAGGGATTGAACACAAATAATGGTGTATAAAATAGGGCACCTGTTAGCAGCTGCTGCTCTGCCTCGAGTCTGCAGCCCTGCCACGCTGACGGATTACTGCTTTGTGCTGCTTGATGCCCATCAACTTGCTGCAACTAGCTGTACTTCTCCACCATGTGTGTTTACACTGAGAAAGAAAAATATTTCAACACCTGCGTGTTAGAAATATGGAGACACACTTCATTTTGGGATGTGATTGCCTTTTGTGTTAAAAAATCAAACACCTATAGCTATGTTTCAAGGAGAGGAATTAGAAGTACCTTCCTAAAGTACAACTAACTCACATACTTATCTTGCTTTCATGATTTGCTGTCACTGTAGAGACAGGCAGTGATTCAATCTAGTGATACACCTGCCAGAATATAATACCCTGTAGAGTTAAAATTTCCCTCCTAAGTTACTGTTTGTAGGTAGATTCCCAGGGTGTGGGAATATATTCAGTGGTGAGTGCTCAGTGCTCTACATTCAACCCCAACCACAGTATGGTGGCATCCCTTATCTGCTTCTGCCCACCTCTGCATATTTCTGCTTAGTCTTAGTTCCTCTCCACCACTAGCACATTCATTACTTGTTACTTAGGTACTTAGGGCACCACTCAAGCCTTTCTATAGTGTAGTTTAGGGGATTTTTGTAATTTTTTTCCATTTTTATTCTTTACCTTTTTTTTTTTTTTTTTTTTTTTTTTTTTTTTTTTTTTTTTTTTTTTTTTTTTTTTTTTTCTTTTTTTTTTTTTTTCCCTTTTTTTTTTTTTTTTTTTTTTTTTTTTTTTTTTTTTTTTTAGGACTCTTTTACTGACATATTTTTACAACTATGCCATCTGGCTTAATGTAATTTTTCACCTGAGACATCAAGCTTAGTAGAAGAAAAATGCTTCTAGAAACATCAAAACTTCATCTTTGGCAAGGGTCTATGCTAGAAATTTGAATTGAAGTGTTTAGATTTTAACTTTGGCTCCATTGCGATCAAAGAAGAACTTGTGGTTAGGAGTCCTGAGCTTCCATTTTAGAAGTGGGAGGCTTCAGGAGTAACTGGAACTTCCCCCATGTTTGACAGAGTCAGTGTCAGACAGCTCCTGGATGGACTTGCTGCTGACCAAGGCTGAGCTCATCAGTGACGATGGCAGCACCCTGGGGTAACGAATGCAGGGGGAAAACAACCTGCACAGTTGCAGCCAGAAGGAAACAGTGAGAATATGTGACAGCAACAACTCTGCAGACACCAAGACCAGCGAGGAAGGAGGGGGAGGAGGTGCTCCAAGTGCTGGAGTGGACAATCCCCTGAAGTCCGTGGTGAGGCAGGCTGGATAATCCTCTACTGAGATGTACAGTTCCAGATGTTTCTGTAAAGAATTTTTTCCATTTTCAAGCTCAGTTGAGGGAATTCTTGAGCCACACCTTTGCTTGTTATTAGTTTCAACCCAGTATTGTAGGGCAGCCCTTCAAGTAATTTTGGTTTTCAAATTCTTCATTTCAGGAATCTCACAGTTTTTGGAGCTGTAATACCAGAACCCAAGAAGAGTGAATGAGGAAACAGATGCTTACCTGAAGATAGATGTAGAGCTGTTAATCAGAAAAGTTTTCTAAGAAATGATCTCAACAGCCTCACAGAAGCCACAACATCAAAGAGTGTAGAGGACTGTGAGAGGCTCTCCTATTCCTGAAGCAGCATCATGTCACAGAGCTGACTGCTCATTGTAATCTAGCACATATTCATCTTCAGAAGTCTGTCTTCGAGACTCTGAAGTTTGCTCACAAGTAGCTCATCTTCCCTAAGATGTGATTGACAACCTGGTCCTAAAAAATAAATCCTTTGTTAAATTGATTTCATAGTAACATGATAGAGCTCTTGGTGTCATCATTACTCTAATATCATGCACTGATTATATCTGGCAATTTAAGGTCTGACAGCTGTATTTAAAAACTGGTATTTCGGGCAGAAACATTTTAATTCCTTAAGACAGTAAGTGCATTTTTCCTTAGGTTGTTTAAATCTTTTCCGAAGATTATTTTCTAGAAAGATAACAATCTCCCTTTTTTTCTGACTTTCCACTAGCAGCTGTGCTGAATTCTAAATATTCTTTTTATCCTTGACTTCCCTGAACTTTTTGATAAATCCACATATTTTCCACCTGGAAAAGAAAATAGTTCTACTGCCAGTGACTTGGTGAAACTTGTGTCACACTCTAAATTGCGATGCACAATTTACCTTGTCTTCATACACCTTTCAGTTGATTCTTCTCTAGGCCATCAGATGACCATTTTTATTTGTTTCATGATTTTCTTTAGTAATAGTACTGTCCACAGTGCAAATGAAAACACAAAAACCAATACTCTTTTAATCTTACTTGTCAAAAGGTTCCTTAAATGCACAAGTTGGTGAAATCCTGCAGAAAAAGCTGGGCCAATAAAGTTGACTGTGAGAAACAGAGGAGTGTACACACACAAAGAAAAATCTCACTACTAATATTCAAGTAACACAAAAGTTATTTAATGTTGTAGGAAAGTATTTGAAATGTCGTGGGACACCTACCAAAAGATTTGTTGGCTATGAATAAGGAAAAAGAAAGACAATTAAACTTACATGCTCATTCAAAATGCTATAAAATTAGGTCTTCTGGATGTTCAACTGTGAAAACATATTTTACTACCTACTTGTCTGTAAGAATATGAAATAAGTTTTGAGAAACACAAAAGCTATATGGATGCATGTGATTTGTTTGAAAAAAATCATGGCTTGAAAGTGAAGATTATGTGCATATGTTATGTTCTGATTCTAGCATATGTATGAATGTTATCCTGCCATTTGCTTTCCCATTCAATGGTTTTCAGTGCAATGACTTACAGAAAAAAAGAGTAACCATCACCTCAGATTTTGGGTTGGAGTTTCTCTTAGCCTCAACCTGTAAAATAGGAACAATTTTCTTCCTTATTTTTGTCAAGACAGAATACATTTTAGTGATAAATTCATGCAGATTTATTGGGAATAGAATATAAATTGTGAACATTATGTTAAGTTTCATATGTGGCTTTTAAGTGCGGTTTGGGCTGGGATTCTTTTGTTTGTTACTTGGTTGGTTTTGTTTCTCCCTTGACAGATAATCCTTTCTCTGAAGAAGATCTGAATCTTCTGATATTGTCACATGTAGAGCATTAGCAAACCAAATTTCTTTGTCTCACTTTACCAAAAGACATTTTAATCAATTTATGTATGAACATTGTTTTCATATACTTTGAGCATGGCATGAAAACCAACATGACGGAAACAAAACCAGGACTTATGAACTACATAAAATGAAAAAAAAAAAGGAAAAATGTAAAGAGATTGTGAGAAAGAGAGGAGGTGGAGGATGATCCTGGAAATCTTTGCACAAAAAGAGGACCCTGTATCCAACCAAAAAAAAGAGGTGAGTCATCCAGGCTTCTCTACAATCTTGGATTCTGCACATATGTAGGCATGAGTGTGTGTTTGTGACACATGCAAAATTATCTACCTCACACCACGGGTCCAGCTATGACAGCAGTCACTGAATATGGTCCAAGACTGAACATCAGGGAAGAAATGTTATTATATCTGTTCTGCATGTCAGGCTCATAGTGACATGCTGAAATGTGTTAAACTTAATGTGAAAACCATAAATGGCAAATCCCTCAAAACCAAAATGAGTTACAAATCTTTCAGTCAAACAGAAGTGTTTCATTTTTTTCTTGTGAAATCTGGGAAAAGAGTCTGCTAGTTTGAGGGAAGGGTTCAATGAGATAAATGTAGTTATTAAAAATAGTATGCTTTTCTTTTGAATCATGCTTCACAAACAGATGTACTTTATTAGTAATCTTGTATTAAAAAATAGTCCCTTAATTAGGGACTTAAGATATTCTTTTTTTCACTGCACTTCAGCTAAAACATTAAGATTTCTGTATTTTTATATTTTATAGCTCCTAGTTAAAAATACATATGCCACTCCCTCTAACCATAAGTGAGAAAAAGAAACAGTCTAGAAAGTGCATTATGACTACCAATCCCCAAATAACTGACATTTAACACTACCAAAAGAATTAGGAGGGCCAACTTCAGCTCATAGAACCACAAACTCAGTTGAGAGATTCTGTCAGAGCCTGATGTGCCCAGGAGAGCCAAGGGGAGGAGGATCAGAGGCAACACTCACCTGTGCAGACTGCTGCACTCCAATCACCTTGCAGGTAAGATCAAACACAGTCTGAGCTGAGTGCCTGGTACAACCTCTTCCCCCAGGATGAGTGATCCAGTTCTTACATCTGCACTTTCAGGTGAATGAACAGGAGGAAGTAATAGGTTTTTACAGTCTTTAGGTAGTGGGAGTCTAGCACTGGTGGAAGGCTTGTGTGATGAGTGATTGTGAGTGAAGAGACAGTTTGAAACTTTTAGGATGTGGTTCTGACCATTTCAGGAGGAGTTTTCCTTAGAGGCATGAAAGCTTTGTTTTCATTCCATGCTGGTCTTAAATTCCCATCCACCTCTCTAGAAAAGTACATATAAATTATGTTGAAGAAGCTCAAATCTATCTGACTGAAAACAATTATTCACAACAAATTGATGGCCATTAGAGTAATCCAGCAAACACTTTTAAGGTTCAATAACTTTGTATCTGCCATTCTTATTCTCTTGAAATATGAAAGAACTAAACTTCATTAGAATGCTACCCATAAAATGTAACCTTAACTTTTGGGTTGTTTTGGGAAATTATTAAACAGTGAACAAATGATACCTGTGCTAATGCTGGCCTTTTAGTCCTGATGCTTAATGCTGTGTACAGATAATTTCAGCTTCATCTAATGCTGCTTGATTAAAAGAAGTGGTCTACTACTGCACTAATGGACATAATTTATTTCACCTGTTGGAAGATACAAGATATTAAAATTTTGTTATCTGGCATAAGCCCTGGTTTCATTGCTACAATCCTATAATTATGTGATGTTAGAAATAGAAAAGATACATTTGAAAGGAACAGCCACTGCCACCAATTCCACCCTGAAAAAAATCACACAATTTGGTAGGCAATGAGGTAAAAATATTTATTGTGTTTCTTCTACTTTTTTCCAGGGAATTTGTTTATCTAAAGAAAGTGTATGGCCACCCTTGGAAATAGTTGGTTTCTATTTTTATTCTACATATTCCTACTGTAATAATTAAAGTCTGGAATAGATGTTATCCTCCTTTTACAGGTGAAAAATTAGGGTGCAGGGAAAGCAACTGATCATCTCCAGTAATGCAATTAATTTCAAAATGGGCTTAAACTCTTCTCCACCAGGTCTAAAACCTACATACTGAATTAAACATAAAACAACTCATTTGTCTGAGCTAACAAAACTCATTTGTTAAGATAAATAATTTATCATTCTCTTGCTAAATGGTGCCATTACATTAAAAACAAAAAGCTAAAAGTTCTGGCATAAGATGCCATGCTGAATAATTATGATTAATTTTATATTTGTACTGCTTTATTGCTAGCATTTAGGAGTATACTTATTATGTAGCATTTTTTAACAATCACAGAATCTTTAGTCTGAATAGATTTTAGAAGGTTACACAGTCTATCTCCTGGATCCAAAGCAGGGTTGACTGCACTCGTTTTATCTCTAGACAAACATATCAGACTTCCAGTGGTAAAAATTTCACATTTCCAGTAACCTATCCTGTTGTTTTTCTACTTTTACATTGCAAAAGTTTTCCTGGTATCTAACCTCAACTTCCCTCACTGTCTTTTAAGATTCTTCTATTTACTGCAGACATGAGGAGTATTTAAGTCTGTCTTTTACTTTAAATATTTTTAGCGATATGTATACCAGTAACTGCCATACTCTCCTTCCAGATTCCTTTTCTTTAGGCTGAACAACCCAAGTTCTTTCCATCCTTGACACCTAACCACTCCTGTTGATCTGTCTTGAACTTCCTGTTTTTGTCCCACATCCTTCTTAAATATAGTCCAGGAGAGATCTCAATGGAGATATGTTGCTCTATTTTTCTAAAGTTCTTTCAGCCTTCTGATGTTTTATTTTTGTGGTGGAGTTTTTCCATGCACTTTTCATGTAAATAATGATTGTTTTGCCTTCCTTTCTGGAGGAGGAGAGAATTGATGGACTGTTGGGTTGACCAGTGTGGTTGGAGAGGACAATTTTCTTCCTCCAATCCATGGCCACTGTTGGAATTCTATAAATGTCACGGTCTATAAAAAACTGCCCCTTTTTTTGCCTTGGACATCTCAATGTGTGTGTCATTCCTTCGTGTTGTATTGCAACAGAGATAGGTAAAGAGGAAGGACATTACACATGGACCAAAATTAAGCGTTCACCACAGGAAGCTATCTCTGTGTTGAATAGCTATATAAGTTAGCCATCCAAGTTAGCTATCCTTTTCCCTGTCCCACAGTTTTATCACTTTGAAAGCTGTCCTGTAAATGCTAGTGCATGACAGCAAAATTTGCGGGAGATGAGGTTTTGTGATGAGAAAAACTGTCTTGTGTATAATTCACTTACAAGGCTGAGTGGGTCCTGCTCACATTTTTTATTGGCATTTAAGGCAGTGTTTGCACAAATACATCTCTGTTTCCAGAGCCTCAAGCAATTTGAAATTAGCCCCTGTGACTGCTAGCTCTGGAAACTAACCAAGAAAATGGTTCTTTTTAAAAATCTAATAATGAAATGGAACCTAGAGTGCCAGGAATATTTTATAAATGATACTATGCCTTGCAGCGTTATTTATCTTCATGGCTACTATACACTGCTCCCGAGTTATCCCTCCCAGTTGCAAAGATAAATGCCTCAGCACAATAGTTTATTATGCATTCTCTCTCTAGGTATACTTATATAAAATAAAGATGCATTACCCAAACATTGCTGATGGAAGACAATTTGTGAGCAGTTGCCCATTTTTTAAGAAAACAGCAAGTAGAAGTGGCAGAGGATATACTGAATCTACAGGGCCAGGGCTGAAGGCCAGAAACATCTCCTGTAACTTAACAATGGCCAAATGACCCAAGGTGGGACCCTGAGCTTCACTGGTTCCTTGAGATTTCCTTTGTTTCTGGTGTCATGTCTTACTCTTACTTTATGGATATTTTCCATAGTCTGATTAGATTTTTTTCATTTTTAATAGAGAACAATGTCAAAGAAAACACCACGTATGTAGCAAGAGCTCTTTGATTTTCTAAGACAAGGTTAAAGTGTTGGGAAAGGAGAAAATGAATGCTAGGTCAGATAGCTGCAGAGACCAGCTGTCCCCTAGAAGTCAGTATAGCTAAGTTCTTCAGTGATCTGTGGACCACATCAAGACAAAAAGTGGATCCAAGATTTGGAGAATGATGAGCAGAAAGCGCAGCAATCAACTATCTTTGGGACAGCAGAGCTAAAGGTTTGTCAAGGTATAAGCGTATCTATGCATATCAAATGTTGCTAACAAAGGTGAACAATGCTTTTAAATTCACATAAGAGACCCTCCAGATCTCCATTCTTTTTTTAGAGAGTGGTTATTGTCACAATGGACCACTAGCTGTTCCAGGATTTCCTTCATTTTGTAGAATCTCTGATGAACCTATATGCGCATGAGAGCTTGGAGTGGGTGAAATAAAGACATTGCCACTTAAACAGTTCATTTTCAGACACCTGATTCTACAGGTTCTAAATTAGGAAAAAAAGCATGTGCTTGGTCTTCAAGAATTTCAGCATATTCTAATTATTTGAGAAAAAAATGCCAATATAGGAAACAGACTTTAGTGTGGAGGGTGAAACAACATGAACTTAGACAAGATTTCTAATTATGTAGAATTCTTGTTAATGATATTTTTAAAGGAAAAGGTACCTCAGTACTTCCATGATAAACTCAGTATAGCTCTGAGGATTTTATTTTCTATTAACTAAAATAGTAAGTTAGAATGTCAATTAACCCACATCTGATAAAAGAAAATTTCTTTAGGAAAAAAAAATTGTTTGGATCTAATATTCTTAGTCATATTCAGATGCCTCTGGTTTGTGTAGCCAGATGCTGCTTTTGTATGGTTAATTGATATTTGTATCCAAGGTTATTACAACCAAACATGGTTCATCATGCAAAACTTCTTACCAGCAGTACTTCTTTTAACATGGACAGTTACCTGTTCTTGTCCTCATTTGGAATCTGCATGAAGTTCGTCTTCTGGATTAGTACATTCAATTTAACATAACTTTCCAGAAACAAGGAATACACCCATATTTAACATGATACTTAGCCATACAATTACCTTTTATTTTATTTATTTTTAATTACAGTACTCTAACATCTGTTAACAACTAAGCAGAAGACCAGGGAAAATAGCTCATACCAATTGCAATCAGCAAAATGTTTAAAATCAAGAAGACTGTTTAAAGATTGCAAAATTTTGTTGCAAAGATCTGCATAATTTTTTTGAATACTGTGAATGGGAGAACAAAGTTAGCATTTCTGTGAAAAAACGTCTTCCCTCCAAGAGATTATTATAATTTTGTAAAAAATACGTTGTTGTTGTTGTTTGTGATACTGAGTTTGTTTGGGTTTTTTGTTTGTTTTTTTTCCCCTGGGGATCTCAAAATACATCAAAATACATAAACTGTCTGAGTGCTTTCACAACGGAGTGCTTACATAGTACAAGTCTTTTTTTCTCCCAAATATGATTAAATACATTTATTTGCATCCAAGATGATTAATAGGTGAATCTTACACCAAAGGGAAATGAAAGTAGAATCCTGAACCATGTCATATCTGTCAGATGAAAATGTTGCCAAGATATTAATGTTTGATGTTGTGTCTCTCTCTGTAGTTAGTACACAAAACCACTATGGCTTTTAAGGAAGAAGCATGCCAAAGAAAGTAATCATTTCAGTAAAGGTGACAGGTTAATACAATCCTCTCCACCACAGAAATCTATTTGCCTTTCCTGATATCTTATTTGGAACTTTTGCCAGCACATTCCAGATTAAGAAAAGAGGATTTTTTGCTGGGTCAAAGCCCCAGAGATTATTGTGCCAGGAAAGATATCACTATTTTACTCTCTTTCATTTCCTATTCCTTGCTATTTTTGATAGCACCTTCTAAATTAGTAAATATCTCACTTTAGGGAGCAAGCTATATGACCTGAAATGTATTAGTCTTTTTCAAAGTGAAAATGCTGAAGTGTAGAAGAAGACATTTTATTTCAGTGCACTATCTCAGCTTTTATCAAAGGGTAAAACCTGCATGAAAGGTTGATATTTACAATTTATTGCCCATTTTACCAGTGATCTCTTTGATGCCATACTCTAGGTCTCCAGCAGTAGGACTGAACTACCTAAAGAGCCAAATAGCTCTAACAGAGTGATTGCAGAACACATCAGGATCAAAACAGTTCATATGAAGTGGGAGAGAAAAAGCAATTTATCCTCATTCTGTTCAGCTTCTTTACAGTACTTTCTGCTTTGAGCATCTTACTGAGCTCTTGAGCTTAGCAGCTAGCAAGAGTCCAAGTGAAGTAACTAGACACCCCTCAGACACATGTCCATTGCAAGCAATGCTTGATTAAATCTTGTAAAACAGGAAATTTTTCCAGTTTCTTTTCTCTGCATGAATCCAACAGGTACGTAGTCTTCTTTCAAAGCAAAGAAGAGCTGTGTGATGGGAACAAAGTCAATGAAGATGTTAACTGCCTTTTTGAAATGTAGTTCCTGGCATTTCTGAATTCACTTAATGAATTCTACTGTGGGAAACAGTTGAAATGGTTGAGTAGCAAAGAGAAGGGAAGAAATCTTCCTGATCACACATCCATTGTAAGGACTGAATCCTAAGAAGGATTTTATACTTTCTGCAACATTTTAAATACCATGGATCAGACATATTTATCATTCTAACGTGATGGTGGTTTCCTCAAAAAAATGGGAAAGACATTGATCAAAATTAGATCTGCTTAATAATCTTTGCTGTTTTACTGACATGTATACCCCCGACAAGCCGACTTGTGAGCCCCTGCAATGAACTGTTACAATAAAATTGATTAAATGTTTTCCTTCAGCACCAAGTAAAAACACATAATAGAAGTAAACAAAATAAAAAATGTCCTTCAAGCATAGAATATCTCTCCTTGAGTACAGATTTTTTAATTACAATCTTACCTGAAGATTAGTATAGGTAATAATCTGCCTTGGAAGAGGGAATATTTGCATCTTGCTAACAACTGGGTTTTAAAGTATCTTATTATAAAGCAGGTTCATAACTGGGTAAAGAAAATCTGTTTCTGCTCTCCTTCCTTAGCACAGATATTAATATTGACATATTTTCAGGATAGATGACTTTCCTTGATGTTCAGGGCAATGACTAGATCAGCAAATATGAAAATATATCAACTTAGATAATAGTTTTATTCTGACCATTATTTATGTTTCCACACAACAGTAACCTAGATTGGTAAACTGAAAAAAGTATAAAATTTAAATTTGTTTTAAACTGTTTTCTATTATTTCCCTTTAAACAATTTTATAGTTTGCCTATTTTATCTGTCTTGTCTATTTTTTCTACTTTTTCTTTTCTATTTTTTTCAGCTTGGCCACTGAAAATGGGTCAGGATTTTTTTTGTTGTTGTTTTTGTTTTGATAGTAAACACAGTGGAATATACAGAACTTATTGAAAATTCTGTAACATCACCCAGAACTTGTACAGTCAACACTTGTAGGTATGATTAAATACCAGAATCAAAAGTGTAAAACACTTAATAGTATATTAGCATGCTCTCTGTTTCCTACACGTGTATCTTATATCTGATAAATGAGCATTAACGTTTTGTGCTGAGAGGAGGCTCCACAGAGGCTGGGAGCGGTGGGTACGGAAGCAGTCCCTTTTGTGCTTACCTGTGTCATGTGAGTAGAAGCATAATGACTGGATGAAGGCAATGTAATGGCAATGTAATGAGCAGAGGAGTGCACATTATGAATTGTTCTGCTGAATTATATACAATTCTTTACTGAAAAAAAAAAACCCAAATAAAGTAAATATTCAGAATTCATATCGCTCATGAATCTTTGTGGTTTTGGTGTGTTCAAAGCCAACAGAACAAAAAAGAATAACACCATGCCTTTTTAAAAATGGGATTTACTTGGCAGGGAGAAAGATGGAAAGAACAAAAAAAATTAGAGATTGTTTGCTGATTACTTGAAGTAATCAAGTATGAGAGCAAATCAGTTGTTTTGTGTAATCTGGAAATGACCCAGAAATATTTTATTCTGGAAGGACAGGAATTAATTAAATCATTATATCAAAATCAAGAGCAGTTATCTGAGATTATCAGTGTTTTGAAGAATTGTTACATGGTAATGCAATTTTACCATGGCAGCCTGTGCCTGACGTTAGGAGTTATAAATGAACAATATGTTTAAGTCAGCATAATGTTACTCTAATGTCTTCACTTAAATATAATTATGGACAATTTGAAAAAGAGGTTTTATTGATGCAATATGGTACAAGAACAAATTATTTGCAAAAATCTAAACTTTATTCAAACATTTTTTCTGAGGTTTTGAAAGGTCATTAGTTTTTCTGTCCTCTTGCCTCCTTGTCCTGGACAGATAAGAATGCCCACTGATTCTGTAGATCACATTGATTTATGAATCAGTTTAATAACAGCAATGGGGTCCTACACCTCCTGATCAGTGGAAAGATAACCTTAGTTTAGTGTTTGGTGTTGACTGTACCCTCGATTATGGGAACACAAAAATAGCAAAAGCTGTGTGAAATATAATGATACTGAGTTATAACTGACATTTCAAAGGACTGGTGTTTGGTAGATTGGTGCCACACTTTTTTTCTGGGATCAGAGCATAACCTGTATTCCTGCAATTTGCAGAGTCTTGGAGTCCAGGAGAAAATACAATGCAGGTAGGTAACAGGGGTGCAGATAAGAAAATCCATACAATGACTTTTGTAGTCATAGATATAGTACAGCAATGACAAGACTTGGGATCATATTTAAAGGGCAAAGACACTTTTATACACTTTGAAATCTTCCAAATTCCAAGGTCCCCTGTTCCAGGGACCAACTGTGCCTGATCTAATTTACTGGAGCCTCTCAAGGCACTACAAGTTTGCAAACAATTTGCTTCCACAGCTTTCATACCTGGCTGTGGGAATCTTAAAGACATCCATACCTGAGGACTGGTGATGGAAAATGCCAACCAGCCTCTGAGGCTGAACTTGCTCTCTTTGCCCACTTGGTGCCACACACTGGTGGAAAGGACATGTTTTCCTTAGCCAGGGAACTTGCCTTCTCAGCCTGGAGAAGAGAAGGCTCTGTGTTGCTAGCAGCCTTCCAGTACCTAAGGGACCTACGACAAAGTCAAGGGGATATTTTTACAAGGGCATATTGTAACGGGACAAGGGAGAAAGCCTTCAAACTGAAAGACAGTAGACTTAGATTAAATATTAGGAAGAAATTCTTTACTGTGAGGATGGTAAGGCACTGCAACATGTTGCCCAGAGAAGCTGTGGATTCCTCATCCCTGGAAGAGTTTAAGGCCAAGTTGGAAGGGTCTTTGAGCAACCTGTTGTAGTGTAAACTGTCAAGGAAGGTTGGAACTAGATGATTTTCAGGGTCCTTTTAATCCAAATGTTCTATGATTGTATGATTGTATCTGATAAGTAAACACTGGTAAACAAGTATCTGGGCAAATTGAAACCTCTGCATCCTCAAAATAAAAATACATCAAGAGGTATTCTGCTAGGGATCATGTGTTTTAAGTTTCTGTTTCGGGATTTTCTTCTCACCTTGTACTCCTCCAAGAGCTGTATCGCCTCTCTTCCCACAGCTAGAAGTGGAAGTCCTACCCCAGCTTTCCCCACCTGCAGCTATATTTAGGGAAGAAATAAAGCAATTATCACATGCAATGAGAACCACTTTTGATGAATAAATACAATCCTGCCACTTAAGGCTGCTTTGTAACATTTATCTCCAAGAGTTTGCAAGGATTTGTCCTGCGTGGAGCAGAAGAAGCTTTTGCTTTCTCCCTGCCTGCCCAAAGGAGATCATGTTTTCGCTTTCTATTACCATGTTCCACACAACTGAAGAGCATTTTCTCTCTTTGTTCATTTTCAAACATAACAACCAAAGATGGTCCATCTGTGGCAATACTTTTCCTGTCATCTTTCCCCTCCATTTGCCCCTCAGCTTGCTTGTTCCTGTGATTTTATACATCGGGACCCATTGAGTATTTGGCACATTTACCTTGTATATTTATTTTCTGATGGAGACACCGAAAAGGCAGAGAGCAGTATTCACTTCTACTTACAAACCAAGGATGAAAGCAACCTACCCTTGTGATTTTCCTGCTGAATAGGGTTCAGAAGATTTAAATACTACTTACTAAGCACAGGAAATATTATTTTGTCAACAAGCTTGTCTAAATTACCTGAAAAAAAAAAGTGTAAAATAAAGCTTAAAATGTTTGTTTTGCCTTTAGAGAGGAGGTGAAAGCTGCATAATTTTTCATTATTACCATTTTTTCTCCCAGAGGTAAAGTTAGCTCAGCATTAGCAGTTAAAACTCCTGTTTCCAGAGGTTAACAACTCATCTGTAAGGCTTCAGTCTCAGTTTAACATTTGGCAGAGTTTCTACCTTGAAATAGTACCTCTGGTACATATATATAATACCTTCTCCCAAAGGGTGTTGTAGCACTTTAACACACTGAACTTGAATAGCTTGTTTCATCCATCATCAAAATGCAACTGCTTTTGAGGTGTAATACAGCTTCAGAATGCAAAGTTCTATACAGCAGTTTAGGTAAGGGAGCAATAATAATACCTGCAAAATTTAGAGCACTTTGGTTTTGCCAGTATTTTAAGTGAGTAACATAACATACTCCATTCTCTAGACATGCTTTTGTAGTCATAGATATAGTACAGCAATGGCAAGATTTGAGATCACGTTAAAAGGGCAAAGACATTTTTATACACTTTGAAATCTTCCAAATCATTCATGCTTGCAAAACCTTTTCTAGTACCTTTGTATTCAATTAGATTATGGTCTTAGTTATCTAATGTTGCTAAAGCACAAAGTAACATTCTTTAAAGTACAATATAATTTAAGTCTCAAATTAAACTAATACAAATGAAACATAGCTATAATTAGCTCAGTACTTCCTACTAAAGAATCAATATTTTGGCACTGACATATGAAAAAAGCCGCTTATTTGTCATTTTCCTACTTCTGCAGGATGAAGTAATAGTGTCATTGTCAAAGCTTGTCAAGACAGACAGAAATGAACAGTTTTCACTTTTCCCAGAGGAATGGCATTCACCAGAAATGGAGCTCCAGAGGCAGTTTAGACACTGGGATCCTGTTGTGAGGGGGGGAGGGGAGAATTTGGGTTTGTGGATGTACCTTGTCCAAAGACTGGAGTTTGGCCCTGGCTTGTTCTGCAGCCATGTTATGGATGCAGCCCTATGGATCTTGTGTGCTGAGCTTCCAGATCTCAGTGAAGCCTTAGCAAGACCAAAATAACAAATAATTCATCTAAGGTAGTTCTGAGGGAAAATAAGGAAATATTTAGCCTAAGGATGAAAGCCCTAGTAACTCTCACAGCTCTGCAGCACCTTAATAGGTGAACAAATTTTCCTTACTAGGTGCCTGAATGCAGCTTAAATCTTGCTTTATGCCTGTAAGTCAAAAGAGATTTAATATGGAGGCATAGCATGTCTAAAAAATGTTGAGTCATGGCAAATGAATTGAAGCAGGATCTCAGCACCAAACATGTTAATTTGCTTGCTACTGTTAATCAATTTATAAAGGCTGTGTCAATAGGCTCCAAGTGCAAGCAGAATTTTTTTGATTTTGGGCAAGGCATACTATTCACAGGTAATCAGTACTTGTGACCTAATTTTTAGTGGAATAAATTTTAAAAAAATTAACTATTCTCTTGAAATGAAAATTAAGTAGATAATGGGATTAAAATACCTGGAGTGTTTCTCTGCTGGTTAGGCTAGTTTATAGATACTCTAGATCCAAAATAAGGCTTGTGCCTTGCTGGCATTCTTTGAGAGAATCCTGAGGTAACAAACATAGATCTATCCACCTAAAAATGCCTTTGTGACAGACAATTCAAAGGATATTTGCACACTTTGTAGCCCTGAAGCTGCTGATTCTGAGTGACAGGGAAATCAGATTTGACTTCTCTCTTGCAGCTTAATCTCACTTAGCTGGGGAAAAAATTGTAAAAGGGCCAAAGATCAAAGAGAGCTCTGGCTGAGAAAGAGAAAAGACAGGGAAGAAGATGACCTAGATTTTCAAAGTGACTGATGATTTTTGATATTTCCATTTTGGGGCTCCTAATTTCAGACAGCTTAAAGGATCTTGATAATCAGAGTGCAGTTGCTCAGCATATTGTTTGAATCCCCACAGAGAGTCTTATAAACATCTCTAAATCCATGTTCAAGCAGGCAGGATCTAACCAGAGACAATTATGGTAGAAGTTAGAATATTGCAGGTTCCCAGATTTTAGAAAGAGATTGGTAGGAGCTGAGGTTTCCAGAGGCCTTGCAATAAAAATGTTTTTCCTTATGTGAGTGTTTTTTTTTTTTTTTTTTTTTTTTTTTTTTTTTTTTTTTTTAACAGAAATCCATTTCAAAGACCTCTAACCCACTATGCTTGAAGTTCCTTGGTCTCTAAGAGCATTTAGTGTGGTTTGATTACCTTAATTCTCCCAGCATGGTATGAGCATTATCTCCTCCAGTGACAGCACTGAGCTGTTTCTGTTTCTGCCTGGCTGCTTCTCATTTTATATAGGTATACCTTCAAGCATTCAGGTATGTACACATAAATTATGCCTTGCCTCTTCCATCCCGTGCTCTAGGGGTGGAATAGAGGATTCCTGCTCCCACAAAGGTCCTGCCTGTGCCTTCCTGAAACCATCCAGTTAGCTTCCTCATGCCAATTGCATACCCTGTTTTCCCTTGATGCTACCTTCTCTCCTGGGATTTCTCTGCCAGGCCAGTGCATGCCTCCAATGATTTTTCTTCCCTGGCAGCTGAGATGATGTCCCAGCAGCCTTGCCCTCAAGGGATGGACCGCCAGAAGGGCTTTGGCCTTCTTCTTCTTCTTTGGCTCAGCATATGGAGGCTTGTTTCTACCCTCCTGCTCAGGCTCAGACCAATAAGTCCCTGCATTTCCATAATGAAGAACAGCTCCTCTTGGCTTCTGTGTTGGGGTTCTTATTTTGCCCCATGACCCCATGTTGCTTCCTCCCAGAGAGCATCAGCCCACACTCAGCACTTTGCATATCAGCAGCACTCAGGAGCATCACCCATCTGTTTGTTACTGAAATCACTGCACATTTTTTGAGCTTTAGGTTCCCCACATACTGCTCATGGTGAGGTAAGTGAGGTTTTCACAATAAAAGTGCCCTTTTTCATAATAAAAAAAAAGTACCTCTCTGCTAAGATGGCACACTGGACTCCACTCCCAAGGACATCAGAAGAGTTATGCAGAATTTCCACGTGTTTCATAAACAAGGAAAACCTGGGTGCTTTTTTCCCCCAGTTTAACTCTTACAAGGACAAAAATGACAAAAAATTTTAATGCCAAATTTTATGTATTTGAGACATAGTGCATGGTAGAAAATTGTAGGATATTCATGTCTCAAACTTTCCTATTTTTTTTTGCCCCAAATAAATAAGATCTATTTTTTCAGAAAAAGTCCAAACAACTGCAAGACTTATCTTGGTGATTTATGAACTTTTCTCTTGAAAGAGATCTTTAAAGTCTAATGTAACGGCTTGGGAGTGCATATAGCAGGTTTACTTCAAATCTACAAACTGTGGAAGCATTGTGATTCTTGTCAACCTTATGGTGATCCTGAAGGAAAACTTGGAGGGCTTCAGTCCTTACTTGCTTACCATCAGTGAAATACTTGATGATTGAGATGCTGCTACAGGAGATAATTTTTGATGAACTATTATAGCATTGTGCAGGATTGTAAAATGCTGCCACCTTCTCCAAGCATCTCCTTCAGAAGCCGCTCAGAGCAGGCCACAGGAGCAGCCATTTCAAGGCCCTGCACACACACATGCCTCAGCAGAGGGAAGACAGGAAGGGCCTCCTGTATGATATGTTCCAGCAGGGTTTATTTCAGCATGCCAAAGGGATCATGGGCAGCAGACATAGACCATATTCTGTGGTCAAGTAAGGGGTCAGTGGCCAATGATTTGAGGGCACAGAGGAGGTACAAAGGGCAAGGCAACCTATGGAGGAGTATGAGGGATGAACAATCAGGGAGAGCAGGGTTACGTGACCAGTCCGGGGTAGATTGGCAGTAATTCTGCAAGACAACATGAAGGAGGTATTCTCTTTCAGCCTAGGCAGGGAGCTCTATGGTAAATCTTCCCCAGGCAAAGCCTGGAAGTTTTCCTGAGGGGGTTTTTAGGATTCTCACAAACTATAATTTTTAATTAAGGAACTCATTTGGCAAAAAAACCACGCAAATAATTCTGATGCCAAAGCAACAAGGGATTTTATAAAATTGTGATTGGATGAAGGCTATGGAGCTCTCTTCATTTCCCATGTGCCTTGCTTGACACTTAACTCAAGGCTTTGTTTCTTTCATTGGACCTTTATTTTTTCCCAATTACACTAAGCAGTGTTTTGTTGCTTAAATCCAGATTGAACCACCTTTCAAGGATTACAGAGAATATGAACACTAGGATTATTTTCTTGCTGGATCAGAGACATCCACTAATTCGGCCCTTAATTTAACCTTTTATTATGAACAATTAAAGATTTCTCTGGAAACGGAATGATTCCACACAGGATACAATGAGAAGGCTTGATGAGATGCTTTATGGACACAATTCAAAATTAGCTTTGAATTTCCTGGCTTTTGTTGATTTTTGTCACAACCTTAACATTTTTCAAACATAGAATCATTGCATTAAAAAAATAAATTTGTATTTTAACCAAGATTTGTTATACCCTAGTGAGATAAACCTTGTTTTCAGTTTTCAGTAATAACATGATTCATTTCCAAGCAGCTGAGCAGTAAAAATAAAAAAAGAGATAGATCTGAATGAAAAATAATACTTCCAAACAAAAACCCCAAGATTTTTACAGGATTTTTTAAGAAATTTCAATGAGCCCCCAGAATGAATATATCATATGTGTCATTCTGACAGGTTAGTAATATACTTTGCTTATTCTTAAGTACAAGTTAACATGAAAGCGTTGCTCTGAATTGTTATTTTTAAAGTTTCTGGAAGATCAAAGATCTGACATCCCCTTGTGAATTTGGCTGTTGGACAGACTTAGAATCACTGACACCAAGTGATCAGCTACCATGAACTCCTTAGAGGGGATTGCTATTATATAACTTACTCTTTTGCCATCTCTGTTCTTTGTGCAAACCTACTGACAGCGAGTGTTCGGCAAGAAACTGGTGGCACTTGGCTCGTAGGTTTTCTAACAGAGATGATAGATAGATTTTTTTTTTTTCCCTGACAAAAAGAGAGAGTAGGAGGACAATGTTCCAGACAAAGGCACTAGTTGGAACCTGGTTGCTCTTTAATACATCTAGATGAAGCAGGTATAAATACATAAAGCCACTCACATCCATTCAGTAGGGGTGGCAGAGTCCCACTTTGCAGCTCTGGTGGTGCTTCTGAGCCACTCGATAGCAAACGTTCATTGCTTCCTTAAATTTCTGCTTTCCACATTTTATCCTCAGGAATAAACCTGGCAAACAGTCATTTTTATCCACCTGGAAAGAGACTGTGGTTTATCTCTTCATTGATCAACTTTAAGACTTGCCCCACTCCTCTCCCATCAGCGAGGCTCTGTCTCCCCTGAACATCATTGATTCAGCCTTTCTATTTCAAAGTACTTACTCCATGTTCATTGATTGCCATACTACACTTCTGCATGTTTTCCTGCCCTGCTTACTGACTTTGTTCCTCTTGGTACACATGCCAAGACACAGATGATTGAGACTAGAATTCTGTTTGCTCTTGCTTTCCTCAGTCCAAAAGCTGATGTCCACTGTTGCATATCAATAGCAGGATGCTTTTCCCACACCTTTAGTTTATTTCACCTTTTTGGGGTAGAATGTTTTCTTAGAGGCTTGTTTGGATTGTTCTTGTCTAGCAATTATTATTTTACCTTTGAGTATGTCATGCTATTTGAACCTGCAACTTTTGGGATCATGACCTAAAATTTGTTTACTTTTCTAGTATGTTGCCAAAGAGATCACCTTTTCAAACTATCATACCTGTTGCCCTTTTACTGGTACCTATTCCTAGCATGACAGGACTCTCTGGGGTTAAATCACCTTCCAGAGTAAGGCTCTGAACTTTGTGAGTTTCCTCATCAGTTTTCTTGTGATTCAAAGAGTGCTACAGGTCCCACTGTCCTGTCAGCCACAGCAGATTGTAAAATGACAATAAAATGAATTGAGACACAGTGAGGACAAAAAATACTGACATAGACATTTCTTTATATGTTAGTAACTTGCCCAGTGATTTTTCATGTACAAGATATGACATAATGTGTCCACACACGATATAGGACACCTCAGATGTAAGATACCTACTCACCCAGACTGAGTAAATTGCAACAGATTCTAGTTAAACTTCTCTGCAGGATACAAGTCTGAGTCAGCCCCCTTGATCTTATTATCAAAGGAGGAGCAGACATAACAGACTTGGAATGTAGTGGGTGATCCGACCACCTGAGGAAACTCCTACTTCTGTCCTTGAAAGCCTACCTCTCCACTGACTTTGAGGACAGTTGGAAAAGATGAGCCTTCATAAACCAAAATTAGCTTCTGTGAAAATCCCTGAGGTCTCTTCAGCCATTTCCAGTGGAAGGATAAAGTTTTAGCAAACTATAAAGATTTACATTATTTATATATAAGTTGCAATTACCTATTGAAAAAATATCTATTAAGAAATCGTGGTAGAGCTGAAAAATCCATCTATATGTTTTCAAAGAAATTTTCCTTGGATAATTAGATACTTTATTAAATCAGTCTGAGAGTCAGACAAATTACTGGCAAACCAATGCATAAGAGATGACTAATTCTCATATAACAGTGTCACCTAGGCACTACTATGAATAATGCATTCCAAAGCATAAAATAGAAAGCACCTGAATTAAACCCTATGTCTGAGAGTATCTGAAGGCAAAGAGGGGTGAATGAGGAAGGGAAAAGAATATTAATAACCACTGAGACTTCTCAATCAACAGACAGATTTAATCTGTTTGTCTACTTTGTGGAACTTTTCCGACTGCATGCTCTGAATGAATGAAGNACTCGGACGAGGTATGAGGCAGCCAGGAAGAAAAAAAAAAAAAAAAAAAAAAAGCACGCCAGCAGAAGAGCAGAAGCAAGAAGAGATGTATTAAACTTTTTATTCTCTTTTGAGGGTAAATTACAACTGCCAAGTTTCTCTGTGGAGCATGGTGGCAGATGAATATACTTCTTTTATTTTTACTGTACAAAGGTCATCTTCACTTGGAAACGAGAAATAGACTGTGCACTAGTAGCAACTTGAACAGCCATCAGCAAAGCACAATTAATTTTCTCAGACAGTGTTACAAAGACACCAGCAACAAGAATCGTGCTGAAAGGAGCATCTTGTCTCTCTTCTTTCCCACCTCCCTTCCAGACATGCAGTTCTGCTGCTTATTTTGTACTGACCTTAACATGTGCCAGATCCCTCTGTGAGACACTTTCACATGCTAAAGCTGCAGAAAGCAAAACCTATTAATGAATAAAAGTGATCTACAAAGGACCTTACAGATGCCAGAGCAAGTCAAAGACAAAGCTAAGGAGAAGGGAGAAGGGAGAAGGGAGAAGGGAGAAGGGAGAAGGGAGAAGGGAGAAGGGAGAAGGGGATAGGATAGAATACTATTTCTATAGGCAAGGGAGAATGGAGTTGTGAAATATCAGAGCTAGAAAATGTTCCACCTCAGCATAGAACTGAGGTGTTACCAGATCATGTCACCCTTCAGGAAAGTGAAATATTGTATCCAAAGCAATCTGCAAATTCTCTGCAAAAAGATTGACTAGGATAGAAAGTTGCTTCTTATGTTTGTCAGGAAGAACCAGGAACAAAGAAGAAATCACTCCCATTTTTCTCAAACTGAGCTGTATGGGCATCTACCTGACAACATGGACGGATGCATGTCTCTATTCTAGGTGAGTTTTCTTTTTGGTTATTTTCTGAATACACTCTGGTGTCTGATGATTAGACAGAGCAAAACCCATGTAACACCAGCCACATGGTGAGTATGTGGTCCCTTGTTTGCACTTTTGCATAGTTTCTCCATAAGGAAAACTCATTGCTAGGTGAGTCATAATCATAAACCTTATCTGTATTCTTGAAATCCCATGCCTCCCATGGCAGGTTAGCTACACATGGATTGCCTTTGGCAATGGTCTCCCGCTTATGATAGCATAAGCTCCTTCCTCTGATATGCCCAGAAATAATCTGGGAACGTGTGCTAGTTGGCATAGGTCAAAGGCATGCCAAGGTCTGTTCTCAAACCAGTATGATGCCTGGCTCTTGCCTTTTTTCTGTATTACAATTCTATAATTCTTTGCTTAAATTTTCACCTCAGGTACTTACACAATAATTATCTCCAGTTCTAATCGCTGTCATTCCTCAATAAAAGAGTAGAAAATGAATGGAAATATTTTGGCATATCCTTTGAAGGTTTTGTCATAGAAACAGAAATTTACTTTGGAACAGATCTATGGAGGTCATGTGGACTGATCTTCTGCTTAAAGCAGAAAGATACCCAAACCTCTGCAAAGTTGCTTTCTGGTCTTTTTCACCCAGGGTTGCAGAATCACAGTCACAGGATAACTGAGGGTGGAAGGGCTCTCTGGAGTTCATCTGGTCCAACCCCTGACTCAAGCAGGGCCACCTAGAAACGATTGCCAGCACTGTATGCAAACGATTTTTGTGTATCTCCAAGGATGAAGATTCCACAACCACAGGAAAACCTGTGTCAGTGCTTGGCAACCCTCACAGTTAAAAAGTGTTTCCTGATGTTCAGAGGGAACCTCTTGTGCTTCAGTGTGTTCCTATTCTCTCGTAAAAATTCCAATAAAGTCTAAAACCAGTCTCCTTGAAAGAAATAATGCAGACAATTGGAATAGCTAGAAGGTTAAGACATGAAAAACAGGTTGGTCTAGATAATGTCTGGAAGTTCTTTCCAAACTCAATTATTTCATTATCCTATGATTTAAGCTAATATATGCGATTTTACTAATGTGATAAAGAATTTCTGGGGTCATGTCTTTCTTAAGCAGTCACAAACCAGAAACTGTGATTCATAGCTGCATGAAATGTAATTGAAGGCATCATAAGTGTGAAATTATTGTTTTCACTGATTTTTCAAAAGGTGTTAACTGTATTAATTTAAACACTCGGTTTGTCCAAAAAGCTACATTTAAATTAAAGTTCAGAGAGCTTGCAGAATAAAAATAAAACTTGTTTAATTATTATTAAAATAGTCTTATGACAGTGTGCATTAAACAGAGCTGTTATGTAGATATAAAGGGTCAAAGTGTCTAGAATCACTATGCACAACAAGAATGTTTCACAAGAGAAAAAATTATTATAAATGCTTCTCTTTACTGGCAGTTCTATTCCTTCCTGTTTCTACTTCTAATAATACCATTTAATTCAGGAAAATACATTTTTCCTTGACCTTTTTATTTTCAGCTATGCTGAACAATTTATCCCAATTATGTCATTACTGTATCTGGTGTCATGAAATGGTAACATTGAAACCATATCATCAATGCATTACTTAATTTTTCTTAATTATCTTACCTGATAGATCAGTATTTTGTTAATCCTTTTGTTGTGTTGGTCAGTGATTATACAAAAAATGTGAATTATATTCAGGTCTCCCAGGCATACCCCATTTGACTTCTTTGCAGTGATCCACAATTTGTGGCCTGGCAGAAGAGGCCATTTCACTTAACAAGCCTTTCTTTGCACAGGTAAAAACCATTATTTACCTTCAGAGGAATAACCAAACCATGGAAACAGAGAGAGAGCGCTAAAGCGAATGGGCAGATCTACTTGGCTTAAACAAAGACTGTGTTTGGTTTGCTTGGTTGTCTTGTGAAGGCCCACAGGTGTTAAACCATGCACATGTAAGTAAAGCTACAAGTTAAAAGCAAAGCACATAGAATAGTAGATGTTCCAGGGAGGTGGGTTTGATGACTATACAGGACAAAGGAGATGGAATGAGGCAGATGAGATTGCATGTCCAAGTGCAAGGTGCTGCACCTGGGTTGGAGCAATTAGACTCGCAGAATCCACTGAGAGCAGTCCTATGGAGAAGTACTCGGGAATTCTGCTGGATGAGAAGCTGGACATGAGCCAACAGTGTGTTTGCAGCCCAAAAGGCCCAACCATATCCTGGGCTGCATCCAAAGGAGTGTCACGATTTTACTCCTCTACTCTGTCCCTGTGAGAGTCCACTTGGAGTACTGCACCCGGCTTTGGGGCCCTCAGGACAAGAGAGACACAGAGCTCTTAGAGCAGGTTTTGAAGAGGGCCACAAAGATGATCAGAGGAATGGGGCACTTATCCTGTGACCATAGGCTGAGAGATCTGGGGTTGTTCAGCCTGGAGAAGAGAAGGCTCTGGGGAGACATCATTGTGGCCTTTCAGTTCATAAAGGGGGCTTATGAAAAAGAGGGTTTTTATGAAAAATGCTTTTTATGCTGGCAGATAGTAATAGGACAAGGAGGAATAGTTTTAAACTAAAAGAGGAGAAGCTTTGATAAATGTTGGGAGGAAATTCTTTACTTGGAATGTATTGAGGCACTGGCACAAGTTGTCCAGGGAAATTGCGAGATGCCCTATTCCTGGAAAGGAAGGCTGGGTTAGATGTGGCTTTGAGCAACCTGGTCTAGTGGAAGATGTCCCTGACCATGGCAGAGGTGTTGGTCTCTTCTAATCTGATTAGTTCTATTATTCTATAACTGTTATTTTATGACCGACAAATGTATAACTGGGGAAGCCAGTCCAGTTGAGGCTGTTACAGCTGAAAAGTCCTGCTCTCCAGATCTCACTCCATGAGTATAGCTAATTCATACCTGTGTCCATGTACATGTGGGAACAGTACAGGGGAAAAGAGCAGCTCCTTACTGTGCTCATGGGAAAATGCTGAACTTACCAGATTTTAATTTCCATTATTTTGGGTGTTGTATCCCCCTAGTGTTTGGTCTCCCCCTTGAAACCCCCTCTGAGACTGTACCTTTGGTCTGACCCCACCTGCCCCTTGACTCTGACCTATGGCCTTGAGCCAGGTAACCCCACCCCCCCATCCCAAAAGAGATAAAAAGCCCCATCCCTCCATGTGCTTCCTCTTTGACCCATGGGGTCCCTTCTTGGAATAAACCTTGGAATACGCTCGAGGTAAGGAGCCTCTTTTGGATTTCTTCCCCCCATCTTGAGGATCCCCTCGTCCAAACCTCCCCAAATCCTGAGCTAGCAGCTGACCGGGGGGTAGAGGGAAGGGGAACACTTCATTTGGGGTCACTTTATTTCTGTCTCTGAGCATCTACAGACAGTTTTTTACACTGTGAAAAGTGTGAGAAGAATCTGACCAACAATAGTGATTCAAATGAATTACATTGTTAATCTGCAAATGCCTTTGGGCAGTTTGGGCTTTCTGTACATATTCTACCTTATCACTTCTCTTCAGAGAGAGGGACCAGAAGTCTATAACTTACATCTGCTTTCCTGTATCCATAAATGATTATATAATTTTTACACAGTTGTTTTCGTACATATATGGCCTGAATGAAATGAGCAGACAGATCATTTGCAGTGAATGGAACTTATTTCTCCAAGTATTATATGTTTTCTAATAAAACTTATAATCTTTAGTTAATAAAAGGAGAGAAAATTGAAAATTACAACTCCTGACAAAAATGTGAATTATATTCACATTCACAAAATGAGGAACCACAGTAAGAGCTCCCTGATATGCTAAGCCACATTTTGATAATTCTTTTGTGATATTATCATTATCAAGACTGCCTCAAAAACCTGGGATTATAAATACTCTGACAGAATTTGTCATCAAAGTTAATGTCTAACTCAGACCCACCAGCACTAAGTGGCATAAAATTTTACCTCAATTTTTGCATTTTGCAGAGGAAGATATGGAAAGCATTAAGGGATTCTCGTTCTCTCTCATTTTGTGAATAAGAGGAAAAATAAACTCCTTTGTGAAACATATGATTTAGGGCATAATACTCATTTTAGCATTTTTAATAACTGAACCAAGATAAGGATAAAAGTGCAGGCAAATTTTGACATTATCATCTCCAGAAATTTAACAATAACCAGCTTCTTATTAATATGAAGGGAACAGCACTAATGTTCATGAAATGTTGATATTGATGATTGATTCCTCTACAAAACATAGAGTGAAGAATGAGAGAGTTGAAAATGAAAAGAATGAATGAAATGAAAAAATGGTAATGAAGTCATCATTGAAAATAAAAAATAGTGTGACATAGAAATGTAAAAACTGGTATTACAAAAATTACCTAAAATGATGATCAGAGCTGACTGATTTTGAGATAGGTTAGTAATGAAACTTGTTTCTAGAGCTCAGCAAGCCCAGTATAATATAGGGATACAAAATACTGGGATGTCAATGCATACTGAATTTGATTGAATATTTTGAGCAATTTAAAATATTCCTTCTGTGAATATCTTCCCTCTGTGAACCCGATGATATGGAGAGTAGGAGCAAGGTAGATATAGATAACAAACATCTTGTTGTCAGGTAGTGAGGAAGATGAGACTCTTAGTACAGACACACAAAATGAGTCAATCCTGAGAATGCATTTATCAATCATGAGAATGCATTTGTTCCTCAGTGAATCTATCTTGAAGAATCAAACTGCTTGGTTCACACCTACCTTTGTCTCCTTAAAACTTCCAGCTAGGGAGGAGGAAAGCCTGTCTTCCTTGGATCAGGCTTATTGCACAGCAGGTATGATAAAGCCATGAACTGCACCTTTCAGGAAAAAAAATCTGTAAAATTAAAGAGTTTAAATTTTAAAGTTAAAAACATTCAATGGCAAGCAAAATTCTGAAAATGTGATCATAAGGCAAATTCTGTGAATGAAAACTTTGCAATCTCTATTATCTCACTCACAGTTCATCCTTTACGACATCCTAAGTTCTTTTATTTTGGCCAAGCTTTATGTTTATATTTAAAGAGTAACTGTATGTGTGGTGCTGAAAAGGTAAAGGAAAAGAAATGGTAGTGGAAGGTGTGACAGGAACTATTAATGGTCACAAAGAGGGTTGTCTTGACTGGAAACTTCTGTGTGATCTTGTAAAAATAAGATTTGCCTATGAAATTAGATACTCTGGTGTCTCTGAGACCCATGAGATAGGAGAAGAAGGGAGAGGAGAGGAGAACATTAACATTAAATTTGAGAAACTTGCTTTCTTTTCCTGAAATTTTGATTTTTATAAAATTTTTTCCACTAGACTCTATCCAGCCAGCCCTATAGACCACTATAGAAAGTATGATGCAGCTCAACTTTTGCAATTCATAAATGAAATATAAACGGCTTAAATATATGACTCAGGCAAGCAAAAGCTCATCTGCTGCCAATTTTGAAAAGGTTTTTTTCCTTCCAATAAGGTAAGTGCTTCTGACCAAAACTGACAGATATCTCCCAGAAAGTACAGCAATTTGTTCATATCACCACTTTTTACAATACAGATGAGCATGATGATAACTCGTTTAGTAGTAGGGATTTATAATGAGATAATTAATTAAGACTAGGATCTGAATCAAAAACCCTGGCTCCAAATGCCTTCTAACTTGTAAAAGGAAATTCACAGTCTAAATCATAAACCTCATGCCTGTCACTAATTTTACTGCACTAAAACAAAATTATCAGTAATATTTCATTTCTTTTTAAACAGTTAATTAGTTTGATTTACTCTGATGATTGCATAAGAGATAATTTAGTAGGCAAAATTTAACAGAAATTATGTGTTATTCTACAGCTTTTTCAAGAGTGTCTGTTTATGTCAGGGATTTGCTGGAAATTGGGCCTCATTTAATTCAGCCATGTCTGGAACTGTAGTAATCTGTGAGGATTTTGTTTAATATGGAATAAACAGAAAAAAAAAAAAAAACAAAAAAACAGAAAAACAACAGTTTATTTTTCATTGTATTGTATTATAATGGAGTCACTAATAGACATGGGAGATATTTCATAATATTTTTCAAAATAATGGTCCACTAGGTACTCAGCACAAAAGTATGAAAGAAACTGCAGATTTAGTTTTAGAAGTGTATAATACCATAGCATTGATTGAGATCAACATCTTGTTTTTTCAATCAATGAAAGAAAAGTTTGATACTGACTTTTCAAATGTTTGAACTAACATGAGCTAAACATCACTCATGAGATCAAAGGGTCTGGTGAAGCACATTCCTAAACCAGACTAGAGTTGTGGAATGCATTTTTGTGGACATAATGTAGGTCCTTGTAAAGTCATGGATCTTTCATACCTTGGTTTCTACTTATTCCAGAAGAATCACAAGTGTTTTTATGCTGAATTGGAGCTTCCCCTTGCAGTTCTCCTGAGAGCCTCCATATCCCTGGCATTGCTGGCATGGTGGTTCAGCTTCAGTTGAGCTTTTTGTTCCCTTGTGCAAACTGCAGTGGCTGTGTGTGACCCTTAAGATGTGGTTTGTGCAGAATGCAGCCCAGGAAACCTGTCTGCTGATAAGATGGTCACATGGAAGTGGGCAGTTCTCCTATAGATGGATTTAGTTGCCATGGGAAATGGGGTGAATATTAGCTAGCATCTCTTTGCTTTCACTTAGGTAGTTGTAGATAAAAGAGAGACACATAATTGTCCCAATGTACTTCTGCTATAAGATCTCGGGAAACTTTTATCAGGAAGGTATTTCAGTTTATGCAAGCACACAGAAAAATTGACCGGATTAACTGTGTGTACCTTATGAAGGGTTGTACTTGTCTATAACCACTTCAACCAAGATCATAAGGTTTTATATATTTTAACATTTCTTGTGGATACCAGGGCATCATCAGAACGGAGAACCAAAATCCATTTTTTTCTTCTTCCTCTTTTCTCTACCAGAAGAGCAGTTTTTCTTACTGAGATCTCTTTTTCCATTCGTTTTTCCTCCTATTTTCTGTATATGTATAAAAAACTTCCATCCTCTAATAAATCCTTTATCAAGGCAAAATATATTTTTATCCTTCAGTTCTGATCTGCTCAAGTTGACATGTACCATTATGATGATGATTGACTGTGCAATGACAAATTGCTGTGTTTTCTTCTTGGAATGAAAATATTGAAGATTAGAGCTTTTTTTCTTCTTTTTCTTTTTCTTTTTTTTTTTAATTCTACTGTTAAAAGAATAAACAAAACATAACATCTGTCTGTGGTGAGTTCATTCTGGCTCAGGGTCCAGCCCATCTAAGCTGCTCTATCCCTCCACTCCACAACTGTGTATGGGAAAGAGAATATAACAAAAAGTCTTGTGGGCTGAGAAAAGGACTGGGAGAGCTCAGTTATGAGTCATGGGCAGGACAGATTCAGTGTGGCCCAAAAATGAATTTAATTTATTGCTAATCAGAGCATGATAATGAAAAATAAAACCAAATCTTAAAACTACCTTCTCACCACAGCTCCCCTTTCCCAAGGTTCACCTTCACTCCTGAGTTCCCTCCCTTCTCCCCTCCAGAGGTACAGGGGGATGGGGAGAGGGGGTTGCAGTCAGTTCATCACACCTTGTCTCTGCTGCTCCTTCCTCCTGAGAGGGAGGAGTGTTCTCTTTCTTTTCCCTGCTCCAGCATGGGGCTCCTCCCGCAGCAGACAGTCCTCTGTGAAGTTCTTCACTGTGAATCCCTCCTCCACCGGGCTGCAGTTCTGCAGTTCTTTGTGAACTGCTGTAGTGTGGGTCCCTTTCACAGGATGCAGTCCCTCAGGAACAGGCTTCTCTGTTGCAGGCTTCCCACAGGATCACGGCATTTTTCAGGCATCCACCTGGAGCAGCATGGGGACCTCCAGAGGCTGCAGGGTCACAACCTGCCTCATCATGGTCTTCACCAGGGGCTTCAGGGGAATCTGAGCTCTGACACCTGAAGCTCCTCCTCCCCCTCCTTCACTGGTCTTGGTGTCTGCAGAGCTATTGCTCTCACAGATTCTCACTCTGCTCTGGTGGAAACTGCTCCTACACAGTAACTTTTCCCACTTCTTACATGTATTATCCCAGAGGCACTGTTGCTCTTGCTGGTAAACTTGGCTTTGTCCAAGTACTGTCTCTTTTTTTGAGTACGTAATGAGAGGCAAGTGAATCACTTCCCTCAGCCTGAAGCTTTGATTCCTGAATTTTACATGTAAGTGCTCCATTACATTTTTTTCTTCAATTTCATAACAGTGTTGCTGCACATGAACACAGTGAAAAAGAGCAAGACTTCAAAAGTACAGGAGTAGGTACAATGAATTCTGTAGTCTAAGTGCTCAAAGACTCATACAAGTGGAAGGTCTGAAGCAGATATTATTTTTTACAAAGAAATTAAACATAAAACCACCATCCTTCTGTCTTCATTAAGAACTCTCTTACAATTTTTTAGCTTTAGACTCTGCTGCTGCCAGCTGTTATAGATGAAACCTGATAAGGATCACTACTAAAGACTCTGGAAGTTTTTATCTTCCTCTGCTGCAGTAGGTGCTGGTCTTACTGGAGAGAGGATATTAGAGTAGGTGAATCAAAAATTTGATTGTTGGGCAGTTTTAGGGCAGTGCCTACATTGCAAGTCACCCTCATGTGTCTCTTGAAGGCACAGGAGATGTCTTCACTCTTGAGGACCCAGGAGATGCTCACTCCCATATTTGAAAACCATAGCGTGCCCAAAAAGCACATAAATTCTATTTATTTCAGAATTTCAGTGTTGAGGGTGGTGCTCTTACCTCTTTCATCAGTGTTAGTTCAAATTTGACCAAGTCACAGTTACTGTTGATATTTTTGGAAGGAATCATTTAGGTCAGATGACTAACTAAATAATTAAACTGAAATTGTATCTCATTATAAATTTTAAAACAGAAATGGAAAATTATGTCACAACAAAAAAAAACTGCTTTTTTTTTTTTTTTTTTTTAGTATGGAATCTGGTGTACTCATCCCCTCTTCTCTACAAATTTCTGTCTGTCTTTTTAGTTTTGTTTTTACCTGGAGTGAATTATGTTGCCCTACTAACATAAGTGCTTAAAAGTATTTGGTCCAGATTTGATATCTGTTCTATTTTTCAGTGATCGTTGCACACTTGCTTGATATAATGCTGTTCTTGTTCACAAAAGAGCTGCAACCCATGAGAAGCACTCACGTTGGAGAGGTTCATGGAGGGACTGTCTCCCATGGGAGGGATCCCAGGCTGGAGCAGGGGCAGAGTCTGAAGAGTCTCTCAGGTGGAAGGAATGACAGAGACACAGCACTTAATTCCTCACCCACCTGTACTGCTGAAGAGGAGAAGGGAGAGAAAATTGTGGGTGAAGTTGAACCTAGGAAGGGTGGGGGGGGAAGGTGGAAGGTGACTTTAAGATTTGGTTTTATTTCTCATTCTGCTCTGACTTGACAATAAATTAAGTTCTCTTTTGCCTCAAGTCAAACCTGTTTTGGCTGTAATGATAACTCGTGAGTGACACCTCTTTTTCTTGACCTTGACCTGTGAGCCTTTCATTATATTTTCTGTTCGGCTGAAGAGGGGAATGATAGAGTGGTTTTGGTGGGCATCTTGTGTCCAACCAGGGTCAACCCACCACAATCATTTATTAGCACAAATTAAACTAGCTAGTTTGTATTAGAGAAATATTGAATTTAAGTATTAATTTTCAGTCATATATCAAGATTCTGGTAACTGCAAAGTAAAAGTACACAAATGCAACCTGATTTCCAGAGCATGTATTACCACTACCAGTTATTTCTGTGAGTACTGCACCAAATTCATGGAGCCTGATCCTTCTCTAATAAGTTGCATTAACTCTAACATGCAGGAAAATTGTACAATATGTTTATATTTTATAACTGTATCTGATTTTAAGCTGCACTTAGGTATTGACTAAAGAATTTTAGTAGGAGGTAGTGTGTGCCATAAAGTTTTAATGGGATGTAAAATGCTTCATTAAGCATTCTCTAACATGTCTAAGACAAAATGCAGGCTAAAGATGTGGTGCCTTCAATGTTATTATAATTTCCCTGATCATCATATGTATAATTATAATCCCAAATGAATAATTTCCACAGTTAAGTGTAAGCAGAAAATGAAGATCTCAGTTTGACTCCAGAATATAAATATGTGGCAGTGGTTGGAATAATCAAGGTTCTGATGTTCTGATGTACCTCCTTGGAGATGTTTGGGGTCCTGTTAATATTACTAGGGTCCGTGTAGGAAGACAGGTCCACTCAGGCAGACTGCACTGTGCTGCTGTGACTCAAATGCTGTTAAATGTGTTTGTGGAGAGCTTGAGGAGTGCCAGTGTCACTATTTTATATTTCTTTGGGGCAAAGGAATAAAGCTCTTTAAAAGACGGTATTTTGAGATGTGATGGTTTTCAGGCAGAAGACCAGACAACTACCCCTGACAAAAGTCATGTTTTACAAATACTGTTTTTCAATATTTTCACCATTTTTCTTTCTCCTTGCTGGAGACAAGTGAGTGAATGATTACACTGCCTTATAGTGATAAAGTAAGAAGACATAATGAGTTACTCAGATCCTCAGAAATATACCTGGAAGTCATAGGGTTTTTTCTTTCTTTGTGCTTTGGCACACTGCTAAGAGGTGTTTAAACAGGCACTAGTCACTTTCCCTTGCAATCTTAAATGTTTCTATCCATATTTTCTTGCAATAATTACAAAACTCAGCTGTATCCATTTAAAATGTTTCTCAGATCTTTCCTGTCTTGACAATTATACAAGAGGGACCTGTGCTTGCTACTTCCAGTCTGTTGCATGTGAGTGTGAGGTTGCTATGAATGAAAGGAGAAATACATGGAATTATCACAAACTCAGTGGAAAACATCAGTGAGATCAACCTTATAACATTGATCCATAAATGTCAAGGAACACACAAAATGTAACAAGTATGCTTTAATCCTTACAGCAGTGGGCTTTCAAACTTGACCACTAGTTCAAATCACTCCAGTACAAGAAAATTACTGAGAATCTTGTTTTTTAACTTGTTCCAGGAAAAGAAAGTCTGAGCCTTTTGCTGTGTGAAGAAAGACAGAGCACATGTACTCACTTCATACCTCACAAACACAGCAATCTGGGTGGTCATACTGTGACACGTGGTGCTTATCTATCTATCTATCTATCTATCTATCTATCTATCTATCTATCTAATCTCTTCTCCTTTCTGTTTTTCCCCAAGATAGTTTTGTTTTAAAGAGAACCATTTGTAGAGTCCTTTTTCTGCAGTATTTAGTTGTGTATAGACTTTGTATAGTATTTAGGACTCAATCTGATGTTCAGCTTCAGTCCTTTGGAAGATGCATAGGAAGCCAAATGTTTATAACAGATTTTGGCTGAGGAGTGCTGAGATGGTAGTTAACTGGACATGCAAAATTTACTGATCCAAAGTAGATGTGGGGATGAAACTGGAAGTTGACTTAATAGATCAATACAAGTCACATATATATTTTTGTTAAAAGTCGTTGTAATGGCCAATTTTGCAAATAGTGCAGATGGTCAGCTGCCAAGAGGCCAATTGTACAGGACTGGAGAACAGATAAGAACTGAGCCATGGAATAAAGGTAATAGGAATAAACACATGAAGAATTTTGAGATGCATGATCTTGGTTCCTACACTAGGACTGCTGCCTAATAAAAGTTCAACCTGACTGTTGCTCTTTGCAAGTGTGAATATTTTTGTGTACTTAATCTTCCTGAAAACTAAGGTGTTGTATTTCACAAAGTGAGCAGATTTCTACCTACAGGAGTCCTGTTTGTATTTTTGTGGGACAAGTGTACTCCTTACACAGGGGAAATCATCAGAGTATCTGTCCACTTCTCTGTTGGGTGAGTCCAGCAATCCTCCTCTGGATTCCTTGTGGCTTTAGAAATCCAGACAGAATCTAGTCCTGTGTCTAGACAGGAATGCAGAGTGATTTTGGCTGAACTGATCAGCATGAGTGAATTGGCTGCAAACATTTTCCAAAAATGGGTAAGAAGTAGTTTCCTTGCATAAAGGTGATGACAGCCAGGAGAATGGAAATAATTTCTGTAAATTTTATTATTCTGGCAATTCAGAGTGAAAAGAAGTAATCAGGGATAAAGTGAAACAAAAGACTCCTGTACATATTAAATTAACATGCCACAGATTATTTAAAACCAAACCTGGCTTCAGTGGTATTTCCAATGCATTTGTTATTAAAAATAAATAAATATATAGCTGTAAACAAAGAAGAAGGTTCAGCAGTGGTCCTTTTGAGCCAGCGATAAAGGTGAAGAAGGAAATTTTGTGGAAGGCTGAAGAGCATGACCAACGGGTGGCAGGTACACCTTCACATTACTTCATTTTTATAGGAATAACAGCTTGAACTCATATTCTGGTCTCCAAAGCAGAACACAGGCACTAGTTGCAGGGCAATAAGAAATTTAGGACTGCATCAACAGTTCTGGGTGAAATTATGCCATGCATCGAAATGTTGTCCTGGCATTCCTCAGTCAGTCACCTGCCACCCTTTTAACAGCTAACACTCAACAAACAGCAAATGTTGTATCAGTGGTACAGTTGCATCATCTCCAGAATGAAAATATAAAAGCAGCTTGCCCCAGGGTGCCTATTTGTTCATGAAAAAGTAGTTTCCTTGGAGACTTGAGTCCCCCTCTAATAGACAAATTATGATCTCAAGTCAGGTTCACCACATCTGAAATGAGTAATGTGCTCTGGAGGGTCAGTGTTGGGCCCTGTACATGGCAACCTGGCTCATTTGTGAAGCTCATCCCCCAGAAGCAGGAGAATATGTGAGCTAACATTTAGACATTTATCATTTCCCTCTTCACATCGAATCTCTTCTTTTTGATTCCAGTTCCTTCTCCTGCTTTTATGTCAGCAGTGGTAACACCATGGATGGGGCAAGCTCATAGGTCACTTAGGCTGTTGGAAACTTTCACTACTGTCATCAAAATAATTCTATTCTTGTTCTTAAACTGGAAGTAGATACTGCATTGTTCTTCCCTGAAACAACTTCAGTGCTTGTTTTCTCTTCATTCACAATATATTATTTGTATTTTGAATATATCCATCTGAAACATATCTCATATGGCTTTCTGGACTTCCTTTGGCAGAGTGGATGCTTTCAGGCTATTTTTAATTTATTAATAGCCATTCAGAATCTGATTTTACTACAATAAAAATCCTATTTCCCTTTTTACAGTCTTTCTGGCATTTTGGCCTTGGTATTACACTAATTATTTTATTATTCTCCCCATTTTTTTACTGTATTCATTGTATCTGGTTTGTTTCTAGTCCCTACATCCACATTACCTTTTTCCTGTACAGGAAACAATCTTGTATTACTTTCAAAATCATGCTTCCTTCCTACTTTCCCCCCGCTAATATTTTTCCTAGGAAATGTCTAGGTAATTGAACTCCTAACACAATCGTTATACCGAGTTTGATACAGACTTCCTTCATCTGTAAAAACATTTCCTGATAATGCTTTCTCATTCTCTTCTGAAGTTCTTTGGCAAGATCCAAGGTCTAACTTTTTCCATATCTCATTCTTCAATTTACTTCAAATAGTTCCTATTGTGTCAGCCAAAATCCTAGTGTCATTTATTTCTGTTTATTCAGTATTCTCCCTGTGTGGAAATTTCTCTCTCTCTCATTACTTTTGTTTTACCTCACCCATCTGCAAACTTTATATGTTGGTAATTTTATCTCCCAGTTGATAGCTTGATTTAAGCAACTCTGTGTCATTCCAATAGAATCATAATTTTTCCTCAACATATGTTTCTAATACAGCAATCTTGTTACATATGTTTCTAGCATTTGTAAAACACATTTATCCTGTTCTTTGTCTGTTTGCTTTTTAAAAAACATACAGGAAGGAATGATTTCCACACTGACTTCATTTACAAACTCAGCACCTTTTTCTCTAACCATTAAAGTCCTTATCTATTTTGCCTGTATGAACTCTGGCTGTTGAGCCACAAAAGGAAATTAAGACTTTTTCAATTACTCTTTTCATCCCAAACTGTTTCGGCAGAGTCAATCCTTTTTGATCCCAGCAGGTTGTACTTCTTCTTTTTAACCAAGAGGCCTTAAACTGTTTCTTCTCTTCATGGAATATTTCAAACCTTATTATCAGTTGTAAGTCTACAAGATCAATCTGTTACCATCTTGATTCAAAGGTTGCCCTGGAAAAAATATTTAAATGGTAGACCCAAGGGATCTTTTCTTTCCTTTTCAAGCAATCACCCACGCTATCAGTCCTTCCCGGGTGTTAATGTCTTCAGCCTGAAGCAAAATTACCTGGCTGGAAATCAAAATATATATTTGTCTGGGCTGCATATACCACAGATACCATTTTTTTTTTTAAATTAATCAGCTTTATTGCTCTCTGTTTTTGACACAGCTAGGATGGTACTGAAAGTTTTGGAAGTTTGTCAGTCTGACAAAATCAATCTGATTTTGGAAATGGATTAAAAAAGTTGCTTACCTCTCTGTTAATGGTAGAGAGCAGCTGTCCATCTATCCTGCAGCTGCCCATGGAAAGTAAAATTCTGGGCTCAGAGGACTGGAATAATTACAGACTGTCCCTATTCTGGTTTGAACCAATCTAATCTTCACTCCAGCTGCTTCTGCCTAAACACAAGGCAGCACCTTAACTATCCAAATAGATGATTAGATTATAGTTTCACTTTTCCTAGTATGAGAAAGGCACATTGCACTCCCTACTCAAAAATAGTTCTACTTGATTAAGGCATGAAGAAAAAGTGATTCTGCTCTAACTCAACAGATTTATAGAGTCAGGCTTTCTCTCCATTTTCTCTTTCATTGTCTTTGTTCTGTTCTCATCTGTTCCACTTCTGTTGCCTTATTTCACAACTACTGCTTCACACTTCTTTTGACATATTTACCTATAAGACATGTCTACATCTGCAGACTAACCTTCTCCTGTCTTGCTAACCAAAGATGCATTTCATTGCAGTTCTGTAGATGAATTAGCACATATGATTCTGCTAGCTAAACTCTGATGATGGTTGACCTAGTGTAGAGTGGATGAAAAATTGCAATGTCTTTTCTCATCAGTCAGACACCTGCTTCTAAGCCTTCCATTAAGAGAAG
>VWYO01002929.1:144877-169205 GCA_013400275.1 Rhadina sibilatrix | reverse complement strand
AAAGAAAAAAAAAAATCAAACCAATTCATTACAGTAAAACTGCAGAGTGCAGTAAGACAGTGAGATTGATTTAAGCAGTATGTGTTTATTCAGATTGGAATATGCTTTGAAGTCTGAGGATCAGGGCCATAGACTTCAAAGAGCTGAAAGGATTTATGGGCTAGATAGTAAGGCTAGAGTGCCATGTGAACCAGGCAGTGTAGACACAGACCCAGGAATCTGGATAGGAGTGTTTGGCACATGGACAAGCACAAGAAACAAATAACATTGGTCCTTGACTGTAGGAGATTGGCCTCTGCTGAGTGAAGATAACCAGTTTTGCTGTCTCCCGTGGTGGAGCATGGGAGAGTTCAGAAATCTCAGCTACACAGTGTGGACCTTGCTAACTATCTGCCACTTGGAGAACTTTCTTCTGAGGTGAGATACACCTTCCTCAGAACTAGGTGGCACCTAATTATTTCTGAGCTAAAATAAGGATAAGTCAAGATAAAGAAGGTCTTATGCCCAGATCAACAGATCAATGAAGAAAAAGTTGATTATGATTATTTTCATGATTTTTCATGTGTCCAAGAATTGAAATGGAAATTATCCATTATGTATGAGTATGATTTCTGAACACTCAAGAACATATACTGTGGTTATCCTTTAGAATAGGACCTCCAAGGTAATAAATCTAATGAATTTCACTTTATATCATCAAGTAAGAGGACTGGGAGCAAGGTGATTTTTTGAGGGTATGTTTATTTTTGATATATCAGATGACTTATGTCTGCATGCATGAACTATTACATGGTTCCCTTCAAAATTGATACAAGCTGATTTTAAGGAGACATATGATCTCATCTCCCTCAAAAACTAAATGATCTTGCATATGACATGATCACACATTTGGTCAAAATCTCCTGTCAACCCACTGAGCTAAACAGCAACAGAGGGAGCTTAACACCTTTTCTAAAAGTTGAGGGTTGTTAACAGGATCAAGTAAAGCATGTGCAGGAGATGAATCAGGAATGAAGTGTTTCCAGGAAATATCAGTGGCTGTTTTTCTCATTCTGTACAAAGCATTTCAGAATAAAATTGTACAAATCAAGAAGCCAATATGAGACAAAAATTGACTTAAGTTCTGATTGTATGGCTACATGTTACCATCAGTTAGAGCTGCAAAATTTGCCTGTAGGGAGAGGTTTTGCTGTAAAGCCCTCACTTAATGATAACTCTCACACCTACTATAGAATATTAAAATGTTCTATAAACACGAGCATAGGCATTTAGAACAAATACAGCTTTTCTTCAAAGTTCAGTTAATATTCCATATCGGCTGTTTGCCATGATGACTAATGTACTGCAACCTTGCTGTTCTGCACTAAACATCAGGAAAATGTACATCTGCACTGGATTTTTTTCTTTCCTTTGTTTCTAAAATGCTGAGTTCTGCTAAAAAAATTGGATGGAAATCAAATATGAGAAGCTTAGCCAACTTTAGTGAAATGATATCAGAGTTATATTATCCCTTAATGAAACAAGTATAGAGGACTGATTGATTTATAGAGCAATTTTTTGCACCATTACCTAACTTGATTGTGTACAAATAGTTTTCTATATTCACAACCATCCTGTCCCTGCATTTCTTTTAGTATGTTCATTTCAAACCTGATGTCTTTTTATACAGAAGTGAAAGATCTGAAGGTTTTCAGCTAAACAGTGTTGATGTCATGTGAAACAGTTTATTGAACTTTAATACACTTTAACACTTTCCTCTAAGGATAACAGGCAGATTTCTTTTTCCTATGGTGATTAATATCTCTTTGGAACAGAGGGAAATTTCAATGCTTAGTCTAAGTATGTTGTTGCACAATTGTGATATGATACTCCCACTTACCCACGAAAGGGTTGTTTCCTCTTTTAAATAGACTGAAAGTCTTTCTGCCCAGTTATATAGTCAATCTCTATCCATAAACACTATACTCTGCAACTTCAGGAAGTTATTGTTTGAAATTACATTTTACCCAGCTGATCCTGCTTCCTTCACCTCTGGTTTTAGGTCTAGATCTTTCAAGGAAATACTGCTTTTCATAGGGATTCACAGAAATGAAAGACTTTTTCCTTGAGGGTGTACTGTGGGATTTTGACTATGAGACCATCACTTACATAAGTGTTAGACACTCAGGTTCTCATGCCTTCCCTGCAAAATATGTATGTCTGGCTTTTGACTCACACCCTGAATCTAAATTCATATCAGGAATGCTTTTTGATCTACTTTCTCTGCAGCCACCACTTTCTCTGCAGTATTGGGTGAGGATACATAAGGAAAGTCATGGTCTTGCTCTTCACGTAGAAGAAGCCCATGCTCAGGAACACCTGAGCAGTGGCAAAGTCTTATCACTTAAACTCCTCTTTGTTGCATTACTCAGGTGACCAGCAAGCACTTTATTGATGAGTGACTGAAACATTAGTACAGAAAAAAAGAACCTGCAGGGGTCAGAACCTGGGAATTTATAAATTTTTCACCTCCATCTTCATAAATGAAAGGTTTGTATGCTTATAAGTTTTAATTCTGTTTTAGATTCATAACAGATCCTGTTTTCTTGGAGTATAATAATTTACTGCAAGGAAGCTTTTTGAAGGGATAACCTCCTTTGTTCTGCTATGCATGACTGAATATAAAATTTCTGCTCTCAAGAAATTATTTCCAAGCCATTTAATTATGACACATACTGTGATTTTGGTGGAGGCTTTCTTGTGCAGACAGATGTTTGAAATAATGGGTTTTTCCTTTTTCTCTACTCCAAGAAATCTAATTTGGAAAAAAAGCCCCCTACCCTGGCTGATTTCCTCTCTGTGGGGGCCTAAGTGTTATTGATAGTGTACTCCAGTACAATGACAATCAGGTTGTTTTCAGCCAGAGATCTTGTATATCTAAGCAAGAGAAGAAAATATTTAAATGGAGGGAATGGAGGCTACGTTCACATAAATATTTAAATATAATATGCTAAATTAATTTCTGGGACAATTACCTGGATATTACATTGGTTACATCTATAATTCAGAAATTAATCTGGTAAGTACTATTCTCAGTTGAGCTAAAGCAGAAATTAACCAGTGTCAGAAAATGCCCAAGTAAACACAATCTGATTTGCATATTAAAAAACAATGAAATAGAAGTTTCTACTCTTAGACCAGTCTAGACACTGAGAGGAGAGTGACAAGCATACAAGAAGTGGGCTGCAACACCATGTGTTTTACGTGAGTAAACCTGCACATCTGCCTATCCAAACACAACACCTTCACAGTGTATTTCCTCTTTGCAAGTTCATTTTGACATTACTGACTCCATGGCAAGACCTGGTTTTCCTGCCTCTGGATGCTGAGAGGTATCTTCCCAGCCTTTGTGATTTATGAAGCAAACCCAGAGCCTCACAGAAATACAGTTATTTGCTGTAAAAAAAACTAAAAATGTAAGGCAACAATTCTAACACCCACTAGTAGTAGGTTCACAGGAAAGCAGTTTGAAGCCATCTTCACACAGAAAAGCTGGAACACTTGTTCTACAAGGATGGAAATAACTGCTGTGTTTAGCACAGAACCTCTTTCCACATCAACTTAATGTCCTATTTGGCATCTTTCAAAGAAAAAAAATCTGCTGACATTTTTATGTATGGTAACAGCCAAGAAAAATATGACAAGACCAGCAGAGGTGGAAGTCTCTTATAGACCACACCCGGCAACAGGGACATCCAGGAAGACTTCCTTAGAGCACTGTTTTGGAGAGTTTCCAGGGAAAAGAGTTTGCTATGAGTGATTATCAGCAAACAAAAGAGTTGCCAGCTGAAAACAATCCAGCCAGTTCCAAATGTATCTTCCCATTGCCTTGAAGGCAGGCCTCTCAACACCTCCATAAAACAGCTTCAATGCAGCTTTTTTTTGCCAAAAAAATAATTGCCTCTGACCAGACTCCTTTCTAATGTGCACCTAGTAAAAGGTATCAGGTCATGTTTCATACTGGCTCTGCAGTCTCCCAGCAGCATTTACTAGACCTGAACAGTATCAACATCAAGGCTGATATATTCAGATGAGACTTTAGGATGGAAATGTTAATATAGAGTGGTGTTATGAAGCTGGTGGCTTGGCGGAAAGTGTCTTCTGCACTTGAGTGAAACAAAGGGATGTAGTGCTGTAAGGCAGAGCTGAGATCTGGGGAGAGGGAGACGAACCAGGAGCTGAAAAACAGTGAAAGATTGAACAAGTGCGAAAACCTTGGAAAAATAGTATNTTATGTGTTTCCAAAGCTAACAATATGACCAGAGCACTCTCGTCATTAAACAGAAATCTGTTTAATGACGAGACCAACAGAAAGGTGTTGCTGCTTTAAGATCAAGAAGAATGAAAGCATAGAGGAATGTAAATTCATCCAGACAGCTTTAGGAAATCTATTTAATAAAAATTACCAGAATCAATCTTGCAAGAAATAAATGTCTCACAATAGGATCTCTTATTGATAGCGTCAGTTTCTAAATAGTCATGTGATTCCTGAGATTTAATGAATGCATGCATTGAATATTGCCTTAGAAACCAAGTCGATGCAGTACTGACCGAAACAGTAAGTGTTGATAAATATGAGGAAGAGATTGTCAGTTGGAATTCTAAGGAGATATGATTAAAATTCCTATTTAATAAAAGCTAACAGCTCAAAGTTGTTATAGGTGAGAGTCAGAAGGCAATGTTAAAAGATTCATCTGAAAAAACAAGATTGCTTATGCTTTTCAGTGGTTCTTGAAACCAGGATAACACTTTGAAAGGACAATAATGGTCTCAGAAACAGACTCTAGCCATCAGTAAATAGGTTCATACTGCCTTTTAAGAGTTCACTGAAATGCCAATAAATGGCATCAAAATTATAAGACTCTAGATGGCTTTTAATTCTTGTTAGCTCTTCCACAATATTATGATATTGTTGTCTGCAGGAGTAGGGCAGAACAGAAACTAAACATAAACACAACTGAAACTTAAAATTAAGCTTTTATTGTGTCAATCATGAAAATATATTTTTGGCCTTCAGGTTTTTACAAGCTTTATTTTTCCAAAATCATTTTCTTTCTGCTGAGGAACCAGCAATCCCCTTTCAAGCCATTTGAGTTGAAATGCGGTTTCATGTGGAAGGACACTTCCATCACAAGTTAATATGATTCATTGATGTTCATGTCCACAATCTATTGATTGTTTCTCAGAGTACTTTCTAAGACCAAAATCATTGTTTCATCTCCTATCCTATTTTTGCATGGTCCGTTGCTGTATCCCTCTGGGAGATGGTTCACCCCAAGAGAACCCCCAATGCCTATAACCATGTAGTTTGACCCTACCTTCCCCCCTATCTCTGGCCAGTTGTCTCAGTGCTAGCTTATCTGTCCTGGGACAGAGAACCTAGATAAACCCATGCTCTTCCTTGTTCAGCCTCTTTTTCTCTGGAACCCTTTGAGAATAAAGCTTTGAAATAATCCTGAGGTAAGGAGCCTCTTTTGGATCTCTTATCCCTATCCTGAAGTCTCTCTCGCCCAAAGCCCCCCCAGAAACTGAGCTAGCAACCCAAAGGGGGTCTGAGGGGAGGGAAAACATCAGTCCATTGTCTGCTGCTGAGGCGCAGCATTCACAGGCAGTGGCTTCAGAGCCGTATTCATATCCTATCCATTTTTTCATTAATCTATCAAAAGTAATAACATGGACAGTAAATTTTTGCTGCTTTTCTATCAAATGTGTATCTTGTTTCAAAATAACTTCTTTAAGATGACTTCTATTTTAAACAAGTAAAAAGTTCTTAAAAAACAACTTTTAACTTCTAGCTTGTCTTTCAATTATCCTTATTTTCTTTGTCACTGAATAATAGTTAATGTAAATGTGTAAATGCTGTAATTAAGTCCCAAGTCAAAATGAACTCCCCATCACAACAGCTCAAGGTGTTGTATAGATCACCTTGAGATACTGTAGTTTGAAAAAGTACAATGTGAACTCAAATTGTTGATACTCTTAAGGCCATCTTTTATGTGCTATGCTGAAGACTATCTAATTCACAGGTTGTTTTTACCAGCTTCTCCCCTTTCTTTTTTTTTTTTTCCTAGTTTTTCTTCAAAGAGCCTCTGCTATTCCAATTCAAATGTATTTACATTTTACCAAAAGTCATCATCTACCATCCTTCAGTTTATCTTTCAGATTGCTGAACTTTTCAGATCTAAAGGTTGAGTTTTCAAGACAAATTCCTGTCCTTAGTTAAAATCAGAAGGGTAATTGAGGTGTGTATGAGATAATTTAATTTTGCTTTATCAGGTCTTTTTCCAGTTTATCTTTCCTAACCAATTTCTGAGAAAGGAGCTGTCTGGGGCTATTAAATATTCATTGGATGAATGTAGCACCTTTATTTTCAGGCCAGTCACATTTTGACTCTAATTTGGAGATTCTCAAGTCTCTGTCATTACTTACTGGACATTTCAAGACATCCATGTCTCTGAAGCCACTGCCTGTGAATGCTGCACCTCAGCAGCAGACAGAGTCTTTATGCAAAGTCCCACACTGGTACTGTCTATTCCTAAGGACAGACCTACACAACACTTGTGATTTTTTAAGCTTCTGTCTTACTGGATTGTCTTCTTGTGCAGATATTGCTTCAGATCTTCCTTATCACCACAAATACACATCTTTTTTGACCCTTTGTCAGTTGACCAGGCCTCCATCTCCTTGTTTTCTTTAACTGCTGTCATACTAAGAATCCTTGGTACACTAATGACAGGATTATATATATATTTTTTTACATTTTCAAATCCATATATGGAAGATCAAAATAATTTTCTTTGGCCACCATTACAATGATCTTATAATATTCGGGGATGTCCATTCTTGATAATGTAATTAATGAATGTAATTAATTCATAATGTATTGTCAATTGAAAATGTATTATCAAGCATGATGTTGCTCTTTGGTAATAAAAGATTGGTTTGGATTTTGATAGTACCATGCTGACAGTTGGGAAAAAAAAAAGACAAAGCAACTAATCACTACTTGGACATGTTTGGCTCCTTTTATTTATCTTAGACATTTTCCCAGTGCACTGAAATTTCAAGTGTCAAATGTATACAAACACCTTTTTTTCCTACCATCACTTCTGTCAACTCAGAAAGGATCAGAATAGTGTCCCTTGCCACAAGGCATAGATGTATTCCCAAATAATCTGCTCTCACTAGCTGTTCTTTCACTGTGCTGTTCTATTTATTCCACTATTATTGCACCTCATTTTTCATCTGTCTAATAATCCTGTGGGACAGACCCTGCTTACACTCCTATTACATACTGCCTGCAAATTAAAGATGCAAAAAGCAATTTCCATGGATGTGGAGAGCTTGGTATAATAAATGGCAATTCACAAGTGAATTTGTCTGTTCAATTCACTTAATTAAACTAAAAGGAAGGAAAAAGTATAGAAAAGCAAACTACAGGATGCAGCAGGGGGTAAAAACATGAACTGAAGCAAAATAAAGCAAAAACCTGCTCAGAAGCATCAATGTAGTTCCTGAAAACACTGACTATACTTGAGATATGTATATATATATAGTGTCTGCTCTGTCAGAAGCAGCAAATTAAGCCCCATGTAGTTGCAGATATACCCTACTGATGTTAATAACACCTATAATGATAATAGTTCTACAGAAAGTTTCTTAGGATTTAACACAAAATTTTAATCCACATATTAGCCCTACAGGTGTATGATGAGTCATCTCTCTACATAAACACTTGACTTTACAGTTCCATATGCTAAGGATACAAACACATTTGAATATGCTTGCTTATTTTGTGACCTGGCTTAGGCCATGAAATGAATCTGACCATAGACACGAGATGGATAGCAGTGATGTTAGATTCAAAATTCCCAGTAACTTCAGCAGATGTTGTGATAGTGTTGCTTTTCCCGAGCTCCAGGCAAGTGAGACCACTACATGAAATCTGTGAGTCGAGACATTTTTTCTTAATTCTTACAGGAAAATTCATATTGTATGTCTTGCTTCTGAGGTTAAAAGTACAGCAGAGTCCTTGTCAGAGGAAAACGTAGAAATATATAGAGTATATCATCTTATCTCTTCCTTTGCTTAGATAGACTTTGCTTAGGAAGTTGCAAGAGGACTTTGCTTGGATCAGATCCTGTGCATCTTTGTAAGGAATTTATGAAATGTTTCTGAGTTTAAAATCTGCTGCTCCATAATCAATGAAAGATTTTAATTTTGATACAGTTATAAATTCTAGATTGATTTATTGATTCAAATTATACTTCATAACTTCCTCTACAAAGATTACAGATGAATAAAACTATTTCCAAATGACTACAGAAGCAAATTAAGGAACTGGAATTATATTTTTGTGTTCTGATATTAATTTCTGTCAGGTAAGAAAGGAAAACTAGTACCTATTTTGCATTCTGGATTGTCCAGGAGTCCTAGATGTGTCATTTGAGAGGTAGTCTACTGACTATCCGAAGGTCTATTCAAGAAAATCTTTTTGTGCCTGTCTATGTCATGTATTTTGCAAGTTTGGGTACATATAGTATCATTATAATAATGTTTCCCTAAAGGAAGCTCGTAACTCTCATGGCATTTATTTATTTAAAGTGTAATCTTTTAATGGCCACCTCAATGTGAGGCAAGTGTCCTTGGTTCCCAAAGGCTGTCAAAGGGAATGGCATATTCTCTGACATAGGTTCAGCACTGGAAAGAAGAACCAGACGATTTTTGGTGGAACTGTATTGAAAACAGAAAATATGTGTGAATAGTTTGGATGTTCATGCTAGTTCATGTGTTTGAATGTTAAAGATTTGCTGGAAATGAAAATCTTGACTCTACAACATTTTCTACTCTCTACAAATGCAGCATTCATTTCCTGAATTATTCTGCTGGCTTGCAGGCAGGATACAGTTCTTGACAGCAGGCTTCTGAAAATACCATGACAGCCCACTGATTTATAATAGTAGAGTGATTCAGAGAGGCTTCTGGGCATCTCTCAGACCCTGACAGTGAAAGGGAGAGGTTCACGACTCCCACTCTGAAAATTTTCTCCACCCTTTACTGTGTGAGAAAATGAGGACTTGGCTCAGGAACTGAATTAGATTGATTTCATTAAAATTGATGCAATTAAAGTATAGAGTTTTTTTACAGAAACTTCCAGGTTTCCAAATCAGCATGTGCTCCCTATGGGCCTGTTTGAGGGAACATCTTAGACAGCAGGATGGACAGTTCTTAAAGATCACCAGGACCCAGCACAAGCTCTGAGGAGGATGATACTGACATCAAGAGGCTGAGGGATGCCTACATTCAGATGACATGAAAAGGGGCAAACAGATAGTCATCAATCTGATGCGGCAGCAATGTAAACAAACATTTTTTCCATTGTGTACAAATATAATACAGCTTTCTGAGAGGAGCAAGATCTAAAAAAGAAAAATATAGATATAGCCAAATAGCTGTCCTTATCTGTATGCTTTCTCATTCTCCTTCACTTAATGCAGGCTGTTTCACAGAGAGAAAGGCATTTTAGGACTAAATGAACTGCTTTTGCTGTCCTGTGGTCCCCCTAAATTTATTAGTACTTCTGAAAAGATCTTAGTGTAGATAAATTCATCTAGTTATTACTTTGGATAAAGCTGAGATGCTTTGTGACACCTATAGACTTTTCTACACTCATCTCTCTGGAAAAGTGGCATGTAGTCTATATTCAGCACTTTTCATAGAAAAAAATCTCTTGTGGTGGGTCCATTATGGAATTAAAAAGTGCCTTTAAACATTCACTGTATAATTAGCTGAGATCTCGGCAAAGATCTTGCCAGATACAGTTTGAAAGCTAAAAATCACTCCTGGCTGCAGTAATCACTTTGAGAACTGGAGAAATTTTACCCCATAATGAAAAATTATTCTCAAATTTAAGCTTGTCTCCTTTCCCACAGGTTCCCTGGTTTGGTCATACCACACTGAGATGGTCAGGTTCCCCTAGATGTCACTGACAAACCCCCCAGCTGTATTGCATTGACAGGCCTTTAGATACCATGGTTTTCAGTTTATTCACTCCACTTTAAGTATGGGTGTAAATTACTCCAAATTAGTTACGTGGGCTCAGAATAACCCAGTAAGATGAAGCCAGATGATGTATCTGTGAACACACAGAACTATCAGTTATTTAAAGTGTTCAATTCACATGTTTCCTTTAATATGCATCCACTTTTGTGTGGCCTCTGGTTTTCTGAAAGATTGATTAAAATATAGTTCTGTATGGACAAAGAAGTTTTTCATATTATTCAGTCATATACAAAACATGATTTTTGAATGCCATCCAAATCAGGCACAGCAGTATGTGCCAGTGAAGTAATTTTTATCTGATTTTGCAGTTAATCTGATTTTTTTTAGTGCAACTCTGTTAGTGATATTGTATTATGTGTTTTGGCATAATCCTTTAATTGAAATACAGTTTGGAGACTCTTATGTTTTCTTTTTCCAAATTGTTGTGTATTGTTACAGCAGCATTTTTGAAAGATGGATATTAAATACATTATAGATAAATATTCCTATTTTACACATGGGAAAGGTAAACAAAGGGATCAAACATTAATTCAATTCTATAATATTAGAGTGAAATTTAATCTGTTTCTGAGATATGGTAACACAAATAAAAACCAGCAAATTACTACTTTTCTCTCACATGCTAGGAGGAAAATAGTATAATCATGAAAACTTTGACAGAAAAATGTATGCATATCAAAAATGTTAAGATTATAATAAATGTACCTTAGGATATATTATGCTTCTACAGCAATTCCAGTAATGTCATTACAAGAGTTTGTGCTATGAGTACTATAACACAATATTATTAGGAATGAGAGGAAGTGGAGAGACTGCTGACAAACTGTCTCCATTTAAAGCCTCTGCTTTCAGGTTGCACATTTTTGAGCTGATATTTAACTCGTTGGTCTCTATGGATTTTACACAAACTGTGCAGACTGTCTGGAATATCTTGTGGACTAATATAAGTATAATAAAAAAGTATTTTCCAAGGATGAAGGATTTTAGTTCTGCAGTGAAATGTCTGGGGGCAGAAATCTGGCAGATGGATACGACCGCTGGACCAGAGGCTGTGGTTTCCTATTCTGTGAGCAAGAGTTTGGTTTTTTTTCCCACATATGGATCTCTGTGTATAGCAGAGGGATACCTACTCTCAGGGAACAATGGAAGGGAACTTTTCCCTCAGGCCCTTAAGTGCCTCCTAGGTCTTCTGAGTGATCAGCAAAATACTTCCCCTACCCCTCTTTATAGGTTCCCAATCGCCAAACTGTCCTGCTTTGTACAAGGTGGGAATGGTGAAGAGCTGATATACATGTACCAGTGGAGCATCACAGCTTGCCCTGAAAAAGGTTATAGGCTCAGCAATGACCAGAATAGTAGGACTGCTGGTCTCAGCTAGGAGGGTTTTGATCATGTAGAGAGTCTGGGAAGAAAGGAGGGAGGACCTGCAGCAGTGCTTTCTCATATATTTAAGCTTATTGTGGGGCAGAGATGACCAGTTGTGGGGTTAAGGTCCAAGCTGAGAAAATAAAGTGAGTATGGGATGTATTGGACCTTGTGAGAAATTAAGAATATTATACCGTCACAACATGACACAAAGAAATGCCACTTACACACTGAGATGTCTAAGGCAAAAAGGGTAAATTTATTAAAAGACTTCAACATTTATAGAATTCTAGCAGTGACCATGGATTGGAGGAAGAAAATCTTCCTCTTTAACTACACTGGTCAACTTAACAGTCTATCAAGAGTTTCCTTTTTATGAGAAGAATTTAAATATGGGTAGACAGTTACAATAACAAGAAAATTGTTTATGTAAAATTATGAGAGACTCCATTGCAAAAGGTAAACACAGAAAGCTGAAATAAAACTTTAGAAAAACTTCTTAAAGAGACAGAGGAGGACAGCAAAAACTCAAACAACATTATACAACTAGACAAAGTACTCATCCATGTTTGTGAGACGTGGTCTGTGTGAAAAGATAGGCGAACACTTTGTTATCTGGATCAGGACTTGGCAGCTCTGGTGCAAGAAAAGAGAAAGGAGCTAATGTCATAACCTTAGGGTACATCTTAAATGCCCATCATTTAAATGTTGTGCTTTAAGAGGCCACATGGCCATTAGTACACAGTCATATCTGTAAACTTGGAACTCAGTTAAAACAAGGTCTGGTTTCTTTTAGAAGCACTGCCAGCTGAGAGTTGTTCAGAGTCCTGACAGTTGCTGGATGACCTCGGAATTAGATACTAAAATACTGGGCTGTAATAGGCTTACTAGGTATCTGGAATCCTGCAGATTGTATCTCCAGTTTTCTGAAATAGCCATTTTCGCTCACCTAGGTTCAAACTGAGGACAGCAAAGCTTTACAGCAGCAGCAGCAAATGTAATGTACCTTGATCTCATGTTCCAAGAACTACCACATTGCTAATAGCTACAGCATCAGTGGAAAATAATTGTCAGAGGAGAAGTCAGTGCAGGGGAATGTCAATGGTATCAATTTAAAATGAAACATTTCTTTGTAGATTTTAAAAGAACTAGAGTTAGGTTATAGACAGTTTCTCAATGAACAGTTGGAGAGCTGCAATTTATAAAATCATAAAATAAATTCTTATTTTATAGAAAATAAAAATTCTGTCCAGATGGGAAACCTTTTATCAACCGTCCTTTGTTTCATATAATCTTTGTTTCCTGATTCAGCTGCTGAATCTATCATGGCTAATACAACAAGAAAAAGGGTGGCTTTTAAAAACAAACAAAGAAATATTCTGCAGGATCTGGATTTATTTCTTTGTATTAGTTTGTGTAGATCCCAGTTGTTGCTTTCTTTGTCCACTGCTATAAATATTAATCAGTGATTTATCAGTGCAAAGTGAGGTGCAAATTCCTATCAGGTTGTATAGGCGAGTGGCAAAGGGACTCCTGTTTGTCTGTTTTAGAAAAAAGACCTCAGCAAGTCCAGCTACAGCTTCTAGTGATTTTATTGGTTACCTTGTAGCATGAACTGCAAGAAAAGTCTATCCAGCAAGCCAGTTAATGTTCAAAATACACTAATAAGTATGTAAAAAGACCTACAGTCAGTCGATTTCCATCAGCAAAGCTTCAAAGGTTAAGTTCCCATTTTCTTAACCTTTGAATAAAGCAGTTACAGAGACAGGCAGAGGGGTCCTGCTCAGTAACATTTTTTTTTTGTTTTATGCTTCTTTGTATCAATATTACTGAGAAGGAGTACCAAAGTATCAAAGCACAAGACAAAGAAGAGATATGTGAAGACAGTTTGTGTGAAAAGGAAAGATGTGCCTCTATGGAATTAGACATTCCCCATCTATTCTCCATCCAGTGGGACTCAGGTGCCTTTATCCTTATCCCAAGGAGCTGCCAATGCAGTTAAATACCCAATCACTTTTGAAAGTCTGACCAGATACACTTATTTTGTTTATAATAAGTTTATAATACAATAACTACGCAATAACTCTAAGGAGGAGACCAGTGGAGATTTAAACAGAGAAAAAGGGGACTCTGACTTCTAAAGCACAATGTTTAGTTCCCATTCTTCTTCTTCTTTTTTTTTTTTTTTTTTTTTTTTTTTTTTTTTTCCCAGTGGTGCAATACCTGTTATTTGCAGACAGGAACTATCTGTCTCTTCTAGCTGTTCAGTAAAGTCAGGAAAACTCAGACTTTAAAGCTTATGCTAAAAACCAAAATTCTCAAAATTTATAACAACACCAAGACATAAATTTACACGTCTTAAAAGTCTAAAGTCCTTGAAATAACCTCTTACACATAAATTGAAATTCTGTGGCCCATTCCGTGTCACTGTAAGGTTTAGCTCTGAGGAATACAAATGCACAGGATTAGAAACACAACTCTACAATAAATAGTAAATGACATTATCAACAAAAATTAATAACATGAACAATACATGGTCCTGGGCAGAGTGATAACTTGGAAAGACACAGTTCCTTCACTGCTGTTTACATGCAGAGCTTAGAGAGGCAAATAGCTTGCTTCCTAATGGGCTGTTACTTTGCAGGCCATTAGTGTGGAATTAATGAAAGCAATTAATTTCCCATACTTCTGTAATAACAAAGAAAGGAAAGGAAGAGCTGCCCTCCTCCCACAGCTGATAGCTCTGTTCCTGTGCCTAGATCACAGTCTTGGAGGGTTGGACAATTTGGGTTCTGTTCCCACATCTTCTGCAATATTCTTCATGACCTTGGAAAAATCATTTGCTCTCTCCGTGCCTTAAATTCCCTTTTCACAAAAGGGAATTAATTACACTTCATTGTTTCCAGAGAAGTGTCATTAGGCCCAATTAGTTAATGTCTGTAAAGTGCTTTGTGAGCAATCTTTTGACAGATGATATTCTAAGTGCAAAGCGCCATGGTAAAAATTTGTAGCAGTCTGGCTTAGTGCTATTTGTTTAACACAAACAATGATCTTGGCAGTCTAGAAATGCTAATCTGATGTATTGCACAAAGATAAGATAAAATTACATTTATTTGGACTCTGATTTAGCTAGATACCAAATTACATGCCTTAATGTAAACATTAGTTACTGAAAGTTCTCTATGCAGTTATGCATTTAATTCCCTTGAGGTGAAGTCTTACTCATCATTAGTTTCTCTCACCCTGAATCATTTCCTGAGGACTTCCTAAAAGTAATGTTTTTTTAATTGAGTGCATCAGGAAAAGTTGTATAGAGTAGGAAGAAATTATCAGAAAGAGACCAATGTCTAAAACTTCAGAGTGTGTGTCTAAAAGATAAGATCGGAATTAGGCAAAGGAGAGATCACTTTGGCAGCATTTGGAAAAAGGAAACCAAATCCAAGCCAATAAAACCACTAGAGAAGATATATTTGAAGACTAGAGTCATTAAAGCAGACACAAATAAAATTTTGTTACTTACTGGTTATTAAGACCTACACAGGAGATTGAAGACTTTAATATTTGATGGAAAGAACCGATAAGACTCGGATGCAGTGGTAGAGAATGAAAAAAGTCAAAGATTACCACTGATTTTTAGCTCCTAATGACAAAGAGGACGATGCTTATAAGAAAAAAAGGAAAAAATTTAAAGGACAACAGACAAAAAAGAAACTTTACAGTGATATATCACTGCAGACTTTCATCAAAAATTTTGTTCAGAAAAACATGAACACTTTTTCAAGTTTGTCAAAACTTTCTATAAAAAAGGCAGTTGTACCTACTGTTGCAACCTGGAAACAGATAGGTAAAAGATGCAAAATACTAATACCAAAATCTATTTTCAGACAGTGTTATAAACTGAATTGGTATGAGGTGACTTGGTTCAACAGCCTGTTGTAGATGGAAACGACACAAAAAAATACCCCAGAGGTTTTTGGAGGTCCGTACTGCACTTCCCAATCAACCTATGCTGGGCAGGAAGGTTAGTGCACCTATGCAGAATATTTTATGGGATCATGGACTAGTATAACATTTATTATCTTCTACATATGCTACTTTAAAAGTGTTTTTGATAATAGCTGATTTAATTAAAATGGCATAAGTAAAATTCAGAAAAAGCTAGTTTTATCTATTATGATCTGTAATAGGAATTATCCTATTTATTGTTACATTTATAACCTATAAATTTAGTTACATTTATAAATTTAGTTAAATAAATTGATTTTGGAGAAACCCAGCATTTAGCTTTAATATACACCTTAAGGTTTCGAGCAATAGCATGTTGATGTTTTCAGAAGACATTTTTCTGCACTGTTTAAAAGGCAAGGAAGTACAAGGCTGAGATCTTAAAGAACAGGTTCGGTGCTAAAGGGCAGCTTTGGATGTTAGTACTCTGCAATATCTCCTGTGGCTTTAGGGGAAGAATTTGAGAGGCAAAGTGGATCATCCAAGCTCATGCTTGAACATATGCATTCTGTCCCTATAGACTGACTGATCCAAAGGATTTATGGTGGAATTAATGATCCAAATCAAGCCAAATGTTGTGGCAATTTTGCCTCTCTTTTATGTAAACAGCCTGTGCAAGTCGATAATTCAATGAATGTGCTTGTAAGGTATCTCCTATAATAATGTTTTGGAAATAGAAGCACTTTTGTTTCTGCTTTGGCCATAAATCCAAGTTCAGATACAAAACTCTTAATGTTTTTACTAAAAAGAGTTAACAATTAATGTAGAATCCAGATTTTTCAGAATGATGCATATTAAAAAAAAAAACAAAACAAAAAAACAACAACAACCAAAAAAAACCCCAGTAGCATCCACTTCCCCTAAGAAAGAAAACCTCCATACTTTTAAGTTAATAAGATTTTTTTCCCTGACTTCAGAGGAAATCTGGAAAGCTGTTACAGCCATCACTGACTAGTAGGGGAATAAAAAGAGTATGCTGGAGAAAATCCAAATTTTGCGGTTTGTATTAGCTATGTTCACAAAATAAAGACCTATTTGCAAGTGTCAGCTCTAGTATGGTTCAAATGTTCCAAACAAAGAAGAATCATGGGAAAAAGCAAAACAAGAAAAAAACCCAGCTCATTTGAAACAACACAAAGCTCATTCAGATACGTATATCCTCATATTTTTCATCTGGTGTATTCATTGAACATCCCACACACAGGCTATTTGGCCCCAGTCAGTTTTCAAAGTTGTCCAAAATGTTAATGACACTTCATTTTCAGAAAATTACAAATTGAATGGCCTCTGTCTGTTTCGTAAAGAGAAATAAAGTGATGCTAGCTCATTCATGGTCTGCTCATTCCACACAGCTGTGGAACCATCACTGATTCTCTCTGAGTACTGTAATACACATACAATTGTCTGAAAGCTGTTGGCAGATCAACTTTGTCTACTGAACCCTCAGTTTTAGGTTTATACCTCCTTTAAGGCCATAAAATTCTCTTTTAGTTTCTGTGTTGGCTTTTGAATAGTTACAGAATGGAAGTATCACTCATGATTAGAAGCTAGAGGAGCTAAGGGAACACCAGCTCTGAAATGCACCTTCAAATGCTGATTTTTCTCACATCATTGTACCTAACTTGCCTATTAATATGCACTTCTTCCATTGTAGAGAGTGTATCTGGTCTGATTTATAGGTCTGGGGACTCACATCCTTTCTTCAAAATGAGGTGTTTGATACTTGTTACCCCTTTGTGGTCTAATGGCTGGGGAAGTACTCACAGGAAGTAAAAGGGTCTTTACCATATTTTAAGCTTTCTCTAAGAGAACTGAAAGTCCTAGGTGTCATGGAATATAAAATAACCACAGCCTCTGGTCCATGGTAATAATCCAGGTCCCAGTAAAATTTAAGACAGCTGCTGGTGCATTTTTATTGACTTCTCCCTAATCAGAGTCACAGAGCAATGGCACTTCAATATCGCATGTCTTGAATGGGGGCAATATATTAAGCTATTCACCACTAACTCTGACATCCTGTTTTGAATCTTTCTGGATTCCTGAGCAAGAAATAGTGCTTACTTAGCTTCCCATTACACTTTTGGATAGTTTCCTCTAAAGAGAGTGAATAATTTACCATTTTTGCTGCAACTTGCCCTGCTAAAGCTTTGCACTGGTAATTTAATTCTATATTCATTTAGTTTGAATTACACAGGGAACATCTGCAACGATTCCTAACAATAACTACATTTCAAGACAATTACACAGTAATAACTAGAGCTGCAGGATGATGTCAAAGCCAGAAGAGAAAAAAGAGGAGCACACAGATTTTTTGCAAGAAATTAAATTTTGTTCTTAATTGGGAAAATGCAAGTTTATCAGAGAAAAGTCTTTGTGACACCACATGCATGTATTAAATATATGTGTTTCTGTATTTGCTGCAACATTTTCTATTGGCATCAGACATTTACTTTCATTACTGATTCTCTGAATCACTGATAAAATGAATGTCCAAATTTCCTCTCCTTCTTAGCCAATTCCTGTTAAGATGAAGACAATTAAATAAAAAAGACCTTGTGAAATTTGTCTTGTCAATCTTATGGAATTAAGAACCGTGGGATGCAGGAACTCCATTCCCTATATTCTATATTCTAATCTATGGAGAGAGTTTTTTGTTTGTTTATCAAAAAATTTTTATGCTGTTATATAGTCATCCAGAGCATGACAGATGTAAACATTCAAATTTTATTTTTCCCTTTGAGAGGAGAAAATCCAATGCCTTATGTTGTGTTTCTGGGAAGACCTATTTTTTTCCTGTCAAAAAAAATTCTGGTCAGGATACTGTCAATATAAATTACAAAAGTTTTGATTTTTCTGGTTTACAGATCTTTTCACCTTTTCTCATAACTTAACAGATATATTGCTGATCCTTTGGAAACTGTCATCTCCTCTAAGGAGCAAGTACACTGTAGGAAATGGTTGATCTCCTGGCATGAAGATAACTCATTCAACTCTCAGTCCTTGCCCCATCTGAATCTGTCATGCAAAATCAGAGCCCCCAGCTCTCCTCACCTTTTACTGGCAAAACCCCATCTCCACCACTCAGAGTGTAGTTGCTTATGTGGAATCACTTCTGCTGTGAATCAGGAAGCAGAAATGTGTTTTTCTGCAATTTTTGTCTGTGTCATCTCTTGTAAGTGAAGAAAAGACAAAGCACTGGAAAAATACAGAATAAGCACTGCTTTCAGTGCCATGACCAAGACTTCTTGAAGGTACAGTACAGTGAGTGAAAAGCCATTTGGAGCTGAAATCCAGGGGTTACCACTGGTTTACAGCCAAGATGACATAAAAGCCAACCTCGTCATTCATCCTGTTATTTCTAAGGCACAGTGGCATTTGGAGGGCAAGTTTTTCACCTACAGAGTGTCCTCAGCCAGCTTAGAAGGTTTCAGCAAACTCTGAACATTTTGATTCCTAAAACTTGAGAGGGGAAAAGGCTCACTTAGCTGTGATTTTGGAACTTCAATTTTCTGGGAACTCCTAATCCAAACCAATTGCTTAGCCCCTCAGCTTTTTCCTTCTGCTCTTCTTACAGCAGCATGGCTGTAACTACATTTTTTTGTGCTTAAGTCATACCTGAAAATAGTTGTTTCTTTTGTTACTTCTTTTGTTACTTCTTTTGTTAAATTTATTTTTTCTTTTCTGTGAGAAACCTTCAAGTTTTAATATGCAAATATGTACTTGCAGACAATGATACTGAAGGAATTAAATGCTAATTTTTACTCATCTGAATAGAGACTAGTAAACCAATAGTTTGTCAATAGTTAATAAAGTTTCACTGCACTAACACACAAAATGTGTAAATATTAGCTTCCAGGAAGATAAAGGAAATTCAGAGGAACTTTTTTTTCAACATTATAAAACAAGGAAAGCTGTATTTTTCAGTTAGATAATTGTTTAGCTGAACAAAAATATACAGCAGGAACACCAAAAAGCTTCTGAATTAGCAGCAGTAATACCTACTGCAGTATTAGTGTGAGGTTCAACTATAAAAAATGGAGCCATGATAACATGGCTTTCTATCATCAGTTTCATTCACCGGAGTAACAATTTGTACACTCTATTGTAATCCATATTTTCAGATTGCTCATTAGCATTACAGTGACCACATATTAATCCTTAGTAGGAATACCATATAGCAAACATCTGACCACAGCTTTGATAAATTTCCTAGGAAAATTAAATGAAAGAAATATGTGTTTCAGAGTATACTTTATACTGCTTTATAGCTGCTCTAAGAAAAGAAATAGAGTTACTTGTGCTTGTGAGATGCAGGGAAATACGTAAAACCAAAACTTATGCCTTCAAGTAGTTTTTAAAAAATGTAAATAGGAGGAAGCAACAACCGGTTAATAAAATGGGTCATGTTTAATAATTAGTTTTTGAAGTCTCTCTGACTGATCCAATCCTTTGTATCCTTTCTGGGAGCACTCACTTGCATAAGCACATGAGATACTGGTCAAGAGCAATCTAACCAAAATGCAGATTGATGGAAAGATTTCCTGTGGTAGGTTTGATGGGGTAGTACACCTGCTCTGTTACAGACATTTGTTTTACATCTTTGCTATTTAATTTGTGTCAAATATTTGGGAAAGTGAGCAATGGGCTTGATACCAGAATTGTGTTTACTGTGCGGTCTAACAGTGGTCTTGGGAACCTCTGGTTTCACTACTATGTGTGGTTGTACTACACATTTCATGAATTGCCTTTGTCGTTGGAATTCTTCAGCATTTCTGGCTCTCCAGTGCTCTAAGTAGATGCTCACCCAAAATTCTGGGGTGTGTGTTCCTCTCAATATATGAGGTTCAGTAAAGGAAAACTAAATCCCAAAGAGCCTTTGGCTTCCTTAAAGTAGCAGAATATTGGTCAGGATAGGTCATATCTTTCAGAAGTATAAGAACAAGACCTGAAAGGAACTTTTTATCCCTTGTCCTGACCTCCAAAACCACCTGCTAGCGTTGTTAATTGGTGATAGTACCATAAAACTGAGGGTCTGAGCATTTTATCATGACAGGATATAACTGAATTTTGTACATTCCATCACATAGAAATTTCACATTTGTGGTCCAAATATATTTTTTAATTCCCAAGTTCTGATTAAAAAGTGTTTTACTGTAAATGGAAGAACAATCTTACTTTTTACAAGCTTTATGCACATGCTGGGGCAGGATTCTATTTTGTGATGCTTTTGGCTTGCTTGTACCTATTTAGAGCAACATAGGATGTAACTCATTTAAGAGTGCTTTGGCAGGGGCTTTCTATCCCTTTCTGGGTGATTTTGGATAGATGGGGCATATGTGTTGATAATCTGTGGAGCCAGGACCACCCTTTCTCTATACTTTGGATATTCCTCAGATAGGAGAGACTTGACTCATACAGGATTTTACCTTCTCTTGCCTGTTCTAAACAGGAAGGGAATTCTTTGCTGGCACCTCTGCCAGAAAAATGGAAGGATCTTTGGCAGGAGGAGGGCAAAGAGTTTCCTTCAGGAAAACCTGAACTTCTGACAGTCCCCCAAAAATCTATGAATTTTGCATACTTGAAAGATGTGGTAATTTTTGTGGGAAAATTTATGGACAGCTTTACAGAATAACCTCTGGGGAACCTCTATTTGCAACAGGAGTAAACACATAGAGGATTTTTTTTTTTTTTAATGTAGACTTAAATTCTTGTTGCAGATTATTTGCTAGTTGAAGTGAGTTGTTAAAGTCACATAGCTTTGCTAGACTACAGTAAAGGGCTGAAGTTATCTCAAACTATGGGGAAAAAATTAATTAGATTAATCTCTGAAAGCACTTAAGGCCTTAAATCTTTGTTTTACAAATGTTATCTTCTATTGCAACATTATTGTGGGAGTTACCTGCCAGTCATGATGATAATTTTTCAAAGAGAGCTAATAAAATATGTAAACATTTTTAAAAGAACAAGCATCCCTGAAAAGATGGCAACATTAGCATAAGTAAACATAATGTAAATCTATCACAAAATATCCAAGAGACTTTTTACTCTTGGGAAGATAGTAGCAACTGCTTATGTTTGTTCTGATAATTTAAGGTTTCAAAAGGGTTTGTGCAATATTGAGGGTGAGTAGCTTCTTTTTTAGTAATGTTTAAGATCCACGTGTAGATTCATCTAAAAGTATGAAAACAAAGATCTGAAAACTCCATAGAAAGTAAGCTGGAACTGAATTTTGCATGTGGCCATCTTATATATGACGAGAAACTAAATGAACCTAAATGAACCTAAATGAACCACTGTGAAGGACCTTGGATTCAAATCTTGGACTCCCTCATAGACCTCTGAAACTTGTTTACCTTCTTTGTATGACTAGCTTTGCAATAACTGCTTTTATTAGAAAATTGTGTCTTGGAACTGCAAAATAATACTATTTGGACATTTTCTTTGCCACAGTGAAAATGCAGCACTTCTGTGTTGGGGAACACCAGATGCAGGATAAAAGTTGTGCATGATAACAGATGTTCTGGTCAGTCTGGTAGAAAGTAGACAAATCTAATTGGAGTGAAAAATCAGTTTGGCATGACTGCTGAAACTTGCCTGACTGAGAAACACCTACTGAGGGCAAATGACTGGATCAGAGCAAGAGACATGAAAGGAACTTTTATTTCATACTGAGCCGCCCTTACTTAAAAAATGAGAACAAAGTAATTTTAAAACAGAGGCATTTATGTCGATCTTAGACTGCACTGCTGAGCCATTCCCTTTTCTCCCTAACCTGTTATTTCTACCTTCAAGCATAATAAAATAAATATGAATGACTGGATACAGAAAGGGCCACCAGAACTTTAACATTTCCATTATGTTGTCTGTTGGGAGAAATTCAAAAGAGTGTAAGTGGTGAGAGGCCTGACCCACTGACTGGACCAACAAGTTTCCCATCCTGTCTCTGAGATGTTTGTTCATCATCCAAACTTTTACAGGGGTGTAGGAGCTCTCTGGTCTGTGTTTCATCACACAGTTGAGGCTACTCTGCATATTCATATTTTCTTACTTATTTTTTTTTTTTCCCAGAACGATCTTTTCTCAGAATATTCTCATCTGGAAAAGCAATGTGAAAGCACCTGTCAAATTTGGAAGGACAAATGGATTGTATTTTCCATAAATCCATTGTCTTTTTTTTTATTTGAAAATTGAAGGGATAGATTTTTCCAAGATACACAGAATTTTTAGGGGCAAGTATTTTTTTGTGTGTGTTTTATGTCTCTTCAGTATTCTTTGTTTCACTCCCATAAATTTTTCCAGTGAAATGACTTTACAGCAGCAGAATATGTCACTCTTTGGAGATGGAAACTTCTCTTTGAAGGACAGAGTTCAGAAGAGGCTGGTCATCTGACAACTTGGGAGAGTCTGTTCCTTTTTATGGCTTATTTTTTGGAGGAGTGAATGACTCGCACCTTGAAATGTTTTTTTTCAGGCACATGTATTCCTATAGCAGCTGAAATTTTATTTGCTCTGTATGTTGCACTGCTTCCAAATGGGATAATATCTAATTTAAATGATGTTTTCCTAGGGGTTCCTTTACATCTTATATCCTTCAGGCATTTTCTTACTTGGTACCGTATTTGGCAACCATTTTGCATGTGCAAACTTCTTGCCTACCTCTTACTCATATTTTCTAAAATATTTTTGCTTTTCTAGAGTTGCTGTTCAGATTTTCACCTTTACTTTACTGCCTCCTTCTGTTGACATTTAGATCTATAAGAGTCTTAACTGGCTATTGCATACTGACCCTGCAGGACGTACTGCCCTTTAGAAATCTGATGAATTTCCTAACTCCATTCAGTGAAATATGCTCCAAATGGCCTGTTCCAAGCTGCAAATACCTCACCCACCAGGACTTCAAATGATCTGCTTGCAAAAGGAGGAAGGGAGGATGTAGAACTATCACTCAAACTTCTCCTCCACCTTCCTTTGAAGGGGAATGGTAATGACAGAGTGGAAAAACCACCAATTATAAAAATATTCAGACTCTAATCTACATAATTCTTTCCTACCCACTCTCTGGGCATGTAAAAGTGACATTCCTAAATACAAATTTTCCAAAGTCTCAGATCTGTGAATGATACAGTCCCTTCTTTGCAACTTCACAGGTATCTGCCTTGGCATAATTTCAGGGAATGTTAGTCCCTTGATTATGTCAGTATCTCAGGGAAACAATTCACAGTGTTTCTGTGCCCTTGCAGTTTCATCTTGTCATTTCTAAAAAATATTGCCTTGTACCTGAAATGTTCTGTTCCTGTTCAATGACTGCATGATACTTCCTGTTTAACAATGGACAGTAATGGAATACATAATTAAAATAACATTACTTGGTCACTAAACTCTTTGTCCATCTTTATAACATTGTTTTAATTGCATGAGCACAATGCATTTCTATTATTTGAGAATATTACAGGTGTTAAACCAGCGAGATAAGGAAAAATGAGTGAATGCTTTGTCTTTGCTAAACTGAAGTGAGTATTCTTAAATCCTTCCATGGGAATTATATCCAGGTGTATGTAGGTCTCTCATGTTTCATTACAGGCAACTTTCAACAGGGTTTACAGCAGAAAAAAGCAGAATGGAATTGAGTAAACAATTGGATTTTACCATGTATTTCTGTTGCTGAGGTTTTAGATGTTGCTGATGCAACTGCTCCAGGCATGCTGGATTTGCTCCATTTTTAGAAAATAGTACCTACCAGAGTATTTTGCTCAGAAACTGAATGGCTTTTGTTTAATGTCTTGTGATGCAGGAGGACTATTTCAATCCACATCCCTCTACAAAGTATTGAGCTATTCAATCTGCTTCCTTTTTTTTT
>VWYO01002929.1:118232-144842 GCA_013400275.1 Rhadina sibilatrix | reverse complement strand
TTTTTTTTTGTCTTTTTCTCTCTTCATTCTCAGTTTTTAAGGAGATGCTCATACATCTGAAAGAGTTCTTCATTTTTTGTCATTGCATAGTATCACTACTATGCCTTTTCTCCATGCTAATTTGTTAGTACTGTGACTTTAATTCACCAAATACCCTGAGTCACGCATGGCACGGTGCAATATGGGGAACTTTGTGCTGGGAATCCAACTGCAGGCAAAGAGTCCAGGGTAAGGCTCTAAGTTGATAATCCACTGATGCCTTGAGAAGGCTGACCTGAAACAGAGACTGGACAGAACTAGAGAATAAAGTAGATATTTATTGAAAGCCCTTCAGGGTACACCTTGGGCAAGTCAGGAGCCTGACCAGGGATATACCGAAGATGGACCCAAAATGGTCACAAAATGGATGACCGGTCACGAGGTCTTACGCTTTTATGTTTTGGTCCATTTGCACATTGGGGTTTAATTGTCCAATTATGGCTTCAGATTATGAAGTCCCATCCTTCTTCTTTTCTCTCTTCAGTCCACCATTGTTTATGCCTTTGGGCCTGAAACTTGTAATCGTTGTCCTTGGTCTCAAGCTAGAAAAGGATTTGTTTTGTCTACCTGCGTTGTGAAGAGAGCTTACTGACACTTAATATGAGGCTCAGAACTACACCCCTAGGCAGCACAGAATATGAAAAACATGAAAGCTAAAACTTGAGGCATCACCATACTCAAAGAATGTGAAGAAAATACAACAGCAGTAACTAATGTTGCAGCCTATAAAAGGGTTAATAGAAAATTTTGTAAGCATTTTCAGCAAGATTTTTCTGTTTGTAGAAATCAAGGATGTGGAAAAACTCAAGATCCATATGTCTGAAAATGTCAGCTGTGCAACAAGGCAGTATTTCATTACGTTTCCAGCAACGAAGCTCAAAAAAGGTCATAAACTTTCCAGTCACTGATAGGGCTTTAAAAGTGCTTAAGGCTTTTATAATCATTTTTGTAGCCAAAGTCCAAGGTTTCTAAGTGCGTATATATGGAGACAAAGGCTTAATAACCTTTTTCAGAAGTAACTTGGTACTTTAAATGCCTCAAAATTCTGGTTTCATTTTCATGAACATCAAAGGACCTGAATTTTGAATACCATTGAGAACCCATTCTCTGAAAGATAGACTTTCACAGTGCAAGAACTCAAGAGTAAAGGACCCTAAGGTCTATTTTCAGTGCTGACAGCACCGTGAGTTGCGTGGCAGTTTCTCACTATTTCTGTGGCTCTCTATGCACCTTCTTTTAAGTGTAACTCTGGATAACAGCCCCTTCTTGATATGCACTCTCAGTGCCCTGAACCTTCGTTTCTCCCAGTGCTGGAAGCTCTGTGAGGAGCAAGGGAGGGAGGGAGGGATGGTAGCCAGCTGTGCCATCTTGGGCTCTCCTGGCAGTGCAAGACAAAGGTCAGTAAATCTAAATCTTTCTGTGAGGAAAAGATGATGTATTCCCCTGCTTACTTCTCCAAATTCATACAGACTGCACCCGTGTGTTTTTTCATCTAGCACTGTAACCTGAGAGTTCCTGTCTCCCCACTGGGAGTGGATATGCACCCACATATCTATTTGTCATATTTGTTGCCTCATTTTATGCTGTTAATGTTCTTGTTCAAATGGAGTTATTTGCTGCTGCTCTATTACAGATGTTCCTTATGCCCATTTATTTTTCTTAGTATGAAGCCTTGGAGATTTCTTTTTATCTTTAAAACACTTATATCTACTTGCTTGTATCTTTACGTGGTCCATTTCATACCCGTGGCAGATCCATGATGTAAAGTAATTTTTTTTGTTCCCTTTTAAATTTTAGTTGTTGCAGATGCTACCAAAGGTACCAGCAACAGCAAGAAGAATTCTCCCACCTGCTTTCAGGAAGTGTAAAATCCCATAACCATAATCTTGCACTATTTTTTATAATTTAGCAAGATGTTTCAGATAACACAATCTAATACAATGCTACCCACTTTTTTAACAGAGACTGCTCAATGAAGCTTCAAAGAATTTTTTTTTTTTGTTTTCAAACAGACATCTTGGAAGTCCCTACATTCTTCTGATCACTCAATTTTCTTTATGACAGCAGTTCACTGTGTCAGTAAATATACTTCTGAACACCAGTTCTCCTACTCTCTTTCACCCCTAAATTGTTGCTGTGGTGATGCTCACCAAAGCTTCTGTTAAGGGAGTGTTAGGAAATACTAGAGCTGTCAAGGATGAGAGTCATAAGCTAACATAAAGTGTCATCTGCTGTTTTTCTACAGTATTTAAGATTGTTTTAAAAGATTTGTGTAATTATGTGTAGTTGGCTTCTTCTATATTCAAGATCTGTTTGCAGTTAAGTTGGCCTCTGAGACCCATAGAATGGTTTGGGTTGGAAGTGACTTTAAAGATTATCCAGCCCCTGTGTCATGGGCAGGGATGCCTTACCTTAGACCAGGTTGCTCAAATCTTGTCTGAGTGGAGCAAGCTAGAAAGTCTCCTCCTGGTTATTCATTTTCTTTATGTCTGAAATACTGAGGGCATTTATGTGAAAGACTTCTGGCCAACAAAATCTGAAGACAGGACTTATTATGGGAAACCTTCCAGTCTTCTTAAGGACAGCAACAAACTTTAGATGCCAGGAGGCATGGAGGAAGTTGTAAAAATGGGAACCGTTGTACCTAGCTGTGATGGAAAGCAAATATGAAATATCATTATTTGGAAGTAGAGAAGTAGGTGGGTGTTAGATTTTCCCTCAAATAAGTCAGGAGATGAGGAGTGTGGGGTTTTTGGTTTTGTTTGTTTGTTTTTGGTTTGTTTTGTTCTTTTTTTGTTTGTTTTTGTTTTTGTTTTTGTTTTCCTCATGGATAAAAGAGGCTCATGCCATTATTAGGAACCATGGGAGAAAATACTGTGCAGAACTAGAAAGAGGGAAGAAGAGAGAAGTCAGGGGCCATAAATATTTTGATTTCTCTTTCTTATTTACTTAATTATTTTGTGATTTTGTACTGGTATTCTTGATTTAGATTTAATAAAATCCTTGCATCCTTGGACCTTAAGAGTTAGAAAAACTGAGGCTTAACTTGTTCTGAAACATTCAGGTATTGTGGACTTTCCTTGAAATTTGAAGCGGTCTATGCCTATTTTCTGCGGCATTATTTTTATATAGACTCTTGAGAGCAATATTTTTGTAATTCAGATATACTTGTTTAAGTCTCCAGACCTGTAGCAGACCTTATTTATAGAGGAATCTTGCATTGCTACATTTTGTAGCATTCAGCCTAGCTCATAATCTGTATGATTCATGCAGGAAATTATTCAGCTATGGAGGAAAAACAAAGAGTTGAGAGCAAATTTCAGACTGTAAAACAAAGCAAAAAAGAAATCAAACTGCAGGGATGAAAAGAAGGACATGTTTGAGCTTTCTTTAAAAATGGGACTGTATTCAAAAACATTAAGGGAGGAAAGTAGCCTGAAGAGGAATGTGGGACTTAAAAGAGTGAGAAAAATAAGTAACTTACCAAGACAGCATATTAATTATGTAATTATTTGCTTTAGTACTTTGAAACATGGAAAATGAACAGTTCCTAAAAACCATTATTAATTACCAGATAAAGAAGTTGCAAGGAAAATAAATATTTTGCCATGACTTCTGAGGACAGACAGAAATATCCAACAATGAACAAAAGTCTTCCCCAAAACCACCTGAATATTCAAGAAATAAAGCACACTTCAGTCCCTGGATCACCGAGATAGGAGTTGGTGATGCCATTCTGCACATCCCCTTCATTGTGACGTTGTGTTTGTTATCCCAGAAAGGCAGCAGGCTTGTATCAGATTTGAGCCAGGTGGATGATGAGGGGTTTAAAACCTGTGTATGAAGCCAGTACAAGTATAGTAATTGTCCCACGGTACAAAGAAACAAAATCAATTCTCTTACTAGTTGAAACAGAAGGTTTTGGTTTTCATTAACAAAAGTCCTCTATCATATTTCATTGCCTCAGCCTTTGCTTTTGTGACTATCTTGTTGAGCAAGGAACAGAAAAAAGCTGGAAAAGTAATTGGAAAGTAATATGACAAACCATAATTTAGAAAACAGATTATGATAAACATACTGCATTTGATGCTTTCACATGATCTCTTTTGTGTAGCAATTTGTTTTCCTTTATCAGCTTCTCTTAACTAGCTCTGTTTCTCAAACCTCCTGCTCCTCTGCCCAGCATTTGCAGTCTCTAGAAATTTGAGGGTATCGGGAGATGGTTAGATGTGTATTTGGTGAGAAAAGCTACATAAGAGCTGTTAAATGTTTTCTCCTGCCTCTCATTGACCTTTTTTCAAGAACTGAAAACTGAAAGGGGCACAGCTGCTTCTGAACACTGATGAAGGCAGCTGTGGAACTTGAGGGGGAAGACAAAGGTCTAGACTGTAGCGTTAAAACAAAAAAAGAAAACTCTGATGTTTATGCTTTGCTCCTGCTGCTGAAGACCTTGTATTTCAACTTTAATTGCATGCAGCACCATAAAGGACCTTTTCATCTCTTCCTATTTACTTTTCTTAGTTCTCTTTATTTACCTATTACTGTTGTTGTGCTTTGTCAGGCCCAAGTGTCTTTTAAGGCAATCATCATAAAAGAAGATGAGTTTTGTTAAACTCTCCAATGAGTTCAGAATTGAGCTCTGGATAGTCAGACCAAATCTCATATGTGTAATAAGCAGCAACATTTGGTTTGAAGAACACTAAAATCTTCACCAATCAATGAGCTATTCCTCCTAAATTATTTGTCACTAGGTTTTTCTCATTGGCCTGTATTTGCCCATGTAGGAGCAGCATGAAATTACTATTTGTTAAGGTGTTTATAAGGCATCTTGCCTCTTCCAGAGGCAAGAAGTGTTCATATAATCATCTTTGCATGGTTCTGATAGATATTTGCAGCAATCAAAGTAAGTATTTGGTACGACTTAAGTAAATGTTCTTCCACAGGAACATGGTGAACTCTTAAAAGAACAGGAAATGTATACTCCAAATAAAAAGCATATTTATTATTTGCAATGGTCCAAGTTATAGAGCTGTGGAACAATTTTTTGATCTCTCTGCTTTTTCTCCAAGAGCTCCAGCCAAAATCTGCCATCCCCCTAAGAAACAATCATGCCCTTTGAGTCCAAAGGTCAGACAACTGGCATCTACCTATATATTCACTGGTTCTTTGTGTCATTTCTAGACTGCATGTTGTTTCTCACTGGGAACTGGAATTGCATGGGGCACTCCCTTATAGTGGGAAAAGGGAGTTAATTCAAAAGGAATTTAATTACATCAGGATCTACCCACTGCTCTATATAAAAATATCAGTGATTTGGCCTTTTAAGCATCATGGCTCTGTAAACAAAAATTAGTGAGAAAGCCAAGTGTGTTGAAGGACAGTCTGGGATTTAATATTAATGCCCCAGGGTTCTACAGGAAATTTTGATGTGATGAAATAGAAGGCATCCCAGTGGCCATCTCCTCTGTAGACTTCAGTGTAGTCTCTTTACTCTCTTTCAGCTTTGAGGATGTCTCAACACTTTTTTAGGGTGTTGCTATAAGAGCAGGAATTCTTCACGTCATCGAGCAAAATCATAATGCATACTGCATTATGATTTTAATGGCCCTTGTGGATTCACTGCTGCCAGCAAGATATTGTATGTCTGACTTATGTTAAGAAACTTAAATGTAAAGATTTTTAAAAAAATAGTAATAAGTTTTAGATTAAAGGAGCTGCTAAAATTTCCCTGTCTGAATCTTACACTGATCTTTACCTTTATTCCCCATTTTTAGCTTGTATTTTTCATTAGTTTCACTGGGACAATTTGGTGACAGACAGACAACAGCTTTGTTCGTTTCAATTTATATTTTTACAAAGGGAAATAAATTGGTTCATTAATCAATGTTAACTGTTTGTTAGACCCCCAAGGAAAATGAACCATTTGGCTGATTAATCACTCAGTGAGTTTTTCAGTGGCCTTGTAATAGTGCGTGACTACATAACATTATCAACAGTTGTTTTTTTTCTGTTGTTCTTTATTACTGATAGGCAAAAAGCCATTAGTATATTTAGAAATTTCTTCATATATACACAGAGGAGTTGATAAAATACATCCAACACTATCCTTGCTCCTGAGCTGCTAGAGGTGCTCGCCTGGCCAGATTTTGGCAGATGTTGCAAATAATGCCTGGTCCACTTTTCATTTCTGTAAAATGAACAGATTCCCTTTTCTTTTTACAAAAGTGAAAAATGGACAAGGTGTTGTTTCTTAGCAAAGCACTTGGCCACAGAATGTGTAGTTTTATATCAGAAATAAAAGCAATTTCACTCTGCCTTAACATGTTTGGCAAGCAAATACAGGTCATAGAAAGGTCAAAAACTTGCAAAAATTTTAGTTCGCTTTTCATTTAGGAAAAAAGTGGAAGGGAAATGACAGCACTGTTGTTTTAGACAAAATAAAGTGTCACTCATATGCTGTCTTCACTTTAATAAATGTTAAGAGAAAAATAAAACAGGCTTTTTTAAAATGAAAAAAATAATCTCAATATGTCCTATTTAAGCTGCACTGCCCAGTCATTTTCAAATGCTCAAGCCTTAGCTAACCCTGTGTCTGTTCATAGATTTAAGTGTGTCACTACTGAAACATAATGAAAGTACCCCAAATGAGACTGGGGCCATCTTATGACTCCTGTTATCTCAGGTTCTCAAGAACAGGAGAGGCATGAGTCTGACATGTGCCCTTGGGGTGACCATGGCTAATTGTCTACTGGGCTGGCCCAGAAGTGCGAGTCAGCAGTTTAAGGGAGGTCACTGCTTACAGGGACACAGGACAACTCAGGGTGGAAGGTAGCTGTGAGGTCAGACCAGAGTGCTCAGGGCTTTATCCAGTCTAGGCTTGCAAATCTCCTAGGATGGAGACTGTTCAGGATCCCTCTGCTCATCCTTTGTGAGGGCTGGAAAACAGCCCAATATCCAGGATATAGTGCTCAATATTACCCACCATCTGCAACAAAGGTGACATCACCAAACTGGATGGTCCAGGGGGGATGGTCACTTAGGTGGTGGAGGGCCTTAAGCCTGTGTCCTGTGGAGCAGCTGAGGTAGACCAGCCAGGAGAAGAGAAGTTCTAGGGAAGATGAATCCAGCTGCCTCTCTGAGGTGCACGGTGAAACATCAAGAGCTAGATGACACAGGTTGCCCCAAGTGAAACTCCATTTAGATACACATTAAAAACTCCTCCAAATAATAGAGCACAAGGTGGTGAAAATTTTCATCCTAGAGACTTTCAAACCTCAGCTGGACATGGCTCTGAGCAACCTCCACTAACTGAAGTGAACCTTACTTGGGGTTGGATTAGGAGGTCCCTTCCTACCTAAATTATATTACAATTTTATAATCCAGAATTTTGAATGAAATTGGAAATTTAAGGTAAACTTGATAGTTGATTCCAAGTTATTTTATCCCACAAACATTGCTTTCTTTTGAAATACATACTTTGTAGGGAATTCCCACCATATTTCCTAGACAGGAAAAAATCCTGCTCTCTTGTCTGGATTTCTAGGAGTCCCTAATCTGGTACTTTAACAGTAACAAAGGTCATCATGACCTTTGGATATTGTGCCTTAAGAAGACAAAATTCAAAAGCTCCTAATTCCCGAATGACACTTCAGTGAATTACTGGAATTAAGAAAACTCAATTATTCATTGTATGATTTTTAGATAGTTTATTTAAAATTATTCCTTTGAGCACCTTGTCATGCAAGCCACTTGCATGAATAATAAACTACTGTATATAAAGCTGTTACCCCAAACCTCAAACTGACTCGTCTTAAACCGTATGTCAATAGGGCAAGCTATTTATTTGAAGAAAATAAAGCAGATAACAGATATCTGTAGATAACAGATTCTTGGGACAAATAAAATGAAGAAACATCCTTTTTTGTAGAACTTTCAGACCAAGGCACACATTCTTGTTTTCTTTCCCAACCTGTTCAAAATGTAATGAAATAAATTTAAAATTATTCATGTATTTGTGAAAATTACCACACAGAAGACTTCCATGAAGCCTGCCAAACTACGCAAGACTACAAAAATTCCTCTCATGTATGTTTTCACTTGGAAAAAGGACATGCCCGAGGGTTTACTCTGCTTTTGAGGCAACTTTTGAAGGTAAGGCTGACTAAATATTTTAGATAACTGAATGCAGGTGTCCGAAAAATGACAATGTTGATCAGTTACTACTGATAGATTCAGTACTGTTGTTCCTGAGCAGTGAGGTTTTGGTTGTGCTCTGCTCTGAGAGTGGCACTGTATTTTTATCTTTTCATTGGCTCTCCTTCCATGTTTGCAGCCTCTCTTTGTGTGAATGGGGGCAGCTGAGCTCTTGTGACCAACCTCTGCTCACCATATAGAAGCAAAAAAAGCCAAACCAGACCAGGAAGGACTGAAGACAATCACAATTGTCATATTCTTAACTTCCCTACATGCTTTTTTCTATCACTTTCAGGACTGTTTAATGTAAAAAAAAAAACAACCAAAAAACCCCAAAAAACCCAAACAACAACAACAACAAAACACACACACACAAAAAACAACAAAAAACCCCCACCAAAACCAAACAACAAAAAAAACTCTTGCAGTATATTTAAAAGTGATTCTACATTTTATTGCTGACAAAAAAAAAAAAATAGCTTGACTGTTGTTATGCTACCACCATAACATTATTTAAAAGGACAATGACAAAGGTGAAAATAACTTCTGTTAGAATATTCTTTTTATATGATGCAAAAGCTCCTGATTTTATAAATAAGGTGAGTTTTAAAGACAAATTATCTCTTGCTATTAATAGTGACTTATTTGTCTTGTATCTTTCTCATCAAGGATAAATAAAACACATCAGTCAATGTCTCTTCTGAATTATCTGCAGGATGTTGGCACAAATGTATCCACTCACAGTGTCACAACACTGCAATAATTAGGCCCCAAACATGGAGGGAATATATTTAAATCCTAGACCAAAAGTGTTTTAATTGGAAGTAAAGATAAAAATTTTAGGAAGGCTTATTGGTGACCTCATCCCTGATAAGTGCATGAGTTCTTACAGAACTAAAACCACAGCGTGACAGCATTCCTCTACATGTGGGGGTGAGGATTCATATAAAATTTGAACAAGACAGAACAATGGGTGACAAAAGCTACAATATAGGATTCCATTAATCTAGGTCCTAGCACAACGATTAACACTGACAGATAATTTTGCTCGTTTAGATAAGAAAGACAGTTTTATTGGCTAAATTTTATTGTCTCAGCAGCTGGGTATACTGCAGCTCCTTTTGTCTCTCTGTTATTGTCATTATCTTTAACCCCTGATTCTCTGATATTTAGTGTTCAACTCTACCCTGGCTGCTCTTGTACTTCATGTCGCAAAGTGGATCAGACAATGTGGATTCAGAGGTCCATTTTTTCCACTATCAGTCAATGATGAGGGAGATTACTGATGACTTAGAAATTATAAAATCTAGTTTAATGAAATTACCTGTCACCTTTCTGTCTATTGTCTGAAGTTATGCAATTCACACTGATACAGGCTGGAACTGAACAACATTCTCAAGTCCTTTATACTGGAAAAGAGCCTTTCTCATTCTAAGCAATGCCACATACAATCTGTCCTTGTATTCTCAGAGAAATGTGTTTAGTGTTTTTCTATTAAGGTGTGTGCTGTATTTTCATATTTTGCTTATGAAATAAATATTACATACACAGAGTTCCTTCATACAAAAATCGCACATATAAAATATTTAACATAAATAATAAACATGTTCGTGTTCATTCTCTTGTTTTGCATATTTGCTTTATACATAGGATGAATATTCCATTAATTTAACCCATAATTCTGGTCACTATTTTCCACTGTGCCCATATACCATAACCATTTACCCTTTTTTGGACAAAAACAAGAGGAAAAGAAGTAGAAACAAAATTTCTCGTCTCAAAGTAACATGTCTGTCTTTCAGTGTTCACTGTATTCAGACTACTTATTTTTTCACAATTCAGCTGATTTTCTGAGGCTACAAGTGATGTCAGACATTTCCAGACCTTTCAGCTCAAAATTTCTGACAGAGGCATTTCCTTCCAGAGACCAGATAAAACTACATGAGAATGCCAAAGTGCTCTTGAATGAGTAGAGAAAAAAAGAGAGCTCTTCACACATACTTTAAAGCTTCAGAAGAAATCATAAAAGCCCTAAGTATATGTGGGAGTAAACAAATACATCACTAATAGTGCCTTGGGAGAAATGGAGCACTGTGGAGCAAGAATCTCAGCTCTCTTAAAGTATTTGATGACAAATCCAGACCTAAAACTAGAATAAGAGCTTTGTGACATTTTGGGTAGGAGTCTATAAACTAAATATGGGAATCTAACACAAATTTAAATTCCTTAAGGCATCCAAGGCATTACATACAGTTGGTTGATACAACAAAAAATGTGCACTGTCCAGTGATTGCAGAGAGACACCTACCTTAAGATAATTCTCTTCTGTGCATTTGGTTCCTTACATGCCTTACTTCTGTAACTGTTCCTTCAAATGTTTATTCCAAGGTTTAACTCTTCCTGTTTTAATAGAACATAGCTTGCATTTATTACAGGTTCATTAAATGTTCATTGGCTGGCTGTAACAATTCTCCTTGTTCTACTAAACTCTAGTACACACAGTTTCCAAACCCAAGGCCTTCTCTAACCCAGTACAGTAGTAAAGGTCTGAAAAGTTAGGTGCATTTTTGAAGGTTTCAAGATCCTTCATATCCTTGTGTGAGGGGTAAATAAGGAGGCCTCTTTATCTGACGCTTTTCTGGTTGAGAACAGATACGTAGGGCAGGAATAAATCCTGTAGTGCCAGAGGAGTATCTGGCAAGTTGCATTTCCAGTGTTAAAGCTCCTGTCTCTTTGTGGTTTTGGAGATTTGGTGTGAGAAAGCCACAGAAAGATGGATAGTGAGAAGTCTGGTGATGTCCTAGTCACCTTTCATGTAACTCTATTGAAGCTGCAGTGACTAAGAACATATTTTAAGCAGTTTCAAAACAACTTTTTTACACCCATTTGCCTTCTGATTACTCACCTCTGCCCTTCCTGAACCTATACTTTTTTATAGTGCTAGTTGCAGCAGTTTAGATTTAGGTACCACAAACCTAAAGGGCAAAGATCTTTCAATGCAGAGCAGTATGGGGTACTTTTCTGTGTTCAGTCCTGATATAATGCCTTAAGATTTTAGCCTTTATATTTTTCAAATCCTGTACTGCATTAGTGCATAACTCTAAACTCCATATAAAGTATTAGCTACTGTCTACACATCTTGGTCAGACAAAACAATTCCTCTAAGCCTGAAACTCAAGGACACCCTACAGCCTCAGGCCCAAAAAGTATAAACAAAAGTGAATTGGGAGGAAGAGAGCAATTAGGACTTCATTATCTTAGCTGTAATTGGAAGATTAACCCCTGATCTGTAAATAGACCAAACCTATATCTGTCTAAAAAACTTGTGACCATTGTCCATTTTGGGTGTGGCCCCCTGGGAGGCTTTGTCTGCCCTTAATGTATCTGAAGGCCCTTCACTAAATATATCTGCTTTTATCTTTTTAACTTTGTCTGGCCTCTGCTTCTAGGTAAGCCTGAAAAAGGCATCAGCTCCTTTTGTCTGACTGACACCTCTTTTATTTAATTGCTCTTTGAAATAACAGACTGAGATACTCCCCAAAGATGGGTGTGTCTTGGTTTGGAAAGACGTGTCTGATAAGGATGGCAGGAGTCTCCCTTGAAGATGTAAACCCCCTCCCTCCGAATTATTATAAATTTGAAATTAAGGGGCTCTCATGCAAAGATATGGGAATAGGAATTACAGATCTTTACTAGGAAAATTAATATAAAAATATAGTTGTACAAAAAAAATCCCAACCAAACAAAAAGAAAACACTGACAGTCAGAATACAACCAGACACACTGTTGATCAGGGTGTTGGTAGCTGTCCAATTAAATCGTGACTGTGGTCCTCCTAGAGTGACAGATGTTCTGCTGTAGGATGATACTGTAGAACAGTGAAGTTTTCCTCTGAAGGTCCAGTATTCCTCTGGGAATCCAGTGGAAACAGGCTTCCCTGGTGTTCTGATTCTCAGGTTTTATCCAGGTAGGAATGAATGCTGGGCTCCTCCTGCTGGGTGGAGAATCCCACAATGGGACAATGTAATTTTATAAACATGCAGTGAGACTTAATGGCCCATTAACTGCAGATATCCCACTGGAGGGAGGATGGGTCATGGAAGAGATAAAGAACACTGCCCCACCTGGTTTTAACAGTAGGCCCATTATCAGAAGATACACCCCTGGAGTTAAGAGGAATGGAAAAGATGGTTAACAGAATACATACTTTTGGTTAGATCTTGCATGGTAACCTAAGACAGGGTGAAAAACCAACAGAGCTCCAGTATTTTCAAACTAGTTCTTCAGCTTAGAAGTTCAAGAAATGAGACTTAGTTCTTGTACAGGGTCGTGGCCCTCCGTCTCATAATGAATTTTAAGACCTCTCCAATGCATCCCATCAGCTTGAAGTCAGACCTGAGGTTGTTGTTGGAGATGACTAAAATTGTTCAAGCAGTTCTAAAACTCCTAGCCAGCAATTTCTAGTGTTATATATTGTCATCTAGCCCTATGAAGGATATTTTTCAATGCACATATAGATAGATACACAATATAATAATTTATATACTATAATAACATGTAGCACAGAGAGCACAATAAAGAATATAAAATTTATTATACTTGTTATACATATTACATAGAATAAAATATAAAACCCATAATACACTATATGTAATAATACATAATTTTGTAGAAAAACATTTTATTTATGTTCACCAGACTTTATTACAAAAAGCTTCATGATTTTAGCTATTTAGGGCATTCCAAGTAGTACAGTACTTTCTCACATGAAAATGAAAAATAGACAGGATTTAGTTTGGGAACTGTTGAACTGAGAACTGGTAAGTATTAACAACTTCCTTCTGCCAGCCGTTACTAAAAAGAGGCAGTTACTTGTCAGAAAAGACTAAGACTATGCTCTCATTGTAATATGAATTCAGAAATTTAGAATTTTTGCAGGGAATGCATATCTTCTTAATGGTCCTGGACTAAATCTCTACCACTGAATTGTATCTCTTTTTGTTTTTTTTTTTTTTTTTTTTTTTTTTTTTCTCTCGAGAAAAAAAATGGCTATTTNTTTTTTTTTTTCCTCTGGGAAGTAAAAAGATGCATGATGTGAAGAGTGATTGTAGATTATTCTTCCTTTTTCTGTAGCATGGCAAAAAAGACAGATAAGGTTTATACTAGACCCTGAGATCTGTACTTGCTACTAGGCTTACAACTATCTAGACTCATGGGTTGCAATGGGAAAATATTCATAAATTTTCGCTTGATTTTTTTTAAAAAATAATGTAGAATGAAAGTTTAAGTAAAACAGTTTTGCTTTGATTTTTTTTAAATCCTGAAGCAATGTCCACTGTTAAATGATGCAACTTTAATTTATTTCCTTAATAGTCAATATTTTATATGTGGTGATTTATAGGAATATTTCTGTGTTTATTTGGTTAGAATGATTTAAAACAGAATTAAAAGCACTCTTTGTTTTTCCTACCATTGACTACATCCCCAACACAATAGTATCTTTGTTATTTCACAAGGTATACAGGAAAATAGAAATTATAAAGTATACTTTCTAATTTCATATTATATGCAATGACTTTGACACTAACAGTGTTACTAGCAGAGATAGGCTGCCAAATAATGTTAGTAGAGAAAGATGGAAAGCTTATTTAATGAGACACTAAACCCAAGAAAAACAGACTGTAAAAATCAGCAGGTCAGTCACATGAGCAACTCTAATGGTGATTGTTCTCAGGGAAGGAAATGATCACCTTTACAGCTAAGAAATGATATCAGGCAAGATTCATGTCACTGTGCAGGAATAAGTGAGAAACAGTCTCAGTAGGATGGAAAAAATGGTAAAATGATTTATTGTAAAATTGGACTTGAGGGGTTTGAGGTCATTGAATTTTCTGCTGCATACAATTTGCAAAAATAAGGTAAACAGTAAGCTATCAACTGGTCAATTTGCCAGTGATAGGCAATTTCGTCATCTTGAACTTGGGGGCTTTACCTGGAAAATGGAAAATATATTAAGTGTAATTGAGAACTTTTTGTGCACTCACAGTTGTATTGACAAATGAAAGTCAGTGCTGACTTTTCCAAGTATGCACAGAAGTAATTTGTAGGAAGATGATCCTGTTATAGATAGGCAGGCAAATAGACAACACTTAGAAACAGCATCACCAGTACACAGTTGGCAGCACAGCATGGTGTGCAACCACCAATGCTGGGGGCAGCAGAACACAACAGCAAGGTGATAGTAACTGATTATGTACCAGTGCTTTATTCTGGCTGCACTGCACTGGTCTGAATGATTTCACGCAGATTTAGAGAGGAAAACCCATGATACATTCCACAAGTAGAATTGCTCTGTTCAGACTTATTTAGTCCGTAAGATAGTTTGATTAAGATGTACTAAACCTCATAATGGATAAGTCCAATGTAAAACTCCATTGTGGTCATGTAAAAGAAGCAACTTTAAACTCCAGATCCTCAGGCACATTCACACATTGCAAATAAGCAATGCTTTGAATTAAATTGCACCTGCTAATTGAACCTTAGAATATTATAATGTACCTCAATATTATTTTAGAGGCTCCAGGAATGATCAGTAACATTTGTCAAATTGTTTAGTACCTTGACATTATATTTTTGAAAGTTTTGTCATTTTCCATACTCAGTGGTGGGAATATACAAATAGGGATTTTCTATTTGCATCAACTTAGATCATCACTGCTGCACCAGTTTTTGTGCATATGAATTTAATATTTAATAAATTTTCTCTAGAGTCAAACTTTTTAGAAGGTGAAATGAGTTGGTTTTCAGGTTTGTTGGTGGTGGTGGTGTTGTTTGTTTGTTTGTTAGGAAGAGTAGTACTTTCCCATCTTTTCTATAAAGGGAAACTAGGGACAGAAAATGTGGAAGAGTATGTTTGTGAAATAAAAAAACTCATTTCTTTACCTACATTTTAAATGAAGCTGACCTCTGCTAGAAAACAGACCTCCGAGAAAAAAAGCATAAAGCAGAAGAGCTGACTATACTGAACTCCTTTGAAAATTAAGGCCTGAAATGTTAGCTGCTCTGTAATTAGAAGGTATGATGTGCAACAGACCTTGAAGCCCATTGTTTTTAAAGCTTGGCTGTCAGAGGAACTATCACAGAGATATATGTTTTGAAGTAAGAACGCCCAACTGTCTTTGTAGAAAAGAGAATTTCCATGTTTATTGATAATTATATTTAAGGGTCAGAGGAAAGGTTATTATTGAATTATTTAACACATATTTTCACAAAATTAATAGGTTTTTTTTGTAATCCAGAGACAGAATAATGTTCATCTCTGTGACTAAGGGAAAAGTATTTTAAACAGAGTGGAGGTTATCATGTTGGTAGTAGAGGTCAGTGGCCTTTTTCTCTGGTAATCTTTCTGCAGAACACAGGTCATCTAATATAGTTAAGGTCTTTCTGATTTTTTTTTTTTTTGACATGATCTATCTGATATGCATCATATTCCTTCAAAAGTAATTTCTCTAATGTGAAAATAAGGCAATGGGCATAAACTGAAACATAGCAGGTTCCCTTTGAACATAAGGAAACACTTTTTCCCTGTGAGGAGGATCACACACTGGCACAGGTGGCCCAGGACAAGTTGTGTAGCCTCAACCTTGGAAACATTTAAAAGCCATTTGAATATAGTCCTCGACAACCACCTTCTGCTTGACCAAGGAGTTTGGCCCAGACAACCTTCAGTGGTCCCTTCTAATCTCAGCCATCCTGTGATTTTCTGAAGATATTTGGGTTTACAAATTCGTGTGCAAATCTCTTGTCAATCTCTCTCATCTTTTGTAAATCAACATGACTCTGAATTTGTTAATACTAGATAAAAGGAATCTAAAATCAGTCTTAGACTTCATAATATAATTTGACACAATTTCATTTTTCATTTAGAGAACAGTAATCTTACACTAACTTCTAGAATGTCTTAGCTTCAGTCTCTGAAAAACTGAAGTAAAATATAAAATTGCATCACAAGAAAATGATTACCATTTAGATAATATCTGCTGAACTAACAGATGATTGTCATGGGGTTTTTGTCTATAAGATAAAGAAACCAGTATTGCTGCTGTTGCACTTTGTAGGCCATTCCATTCCTCAAATATACCCCAATCATGGCATTTTTTTAATCAATATGTTTTGGAAATTGTAGTCAAAGTGAATTCTGTTGTTTGCTCAAGTTGAAAGTTACACACTTTTAACATGTTTATGATTGAGCTTTGTTTTAATGACTAACGGATCTAGTCTCTTTCAAACTCTCATTTTTTTATGGGAGTGAAAATTATATAGTAACTGCAGTTACTAATATTCCAGTTCTGTCAGTTTTACTGCAGTAGCATTAGCATCTGATTTGAAATTCACTGATTTTTTTCAGAGGTTCTCAATAAATCACAAAGTCAGAAAATGTTTATAGCCTGACCACTACTATCCTGGAGTCTCTTTCAATGAGAAAACTTTTTCTCCACTAATCTGGTAACACATGTACACTGGTGAGAATCATATCTTATTTGAAGCATATGGTATAACACAGGCTTTGCAAATACTTAATGATCTGGAATCTTCTGCTTAGGCAATTATTTTGACAAATGTCTTCATTGAAAGTACATAACTCACTAAATAAAAAATATGCTAACAAAAATTTCCCTTCCTTTCTCTGAAAAGGGAAAGCCATGCAAGGCAAGGAAAAGAATCAGCTCAGTCCTGCATGCATTATATCTTTGGGACAAATCACACCAGAGATTTTGGCTTGAGTTTGATCTACCTGTTGTGATTCCATTTCTATTTCTAGATTTCATGAGACTAATCATACCTCATATCTGATACTCAAATACTAAATATTTCTGTTTTTTATTATTTGAACACTTGAGTGCTGCAAAGGGAAGACATTTCCTATAAATGGTGTGTTAATTATAACAAAAGTGCCTTCCTTCCAATGTTGGAAACAATAACAAGAGTGGTGAAGGATTGGTAACTCAGGTATGATTTAAGGCCCCAAATGTGGCATGAACACATTGGACCATTGAAATGGCTTCTTCGTGTATTTGTTATTTAGATTCAATAACAGAGCTGTTATGAAAATGGAAAGAAGACAATCCAGTGGTTCCTGTGAATAAAAGGTGTTTATTAAGAGATAATGACCTGACCTTCCTACTTAGAGAATATTTTTTTCAATACTGACTAAATTACAAGACTGACTTAGCTAAGGATGGGAATCAGAGGATCACTCTTGAACATACTAAACAAAGAACAGAAATGTATTTTTTCAGCAGGGTATTTTTTGAAAACAAAAACAACACAACAAAATAAACAAAAAAACCCCACAGCTGGCAAAGAGGCTGAATTTATGCAGTTTAAGAGAGCAGGTCAGGGCCACAGTTCACAAGCTGCTAAACTGGTATCACACTCCAATCTCCACCAGTGCCAGCCAGTGCAAGACCACAAGAAGGCACAACTTGAGGAGAGCACATCCCAGGTGTAGCTTGCCACTAGACAGTTTGGGTGCAACCACACAATTTGAGGGGAAAACATAATTCAGTATTATTAACAATTACCATGACACTTGACACCATGACATGAGGATCAGGGAGATCTTCCCGGCTGGCACAGGAACAGGCACAGAAATCCTTCTGAACAGTTTGAAGAAACTTCCATTGAAGAGAATAAAACTTTTGACTGGCTGCCTCTGCATGTGTGTTGCCTGCATATGGAAACTGTTTTGGGAAGGCCTTCAACAAATTCATTCCTCAGCAGGGCCTAAATGAGTGTCTGAACCACTTCAACCCCCATCCCTGCCACAGTTTATCCTCGCACTCTTGGTGTATTTTTTCCAATCTTAGTATACTTGGTTTGTTTCAGATAACACATGACTTTGAATTATGGGTGAAAAGATTATGAACAACCTAAAGAAAGGTGGAAAGAAGGTCTATCACTAGTGTGGGTGTAGTGTTGGGAAGTCATTTAGAAGGTTCATCAGGCAGTCTCCCAGATCTTGGTGTTCATACAGAAAACTGTGACAGGCATTAGTCTGAAAACTTGTTTTTCTTCTCTACCATTCCCCAAAGGTCACTTGTCCTGAGGAAACCATTCAATTTATGCTCATTGTTTTTGATATTTTTTCTGTGTCNTACAGGATCATCTCTACTCCACGAGAACCACATCTGCCACTCCAGGAAGACTCGCTTTTAGACTGCTTCCAACACCCTGACCGACAGGGTGTCAGGTTGTAGCTCTGACTCTGTCAGGGTTCTCCAAAATTGTTGTTTGTTTGTTTGCTTGTTTGGTTGGGTAGTTTTGTTTTCTATTACATTTGTATTGTTAGTATGCCTAGTAAAGAACTGTTATTCCTATTCCCAAATCTTTGCCTGAAAGCCTTTAATTGCAAAATTATAATTTGGAGGGGGTGAGGGGTTTACATTCTCCATTCTAAGGGAAACCCCAGTTTTCCCTGGCAGATACCCATCTTTCCAAACCAAGACAGTCTTTTATACTGTGTTTTCATAGGAGTTTTTATGACATAGTTAATGAAAGAATGGTATAATAAAATATTTTATCAAACTCTGAAAGCTATGACAGACTGTATTTTACTATTCTGAAATACCTGTCCTTGTTAGAAGTCAAAGTACATGGTTAGTCTGGAGCAACTGCATGTGAATTAGAAGCTTTTCAAGCATTCAGTACCATGTATGTTAGTTGTCTTGTATTTCATAAATAAAATGTTTTTGCATTGGAAAAAATTCACAGAAGGAATCTGTTCAGCAAATTCTACTTAATCTCAAGTAACATACACACAGACACATAAACCTAGAGGGATTTTAATGAAAAACAAAGAGATCAGAAAATAAAAATATGGTGAAACAAAAAGTGTCCTTTGGCATTAGCCAGTTTTCCTTCTTTACCTTCCTTTGCATGATTTATATGATGCTCATATTTCAGTTTGGATGATGATCAATGTCAGATAGTATTTCACACCTAAAACATGACAGACAATGAAGCAAAAGTATCTTGGGAAAAGACATGCCAGCACTTTTAATTAGAGGGTCCACCAGGATTATATGCTCAAAAGCAATTCCTACCTACTTATACATTTTCTTTGTGAGGAGAAACTTTCTTCAGTGAATTTTGATGGAGTGAGAAATCAAATTTTTCATTGCAGTAATTTTTGGCTTTTGGGATAAATATGTTTTCTGAGAAAACTAAATAGAAGAGCTTGAGGAAAAAAAAAAGCTAGCTTGCCTATCTGAAAGAAAAGTATAAAAATATGTTCAAAAGCAATCAAACTTATATTAGTTATTTCTTTAAGTTGCTGAAATTTTTACATAAGAATAATGTACTTAACTACTTATGCATACTTATGCAACACAAATAGAAGTACATATCACACAGAATTTACTTGCTAATTTTGATGAACTCTGCATTTCATCTCCTGTGGTTTTCTTTTTCCTTGGATAGTCATTATGATACTTTTTGGGGAAATTTAATTCATTATGGTCAGTGAGGTCAAGGTTACACAGCCAACAAAAATATAATTACCATAAAACATTGCTGTGTGGCACTCAAGTTTCTCTATCTTTGCACTCAGAAACTGTGCTTTAAAATGTCCAGAGTGGCCCAATAATTTCTGACTCAGAAAACAAATTCTGTCATTTAAATGTCTCATTCTTTATGTTTGCAGGGAAGTTACTGCATTCCAGCATGCAGAGTATCTTCCCAGTTAGATATTCAGCCTGCTATAATGCCTAGATGGTATATGCTACTCCTATCACATAGTAAATTTATAATATTTTATGTGCTGTGTATGGGTCTAGAATAACCTCTATTTGAAGGTTTCAAATTAGAAATACCAAAATGAAGATCACTGAAGAACATGCTTAATAGAGTGCATGCTGAAAGTGATACTGGTCGTGAAGATGCTGGATGCCATATCATGTTTGAAATTGCAATGGAAACACACACCATAATGACATCAATATCAATAATTTGCTGGGGAACTTGTTCAGTGGTCAGAAACAACAAACACAACAAACTACATAAAGCTACACTTCAACTTAGAAGAGTAGAAAATAATATCAATAAAAGAAAAGATTATTTTCTTATCACATGTTAAAACCACAGGGCTAATTCATGGCAGAGAAATATTATTCTGAAGACTGTGAATTTCTTTAACCTGTTTATTTTGAGAGGATTTTGGTTAGTTTTTTGATAACATATACAGACAAGTAAGCAGATACAAAACAGTACAGATAAATACACACAGGAAGATTGATCATTCTTAGCATATCAATGGTCTGATTGTTAGGAAACTAATAGGTTGTTGTAAGCTCAAGTTCATGCCCCTAAACCCACAGAAATGTGGTACACAACTGTTCATAATTTTTATCTTGAATAATATTGACATGAATGACATGATATGACATGAATAGTATATACTCAGTATAAATGCCTGGAATTTTGAAAGTACTAGCTGAGATCTTTTCTGTATCAGAAAAATCTCTGCTGGACATTCTGATAGATTCTGTAAAATTCTGGTTTTCTTTAATTAGTGTTGTCGCATGGGAGCTAATTTCCAATAGCACTTAGAAATATACCTAGTGGTTGTGATATTTATCTTTATTATAGCTGTACTGGGACATAATTGGGTGGGGGTAGTAGCAACATGTTTGCATTTATTGCAGACTTTTTATTTTAGAACTTGTGTAAATCTTTACAATTTAGAAAATATGGGCACCAATATAGATGATAAAATATAGCCATAAATTTTCACACAAGATTTCTGGCACACTTCCAACAGATAATTCTTTATTCTTTGCCTTCCAATCCCTGCAGCTTAGTATATTTTATATTAAAAGAAAAGAAAAAAAAAAGCTGATGAACAAAAGTCTTTCGGCTTTTTGTCATTATATCTGTTTTTATCAAGTCTTAGCCATATACTAACATACTGTTTAAGAGAATGACTTTCTGAAGGGTGGGAAGTGATGTCCATACATACATATTCTACAGGGAAGAAAAGGCCTATATTCTTTCAACATGTTCCATGAATCAGAGCATGAAAAAGTGATTTGCCTTGATCTATTCATTTCCCCTGCTGAAATGGATATTTCTTTCAATAATGGCTAGAAGTAAAGGGACACTGATATTCCCTCATATCTATCATGGATGATCGAAAAGTACACATTTATTTTCACCATGGGCTGAAGTCAAATCATATTAGATAATTTACTACTGATTTAGAAAGGAAGCCAGCAGACAAGTATCTAGATATTTCTACTGTGTCAGCTCTCTTTTCACGTGATTATTTCCAGCTACACTGAACTTTACTGTGAACCCTGACTGTCACAATCATAGTGTAAACAAATATCAAATCCAGGAGCAGACAGTGTGAAGAAGGTTTTAGGACACTTGGATCTCACTTCCCACAAGCTTTTGAAAACATTAAGAGATTCCTTGGTTTCATCACTAACGCCTTATCGATGTTCATTCTTCAGCAAGTTGCCTTAGTTTTCAATAGTAGTAAAAATAAAAATCAGAAAGCCAATATACTTCTAACTTTGGTTTAAAGACTAGGAGTCTGATAAAGAAATTATTCTTTCAAATAGCAGAAAATTATCTTTGTGCACTTTTAATAATTTTCTCATAGAATTGTCCACAGATTGTTTTATATACATAATCTTAAAATACTGAGAAAAAAAAATTGTAAGAAGAGGTCCTACAAGTAATTCTAAAATTGTAGAGTGATCTGATCCTAAGAAATTTGCTCTAAGTCACTGTTTAAAAGTAAGCAGTCTTGATTATGCTCAACGGCCTACATTGATCATTTGCTTCTCCTTTATGTCAGGTAATTGAATGGCCATAAAAAACCAGCAAACTGAATGTTCATACTTGCTAGATAAAGGTAGATTTCTGTGAATATTCCTCAAAATTTGTTTGAATTTAACATTTTGCTAATAATACTGTCAGGAAGTATATTTTCAGAATACTGAGAGAAAATAGAAAATAATAATAATAATAATAAACTGAATATGCCTAAAGCAGAAATGTTATTTTGTAGGAGCAATTGATTAATTCACTTGTATTCAGCCACATGCATTGGTTTGGGCAGTATATTAATTTATGGTTGCTTGATGGTGTGCTTCTGATGGCTCCTTAAAACAAACCATATTTTTTGTATCTATTTGTATAAACTTTGCATCCATATTAACTATGTAGAAAAAGGTTCATGAAACAGTTGAAGTCCAGAGTACTTCCTTTTTAGGTAAAAATTTAGTGTAACGAATTGTAGAAAATTTAGAATTATAGAAGAATATATTCCCTTATCATCATTTACATGTGGCAGTCAACAATCATAACATGCTAAAGTAATAATAAGAATGGATTTCCTGCAAAACCAAGTTTTGTCAAATATTAAGTATATAGATATTTTAAAAATTAATATCAAGTTTCTTGATTCAGATTAGAATCCTACTAAAACAGTAACAGCAATAAAATAGACTTCATTTTAAACTTTGGGAGAGCATCACTTCATTTCCAGATAGGACAAGGTCATTTTTGGGTTTTTCTCTGTATTTTTTTTCCCACAAAATGTGTGGAAGAAAATATGCTTCCTTTTATATTTTCATTATTAGAAGATTTGTGCAGACCCAATTCTTCCAGACTGGTGGAGAGGTTCAGACCTACAAATCCCTATTTCCCCAAAATACCATCTATGAATGATCACATTTTACTATTTCCTATTATTATTCTCCATTTTTGTTTTTCTTGTCATTTTTCTTGTCTACTTTTTGGGGGTTTTTTTAGGTAATCTCAACATTCCTTGTTGAAGTTCTTCCAAGTTATACACCTGAAAAGGTTTGCTTTATGTACAATCTGAACCTTTCATTTTGAGTACTCTTTTCTAGAGAGAATGAAGAAGTACAGCTGTCATGGGTTGTGGAGACAGGGGTGTGTATTCTATTTCATTTGTTAAAAGCAGTTGGGGAGATGTTTTTCTTTATCTCTGGGAGAGAGAGGGGCAGATGCCTTCTGNTTTCTACTACATTTGTATTGTTAGTATGCCTAGTAAAGAACTGTTATTCCTATTCCCAAATCTTTGCCTGAAAGCCCTTAATTGCAAAATTATAATTTGGAGAGAGTGAGGGGTTTACATTCTCCATTCTGAGGGAAACCCCAGTTTTCCCTGGCAGATACCTGTCTTTCCAAACCAAGACAACAGCTTAATTTCTGGGGTTCAGAATAACCTCTGATATTTTTGTAAAGATTTATTGCACATTTGATACTGTGCAAACATATCCTTGTTTGTGCATCAAGCTCTCATGAATAAACATCTACATATATGTGCTGCAATTGCAAATACTCATTTAACTACAGAACTGCTGGCCTTTAGCTTAAAAAAATGATCATGTTGCATGCTGTCAGGCCTCATGGCACTTTGTACATCAAACCAGAGAAATGCTGACATAATCAGCTACAGCAGGACTAAGACTATGAAGGAATATGAGAAGTGTGCATGAACATACAGATAAAGAGAGGTAAAGAAATTAAATAAATAGTAAACTAAAAAGAAGCTAAAAGAAAAAAATCTTTCTGGTGGTATCTCAGAAGTTAAATTTATTTTAAAAAACAGCATTTTGGCCTTAGAAGTAATTCAAAACTTGGTGAAATTGTTGCACATTCTATATCTTGTCCTTGTGACCCTTCTTTTGCAAGCAGAATATGAAGCTGTTAATTAAATAGCTAGGGACTGTACATCGTAAGTTGATTTACAGCATTAGGAGGTGCATGAATTCCTTACTTTGCTCAGCTCAGCCAATTTCAAAGTGGTTTCCTTTAATCTTCATTTACTGGAATTTCACTCTAGCTCTTGCTAGTATTTATGGCAAACTGCCTTCTGCAGTGATGGGTTGCTGCACCTTTTGAAGGATATAATATAGGCTTGGCATTCTTGATTTCTAAAGCAGAGATGTCAGCTTAGAAAATTGAGATAATATATGTGGCCATGAAGTTAATAGCTATTGGATATCAAAACACAGATGCAATATTAGTTAGAAATTAGCCTGGGTATTAGTATTTTATTCAACAATTCAATAATATTTGACATAACCTATTAATATTTCATTTTGAAAGTGATGCATATAAAAAGATAGGACATATATGAGAAAAAAACAAATGGCCTATCAGGTGTTTATTGAAAGAATTTATTAAAACTTTTAATGGCTGTCCTCTTCCTACAGATTATTTGGAAGTATGCATTTCTAAATTCCATATTGAATTCCATGTTGAAAAAACATTTTTACTTACTGGACATATTTTGACAGAATATTCCCTCAAAACAATAATACCAATCATCATAAGGTGTCCTACTATTTGCAGTGATGCTGAAGTACTGTAAAAAATTTGATAGTAAACTAAAAAGAAGCTAAAAGATTAAATTTAATTTAATTTTAATTAACTACGTCTGGTTCCATATTGAATTGTTTGAATGCCTCCACAGAAGTACTCTGAATCAGACTATTAAGGAGAATCAGCTTTGCATAATTAGGCAAACACTTTTGTACTTGGAAGCCAAAAAGATGCTTCCTTTCCTGATTATGGTGTCTGACAAATCCTCCACTAAACTCTTGTTTTAAATTCACATAGAATTCTTTTTCCAACTAATTTCCAACAGGTGTGTGACTACCTATTTATTATAAACATTCAAGACTACTTAAAAGTACATGAGGCAATACATTTCAATATTCATTTGCTTCTTTATTTTTCTATATGTCTTGCTTTAACTACATCAAGGTCATTTAGTTCCTTTAGTGCTTTTTGCACCTGTGTTTAATACTGAAATGGTCTCTTAATGGCCAAGCAACACAATATACACTGTAGTTTCTGAGGATTAATTGTGAAAACTGATAGAATTTGCTACAGTGACTTTTAACATCAAAGCTTAAAAGAGACGATAGTCCCAGCACATTGCCTACAGTTCTGCATTGATTCCGTTTCCCAACATATTATTGTGATAAGACATAGAAACAAAGAAGAGGAAAAGAAAGCTTAATGGCTTGGGATAGAGGAAAGGAATTGCCAGATTTCAGACCAGGCAAAATTCAGTAAGATGATGCAGTGCCTGATTGCTGTATTATATAACTGACCAAGGTCACCTCCCAATAACAGCTCAAATGAAAATGTTGAATGGTGTGCACATTTATGAAAGAAACTAGATGTGACTAGACTTTACACTGAATGTGGATTGATTATCTACTATGCAGATACCTAAAGTATAAATACTTCATATGTCTTTAAATGAGTAGCTTAGCTGGGCTATTATTTCAATATTTTGAAATATGCGCATTTGTTTCCAAAGCAGTTCAAACTATGTACCACTAAGAACATCAAGCTTGCAGTGATCATGTAAGCTTCAGAAATGAAAGCAACACATCCATGACAACATAACTAAATAGCAAAGACATGGACATTCAATGTCCTGGGCATGTCCTCAGGAGCCCCTAGCACCTTCCTTTGCACAAGGATTCACTGGGCTATGGTAATGTACCAGCTAGCTTAGCCTTTCTGCCCTGTGTTACATGAAAAATGAAACTTGGGCCCTTAAGCTTCAAAATTAATGCAGCCGTACAGAGGTTAGTGAGATTGTGGTGCAGTGAAGATATGGGTTATTGTGAGGAAACATGATTACGTCAGTGGGAAACTATAGCTAAGGCCATGGTTCCTTTGGATTTTTTTCAGCTATGTTTCTCTAAATCATCTTGGTGTTTCTTTAATTTGATGGCAATTTGCCAGAGTTTCTAAACTCATATCAGCCTGGGTAAAATAAAAATGAAGTCAAAACAAACAAACAAAAAAAAATTCAGAATATATCAACATATTTAACACATTTGAAAAGAAAGTCAAGCCCTTTCTTCAGCAACCGTATCAGAAATAAACTTGGTTGTTAGCTGTTCAAAATAACCCCCTCATCTTTTATTCAAAGGTTGTTTGTAGGCTCATGATGTTAGGGTTAATATAATTTCCTATGAGGCTATTAACATTTCCAAGCTCAGTCTTTCATGGTCAATATTTCTGAGCTCTCTGTAACCGGAAACAGAGCTGGATTTCTTGATCTCGTCCAAAGGGCAATAATTTATTTCAGAAATATGACCACAAATATCCTATAAATTTGATATTTTACAGTATTTATAATTTTCTTATAAATTTAGGCTGAATAAGACTGTATTTGGTACAGGAGTTAGAAAAGCTGAAAGTTAATGTCACTACTCTGAGCTAATCATGACATTTGCTAGTTTCTTTGGGTTGCCTGCTTCCTTCTCTTCCTTCTCTTTCTTCTCTTCCTTCTCTTCCTTCTCTTCCTTC
>VWYO01002929.1:98054-118021 GCA_013400275.1 Rhadina sibilatrix | reverse complement strand
CTAGTAAAGAACTGTTATTCCTATTCCCAAATCTTTGCCTGAAAGCCCTTAATTGCAAAATTATAATTTGGAGAGAGTGAGGGGTTTGTATTCCCCATTCTGAGGGAAACTCCAGCTTTGCCTGACTGATACCTGTCTTTCCAAACCAAGACAATCAGGAAGAAGGCTGTATATTTATGGGAGTGACATGATCACTTTGTCAACTGTAGTCTTGGGATGGAAGGTCAAGGGGTGGTGAGCAGAGAGTGACTGTAAAGTAAGCCATGTTACAGAATAACAATTCAATTCAACAAACAAGTAAAAAAAAATATATTTCCAATTTAAAAAAATCACAAGTGGTATGTGAGGTATTAAAACTCAAAATAGCACTAATCACATTCAGACAGCAAAGTGCATTTCTAGTATTTTAGTAAGATTTCAACAGAACAGTAATGAATTATAGACAACACCAAGCTGAGTGTGTGTTGATGATCTTGGCGGTTGACAGGCACTTCAGAAGGATGGGGACATGCTGAATCCATGAGCTGCGGCACGTAGGGACATGTTCCAGTGGTAGACTCAGCAGGGATAAGTTTACAATTTGACTTGACTATCTTAGGGTCTTTCCAGATCTAAACAATTCTATGTTTTTAATGATTCTATGAGTTATTTTGCCAAAGCATGGGAAACTGGAAAACAGGGATACTTGCCAAACAGGATGAAAAATGACACAAAGTTATTTTCAAGACAAATATTTTAGAGTCAAAACTCTCTGCTAAATTTAAAGGAACTGTGTTGAAATGACAGATTAGAAAAACAAATTTCAAAATATTTTAGGTATGATATTAATAAGAATTGAAAGTACCCAGGAAATCACTTGAAATCACCAGGGAAGATGAATATCTGATGTCTCATTATGTTTATTTAAGAATGTATGGGAATTGAAACATTGCTGTGTTGGCTCTTTTTGAAGAACTATAATTCAATACAGAATTCTCTGATTTTCTGGTGATTATGTATGATATTGTTTTCATAGTAAATTTGTGCTTTTTCTAGTTCCACCATTATGTTCATTGTATGAATAGATAATGAAAACTGAAAACTAAAAATAATGGAAAATATATTTCAAAACCATGTGTGATATATTGTCCCAAATAATTAACTTTTTTAAAAAAATAAAATAAGTTGATAAAATGTGGAGACATATGCAAATAGAAATTGAAAGGAAAATACACAATTCTGAGTAGTCCAAAGGATATGTCTGCTATTCCTATTCCTGTCTCATATAGTTTTTCTCTGTCAGAAAATATGCAAAGTCTAAAAAATTTACTCCTACAAGAATTTCTAAATGTCTGTGAGAAAAGTACCTTAGATGCCATTTAATAAAAGGTCATAAACTGCTCATTCCAAAGAGCAAATAATCATTTCATACATACATAATAATGGGGCTTTATTTTGCAAAGGTATTACATAAAGCACTCCTAATGAAAGAATTTTGATTTTTCATTAATAATTTCAACGGTTTGTTTTCTGAAACTTACTCTATGAGGTGCTGAGTAAACTCAGCTCTTATGTAAGACTCTGCTTCTAAGTCCATTTCAGTCAATTCCCCCAGAATTTAATTTCATACCCCCAGAATACCTTCAGTGACTTGATTATTTCCTTATGTTAAAAAAGAGGGTTAGTACAGTGTTCAGTGGAGAGGAACATAACAGAAAACACTCTGGATATAATTTTTGATATTAAAAAACTGTAACTTGTCTTTACAATACAGCTCATTAATTTCCTACATAAATGATAAATACTTTGAGTGTGATCAAAACCATGAAAATTGCTAATTTTTATCTGAATATTAAAGCAATTATAATCCTAGCTTTTGGCATTTCAGAAATGCTGTCTTCCTTACATAGTCTGATGTAGTAGGAGACACACAAATTAGTCTTCTAAGATTGTTGGACTATAAACTCAGTGAATTTTTCTTCTTTAATATTTATTAATAATAAAAAAACCCAACCAAACAAAACAACAGAATAGTTTGTAATGCCTACAATGTAGGGAAAGATCTGATTTAAGGATCAAGGAAATTAAAATTTTTGCTCAATTGTGTCCTCTGAGAAAACAAATCTGTTATGATAACAGATCAAATCATTTTCTCAGAACAAAATGCTATCACTGAGGACACAATAGCATTATTTTTATTTCAGAATTTTATGACCATTTGCTTTGAAGTATCTATTGAATTTAACGGGGGGGATTATTTTGCCTTATTTTGACTTTGGAAAAGTGCCAGTGAATCAAATATTGGACTTAGCAGAACAGCGTCAGTTCTAGAGGGGGTAAATGGCACCTCTGTGGTTAATTTAATTGTCGTCAATTAAATTAAAATTAAATTAAATCTAGATTCCTAGACTGAAAAAACATTTCAGTTTCCCTTTTTTCCCAAATTTGATGATGGATGTTATCGCTCTTCCTAGAGTACTTTGAGCTTATTGTTGCTGGAAATGTTTTCTTTCAAACATCTTTCAAACAAGCTCTCAAACAGATCTGCAAAGGTAAAGTGCATTGGCAACAGGTTCAGTATATTTCTTTCAATATGTGAGATGAGTCCAATGCTTTAGATGATTGCTCGTTTTGGGATAACTTGACTGTATTTTAAGTGCATTTTATTTGCAGTGTGAAAGCTAAATCAGCTGTACTTAAATGGAATACCAGAGTTTTTACCAGTATCAATAAACTTTTCTAATGCACAATATAATTTTGGTGTGCCTTAGGTGCAGTACTTTGGACTGCACATGCAAATTTTGAGGTACTGTAGTCTGAAGTACATGAGCCTCAGGGAATGGAGAGACCTATCTAACCAACAGCAAAAACTACACCTGAGAAATGATACAATCACTTTCAATACTGCAAAAAGCTGGATAGTATACTAGAAAAAAAAAATCTCTGTGACAGAAGAAAAACCAAAACCCTATTGACTTCTCTCTTGGTTTCTTTCAAGAAGACAACTCTTGTTTTGTTGTGAATTTAAAGAGCATATTAACATGATATGACTATATTATGAGACAGATTGGAAAAGAGTTCTGCAGGGTAATTACAGCCAGAGTACATAAGGCAGCAAAACAAAGTGGGCTTTATTCATAAAATAGAAATAGTTGAGGATCCTTTTGTTTCTTCTTAGCAGGGTTTGTTGCCCAGCCATCTCCAAAACACAATTTTGATTTGAGCATAAAGTAACCGGTAGTTCTCTTTTCAACGGATAAAGTTTACATTCGAGGAAAAAAAATCATATAAGTCACTCAAGGAAAGCAAGTAAAAGGCAGAATGCCTCTGTGATAGGGTGTCACCTAATACAGAAAGTAGTTCATGAAAGAAAGAGGGCATTTTATAAACATAACTCCCAAAATAAACATACATGGTAGCATGAGTGAAGTTTTAATAGATTAGGTATTTATGTTTCTCTGATATGGCATTTCTAGACTTTCTTTCCAACAAGTCTGAGGGAAAAAAAAAAAAAAGGCACTGCATTGCATAAGAAATAGTCTTCATCATGATCATATAAGCAGAAGAATTCCTGCAGAAATCTGTAGCTTGGAGAACTTAGGGTTGGAACTGTGCGTGCTGCCTTGAACTCCCTAGAGATAATAGGTAATGTGGGGATTATCACTGAAGACCTGATTTTATTTCTTAAATAAAATCTTATTATGCTATGTGAAGTCCAAATTCCAGAGTTCTAGGAAATGCTGGTGTAGAGTGTGTTAAATGATGTGTAAATGCCCAGACTAGTCTGTTAAAATTTGATTTCTAATTTTGTATATCCAAATTAAGTTAACATATATTTAGATTTGAACATCTGTAAACAGAGGAAGCCCAAATCAGAGACTCATTTTTTTAACCTCTGGTTTAGGTTTCATGTTGTTTTCTGGCCTTCACCCAAAGTTTATGGCTGAATGTTTATTTACCCAGTACATCTGAGAACTGTTTTTCACACTCTGTGTGAAGTGGCACCTACTGACAATTCCTATATCATATGCACAATGTGATGCTAAGTTCCTTGTGAATATCTTGTAAGGCTTATACTATCTTTTATTTAATTTTCTGAAGTGCTTTGAAATCATCTTTTGTCTTGCATTTTGATTTCTGCACAGTCATTTCTGGTTCCCGTTTTATATATTTTCTTTACGCAACTGATTGTTTCAACAATTACTGTTCAGTGGTTTAATTTAAATATGAAGTATCTTTGCCTCTGTTCCTCAAATCTAATTCTAATTCAAAATGCAGTTGAAAACAAAAGCTATAATGTCCCAAGTGTATGCCAGATAAAGAAATATGAACTCTGAAATAATTTACATTAAACAATCTTTATATAAACATTTTTCTGTGGCTTGAGTTGTGCCATTATGCATATGTTTTGTGATGCTAGCAATTGTGTTGTGAGACCATAATGGATTCACCCAATAACCAAAGCATCACGTTTTAAAGAAAAGACTTAATACTAAAAATTTTAAAAAGGAAAAGGGTACTTTTAAAGCCACTATGAGATAAAACAACGCTGTCAGTCTGTTAAGGATCCTGCAGTAGAGGTAAATTATTTTGAAATATTACATATATTTCTGTGTGTAATTCGTTTACAAAGTGTGCCTGATGAAAGGAAGATCATTAGATTTCTGCTCCATGGCCCATGGAAATTCTGCAATGTTTTCTGAGTATGCAGCCTATTCTCTGCACGCTCATCCTGCACATTAATGTCCTCGTTCCTCACTCAAGATTTGTAATGCTAGCTAAGATACAGCAAACCATTAATCAAAGATGTCTTTCATGCTTAGTAAAATGCAAATCTATCTGGAGCTTTAATCTGTTAAATTTCAACCAGAATTCAACCAGAATTTTTCCCTCTAAACTTTGTGAAGGAGAAAAAGTTTAGTAGTTTTCAAAAGCACAATAGGAAATTTTCATGTCTGTAGGTGTTTACACATCTAAAATGGAGTAAATTTGTGTGAGTTATCTGTCTATTTTACAATGCTATAAACAGTCAGACACTCTAGGAGGTAAACTTGCAGTGTGAATTTATTCTTTCATAATTTCTTTTTGCCATAAGAGAAAGCACCTAACTCTCTCATTCCACCTCTCTTCTGCGCATTCAATATAGAACATTAGAAGGACAGATATGGATAGAGAAAAATAAAACAAGATTTTCTATTGCACATGAACATATATATTCACTTTGATATGATTTCTACCAAAGTATCCAAAGAGCAGGGGAGAAGAGAAAAAGAGAGAAGAGATGCAGAACAGATTTGATCAGATGTATTTGAAATCAAGCAACTAATGAACATTTTAATTTTATGTGCAAATGCATCTAGAATACTTGGAGGTCTGCCTGGGAATATATGATGAATCAGTTGAGAGTTTATGAATCAGGATTCTCTGTCAACGTGGATGGTGCTGCAATGTCTCTTACAGCTTGCCTGGTCAAGCAAATGAAGTTGGTGAAGTCAACTCAAAGAAGGCTTTTATTCACTGTCACTGGTTATTAGGAGAGTCTTTTACAACCCTGATATCTCTGGAGGGACAGCAGAGCAGGACACAAGTGAAATTTCTAGAGTATACTGATACCAGCACAAGAAGCTGATGAAGGCAGATGTTCTGCTTGACCTCACACTTTCAAAACAAGAAATAACTGACATTAGGATGCATTAGGCCAAGCTGGGGCTTGATGTAGTTGCAAAGCCACTCTTGGTTAACTTGATCAGGTCATGGAGCTTTGGAGAGGTTTCTGAGGATCAGAAGAAAACAAATGTCACTTCTATTTTCAAGATGGTCAAACCCAAGGTTCTGGAGAGGTACAGCTCTCCAGCTATAGTTTGTCATGCTAACCTTAATCTCTTCTGAAGTGATGGAGAAAATAATCCTGAAAAACATTTCCAAACATGTGAAGGATTAGGAGGTGATAGGGAGGAGTCAGCAGGGATTTATGAAGAGCAAATTAGTTTAATTAATGGGATTGTTCTCTATGATGAGAAACTGGTGTGGCAAAAGATGTATAAGTACTTGATGTTAATTATCTCTATTTTAGAAAGATTTTATTACAGTATTCCATAAAAACCTCGTAGAGAAACATCTGGATATGTGCCCAGATAGGGAGATTGACTGAAAACTGGATTGAACTTGTTGTGACAGTAGCATGAAATCAAACTGCTTGAACTTCCTAGTTTACCAGTATGTAGTAGGCTGACCTTGGCTGAGTGCCAGGTGCCCACTAAGTCACTCTATCATTCCATTTCCCAATGGGATAATGGAGAGAATAAGATGGAGAGCAAACAATGGGTGAGATAAGGCAGTTAAACTACAGTGAAAGAAAAGAAATAAATGAGAATCTGCGCCTGCATGATCTAAAGGGAAAATAAAGGTCAATCTCTACTTCCCATCAGCAGTGATGTTTGGACACTTCCTGGGAAGCAGGGCTTCAGCATGTGTAATTGTTCCTTCAGAAGGCAAACACTGAAGAGTCACAAATGCCCCTCCTTCCTCCTCTCCCCCTTAGCTTTTATATCTGAGCTGAGGTTATACAGTATGGAACATCTCTGACTAATTTGGGTCAGCTGGCCTGGTTGTCTCCTCTCCCAGGATCTTTCCCACTCCCATCCCCTTTGGTGAGGGAAGGAATGTCAGAGGACAGCACTGCTGGGCAGTAGCCAAAGCACTGGTCTGTTAGCACCCGTTCAGCTACCAGTGCAAAGCACAGCACTGTGGGGCTGTGAGCTTTACCTCAGTCAGACCCAATGCACAGTAATAGCCCACTACCACTGGAAGCCAGTTTTTAGGTCTGTACCCAGGGTGTCAATACTGGGCCCACTCTCACCAAGTTTGCTGTAATGTAAAATTGGGAGAAGTGGTTGGTATGTCACTGTTGTGTTGCCATTCAGACGATTTGCTCAGTGTGGTTGGAGAAATGAGCAAACAGGAATCTCATGAAGTTCAGGAAAGAGAAATGCTAAATTCTCCACTTGAGGTGGAAAACGCCTTAACACTAGTGTAGTCTGGGGGACAGCTGACTGGAAAGCAGCCTTACAGAAAATGACCTGAGGATCCTTGTGGCCAAGCTGAACATCAACCAGTAATATGCCCTCATAGAAAAAGGTGAGCAGCACCCTCGGTTTCATTAGGGAGAACATTGCCTGCAGGTGGGGGAAGCTGATCTCTTCCTCTTATCACTGCTGAGACACACCTGGAGAGATGTGCCCAGCTGCTTACTTCCCAGTCTAAGAGAGAGAGGAGCATATTGGAGCATATCCAGCAAAAGGCAAGGAAGATGATTAAGAGCTTCTTGTTATCTGAGATAACAAGAAGACATCTGTGAATATTCAGCCATGAAAAAGGGGGAAATTTTTATAAGTGTTTTAAATTTCTGTAATTAATGCTTCAACACAAACAACTACATATGTAACGTTTCAGGTCCCTTTATGGACTAATTTTTGAAATGCAAAGAAGAAAAGATATATAGATTCAAATTATACCACAGAGCACATAGGCTTGAACCTGTGTTTTCTACAAATTGAGTAATTTGTAGAAAGAGGCCAGAAGTGGACAAAAGGAGGAGATAGCTAGATGTTTTCAGGGAAATTAATGCTGGCTGGTTCTGTTGCCAGGGCTGATGAGGGCGAATATGGAGAGTTAGTGAAAATGTCACACAGCTGGAAACTTTGTGGTCTAAGTCTGATGGGCATATGGTGGTAGAATTACTCCCAAGTCTAACACAAGTGGCATGATCTTGTGAAAGGCATAAGTGAGTTGAGTGGAATTAGGTCTTTGTACAGCTGTTTTTGGACCTGTTTGCATATTTTGAAGCATATTTGACTGAAGTAACTGAAGTGCTTCAGCCCAGCACCAAAAAACATGTTTGTGGATCCTGAAAGGTCCACAGTCTGTGACTTAGTGCTAAATTCTTCAACCTCATTAGAAATGCCAATGCTTCTGGACAGGAGCCACAAAGTGGTTTTATTTAAATAACACTACTTTGATAGCAGGTTACTGATGCTGGGTTTATGTGCCTTAATGATAGCTTGACATCTACATCCTTTCTATGCCTTTTAAGATTTCTCAAGTATGTGAATAACTAAATATACACACTGATTTTCATGATTATTTACACCTGGATCTATGGCGCTGTCTTTTTCTTCCACTTGAGCCAGTACTAAGTTCTGCTTTTCAGTTATTTTCATCTTAGCCTTCATACTCAGAAATGTCTTAATCAAATAAATCCCCCAGGAAAGAGCATCTATCCATGTTGCAGTATGTTCCTAATTTGGTGCTTTAAAGGACCTACCAACTAAATCTCCTTCCCTCGCCCCACTGAACAGCTCCTCATTCTCCTCCCCTCAAGAATGTGTATTCTGTGTAATCAGAACCTCCATCATTAGCAGGCCTGACAAGCAGTCTGTGATCTCCACCAAGGCTGGCAGCATGGAAAACAACAAGGAGAACACCATATGCAAGAAGTTGTTTTATTAAATGTGTTATTTTCAAAAAGAGTGTATAAACTATATTAAAAGAATGTATTTACAAGTTTTAGTGAACACCATTTTGTCAGATTATTATCCCACTAATAAGTCTGAAATGGTTAATTTCTGTGTTGCTGATAAATATATTTCCATTCAATTTGAGCCTTGAGAAGATACAACTTTTATTGGTTTGACTGCCATGTTCTTTCTTTTTAAATCTCTCTGTACTTTCCTCTCAGCAAAACTCCTTTTTGTTTAGTAAAATCCTCTAGTTTTCAGGTTTTTTTCATTAAGCTCTTGACTACTAGGTCTCTTTCCACCTGACCAGGTTGCATAACCTTTTCTCTCCTGCACTGAAATGCCTAATGCATCTTGATTTTCCAGGTCAACACTCTTTCTTTTGCCAGTGCAGTCTAAATCCTATTCCAAAGCCAATTGTTCAACTATTTGCTGAGATTTATTGCCAAACTTTTTCCTATTTCTTTTTGAAACCCATCACATTCTTTGAATTTATTCTTCTTTCAATTATCCTGAGGAAAGAAAAAAAAAAAAAGAAAAAAGAAAAAGGAAACGAGAAGTAGAGGACCTTCACTGTTTAAGCTTTTAAGAGGTTCTCAGTGAGGTGGAGAAAAGAAGAGTGAGAGGCAAAAAAAGGCTCAAAGCATCAGCTACTCATTACTGCCCATGAAACTCCATGTTGCAGTGATGGGGGTTGAATCAGGACCACCTCTAAACCCATGGTTCCACACCTAGGTAGCCACCTGGAAGATGGCTGTGTATCCGTGCATAAGCAGGGGGGAGGACAGAAGAAATTGGCCTCAGATTTCAATCTGAGAGGGAACATAAATGACAGATTTACACTCCAGTTATATAAACTTAAATATAACTGAAAAGATGCACAAATTCAGAGTATGCCCCAACACTAAATAAATGTTTCTACTGTTTCCTATACAGCATGTGTGCAGATGCAGAAACAAAATGTACTTCATTTGAAATTCTCTACTTCAGTGTTCCTCTCCCTTTCCCTCTCTCTTGTACATATTTACTCTTTTTTTACTCCATGCGTTTCTTCAAGGCATTTTCTAGGTTACCAGCTAGGTCTGTCACAAGTTGTATATGGAGATAAACACCATGCAGTACATTTTTCATTACTTTGTTCCTCCTCAAAAAACAGCACCAGAAATTAATTTGCTCAGAGATGGATTAGGCCTTTTAGTTATCAGCAAAGTCTTCAAGAATTCCCATCTAGGAACATATTCCTAAACCCAGTTTTCTGTCACAGATGTCACTCATTTCCATAGATATAGTGTGCTCAGTCTGTCTATAAGGCAGGGTGGAATTTTCTCCTGTGCATGCTCCGGGGCTATTACAGCATTTTAGGAGTTTATTGAACTGCAGATGCTTTTCTGCCTAAATCATCAGGCACTTCAGGTGTGAAGTTTGTCTTCTGTCTCAAGACTTGTCTTTTCTCCTTGCCTTCTCCATGTGTCAGTGACTGTTGGCTGTTCTGAATTTCCTAAATTCCTCAGTGCTGCATGCCTTCTTCCTTTATTTTTTAATAATAATTCTTTATATCAGCTTACTTTCTGCAGCACAACATCTAATCCTGTGCTCAAACTTCAGAACTTTGTTGACTATTGCTGTTATTGTAATTTGGCAGACCAGCACACTAAAAGCATTTTGCACACATCAGCCATGTTCATTCACCCAAAGAGTACACAATTTAATTAGAACAAGGCAACAAAAAGAGCTTGTCTAATAAGATTTGAGAAGAAACTGTTTTGAGAAAGGGACTACATAAAACATGTAAATGAAAATCCAAATTTTTGGAAAGAAGGACTGGACAGTATAAAAACATAATGAAATTGCCATAGAATGAGGAAAAGAAAGGAGTAAGGAAAATCATCTGAGAAAATGAAAATGCAGGTTTAGACAGAAAGTCTAGTGGAATGAGAGCATTTTGGTTTTATATTGCAGGTCTGTCATTTTGAGGAAAGATGAAAAATTAGGATAATTTGATTAGCCAGGGAATGGTCAGATATTGGTAGGGCTGTTGATAGGTACATGGATAATGTAAGCATGGAGACAATATAGATGGCTCATCTTGAGCCACTCCCTTCTCCCTTCTGCTTCCCAGAAGGTTACCACTCCCCTTTCAGATTTGCTAGTATAACTACATACATAGCTGTCCCCAGCCTGATTCTGTCAAAACAATTCGTTTTTAAAACCTACTAAAACACTTCTATGTGAGGATTTTACAAATCAAATCATTCTGACAGAACTAGGTTAAGGAGCAGTTGTGCTTGTAGGTCGGAGAGTGCAGCTATCTTGTGGAAGGGAGACAGGGCATTCGTTTAGTGCATAGTAGGATAACCTGCTAATTAGATAAGAATAGAATAATATGTGATTAATTTATAAAATAAATATAAACTGGGACAATTTCTTACGAAAAAGAATGAAAAAAAAGTGTGAAGATCAAGACACAGAAGAAGACGGTTTAACAAGAAGAGAGCAGAGCACTAACAATGACATGAAATCTGTGAGATTAGAAAGAGGAGAAGGGATATATAGAGCAGACCTTTTGGGAATTTCTGCATAGTATGTCTCTTTTGAGAGAAAATCAATGTGGCTGAATGTAAGAAGGGCCACCCTGCAATACGTGCAGATGGCCACTGTTGAGATTAGAAAGGCAACCTTAGCAGTGGCATGTTGAGTTTCCATTTCTGCCATGCTGATGCTTGTGAAGCTGGTTTCAAAGGATTGTTTTAGAAGGTATTTATGAAAGAAAAATGGATGAAGAAATATGTTCTGTTTCACCTGCTTTCTGGATAACAGCCCTGCACTACATATCATGTTATGTGTGCAACCTCCAGGCACGACCCTGTCTTGTTTATCCACCCCCCACAGTGTTCAGCTTTGCAATATTTATCTGTTCCATTAAGAAAGCAATACATCTTGGAAAATGCTGATTCTGAAGATTTCTCAGGTGTCCTTTGGGAAGCTGCATATCCTCCTTACAACAACATGTTAAGCTCTCACATGTATTCCCACTGAGGATGAAGAAGGAAATTACAACTGCATCCTAGCTTACTAGCTATTATGCTAGGAAAGCACTTCTGAGACCTCCATCCTCCTTAATGTGCTGCGTTCTTCCTTGTGCACCAAGTCATGTGAGTTTAAGTTAGTTTATCTACTGGTGTCAGCACTAATGGAAAAGCAGAAGAAGTCAATTTTATCATCTAATATACTCCACAGCCCGTGTACAAAATCTTTTATATATTGTGTAACTTAGTTAAATCACATCCAACTCTTTTGTGGCTAATAAAAACACAAATCTTACTTGCAATTTTACTCCTTGCTGAGCTTATGTCTCTCTTTTTCTTCCCTGAGGTGTTGTAGTTGCTTAATAAAAAGGTCATAAACAATATTTCCTAGCAACAATGAATACTTGCTTTAAAACAGCTAAATATTTTAAGTGAAACAGTTACAAAGAAGAACAGTTCCCCTGAATCTGACACTTGAGGAAGTCAACTAAGAAACAGAAATATTAGAGCATTGCTTTAGCATGAAACTTTAGGTTAGGTGTTTACTTAAATATCTTGCTGAGTTGGACTCTAAGAAAATCATAAGCTACAGAAAGGTCCCCTACTCCTAATATCTAGTCAAGATAGCAATTCTGTAATCACTTTAAACCAACCTAAATGGCATGAGACAATCAATCCTACCCTCTTCTCCATCTCCAGCCCTGTCTTCCTGTTGGACTTAAGGATGACCTTGTTCAGGGAACTAATCTGAATGAAAAGAATCATCCAATATGTCTCACAGCCTCCTTCCACTTCCCAGGCTGTTTTTCAACTTAATTATTTTCTTGGTTCAGTTTAGCATTCAGTGTGGGTGCAAAAGGGCAGCAGGGATTTGTGGTTCAGATTAGGGAAGAAAGAAAGCTTGTCTATGTAAAGGGCAACTCTCCCTTATGTTGGAGTAAAGTGATTCTGAAGCTCCAGCTACAGTCATCTAAACCTGCATGTCCACACCTGACTAGTGAAACTTTCTGGCTGTTTTAAATCAAGACCATGAATACAGTTATCAACTCCTCAAAAGAAAACAAAATATTCAGGGTTTTGGTACAAACACGCAACTCAGTTTAAACAGACGAGAAACATATAATTTACTGCAACAAAAAGGAGTCTACCGGGAATTTGTTATGTAGTTTCTGAAGATGTTTTGTACATATCCAATAGACTATAATAGCTTTTTCTGAGAAACTAATTACCTGATCTCAAGAGATGGCATTGTCCATGTGGAAAGCTGTCTCTGAAAGACACTGGTTATGTCACATCTGGATAAAAGACTGGCTAGCACTTCCAGCTCACAGTATTAGAAATGAAAGACAAAGCTAATTACACAGGTCATAAACATTTGCTTTTCCAATTGCAGGAGCTTACAAGATAACTGGGAGTCAACTATTCCTATGTAGCATTGAAACATAGTTGTTGAATTTAAACTGAGATTTCTTTGAAAAAATTTCAAGTGAATTTGAGATATTTACCTTTTTCACACTGGGTTGGTAGGTACCAGAGGCATGAAAAATATATTTTCAGACATGAAAAGTATGAGTATGTAACTGGGGTGATTGGCTTAAATTTTTAGACTTCAAGTATAAGTAACCATTAAAATGAGTGTCAATATAAAGATGATTTTAAGCATTCACATTTTACCTATGGCTAAAAAAAGTTTTATTTGTTAGTATTTGAGCATGTCCATGGGCAAGAGAAGAAATATGGATTATACGGGTAAGAAATCTCCAGTGATCCTGGGGATCCTGGGGAAGAAAAGGCAAGCTGTGTGAAGGCATCAGCCCCGACTTACAGCACTTTTCTAAATTTCATTCTCTTTTGTTCCCTAGCTGGGCCAAGCTTGTAGCCAGTACAGTTACATGGGCAAGCAATCATCAGGCATCAGACCAGGCCTATTATTTTCATTGTCCACCGTTGCTGCAAGAAGCTAGTAGAAATGAAACACATTAAGTCACTGAACATTTCAGCTCTCTGATCTGCAGTTACTCTAGCCAGGAACTAAGCCATGATATAAAATCTGCCTCAGTGTCAGAAAAGATTGATTTCTTCAAGTACTTTCTATGAGTCTGTATATGTTCACAAGGGCTTTTGTCCAGCAAAGCACTTGCACTGAAGTACAGATATTAAGTTAAATACATACCTAGAAGTCTGCTAAATCAAGGCTAAAAGTGGTGCATATTATTTGAGTTTAGTCTTTTGTAAACTCTACTGAAAGTTTGACTGTATCATCTATTTAAAACCAAGTAACTGTTTAATTGACAGACCTTCCTGGTCTTTCAAAAGGCAATTTGAAATACAGTGTCAATGATCACTTTGTTCCTAGATGCTGATAATATGGAACCTTCTCTGTTCTGAGGAGCATATCAGCTTGCTTGCATTGCCAGAATCTTTAAGGAGTTAACTACATCTGAGAAAATTAATACCTTTCTTGTGATGGAGATCTGCCAAACTGTGATGTTCTCCTGCAGCTGGGCTTGGATTCCTGGCAGGTGGTGATCACAAGAGAAATTGGAGTTTTCCCTGGACTGTTTGAGTTGTTTGAATTTGTTCCAAATGGACATCAGACACCACCACTCCGGGTGAATCCCAGCTCTCTATTATATCTCACAACATCACGAATAATGTCAATGGAGAAAACACACACATGAAACAAAAAGCAAACAAAGAGGATCAAGAGTTCAAAACAAATGGCTTTGTTTTTAATGTAGGGAGGTGAACTCATCTACTATTTAATATTCATGGTGTATTTTAATAAACAATGGCAGATTAAGACTCCAATGGCTAAAGAATTAAATTTTATCTTAATTAAGTCAAGGTGTATTTTTTAGCAGCTAAAAACCAAGGAGACATACATTAATTTTTTTATTATCACCTTCAGGCTTTTCTATGTCCTTTGTTTCCTTTTTATTCTATCCCATGTTGTAATCCCCATGTAAACTCTGATAGATTATGTCATCAGAGAGCAGAGAGTTGTTGAGGTTGCTATCTGCATTCATCCCGTGTCGCTCTGCTTCTGTTACTTGAGTAGATATAAGGGCCAATGAGCACCAAGGAATGCACATTCACAAAATTCAACAGTGTCAAGGTTCATGTCTAGCTAAAACTTGATATTGGCAAATCAGAGCATAAGCCAGGAATAAAAAGAGGGAAAGGGGAAGGGGATGGGGAAGGGGATGGGAAAGGGGATGGGGAAGGGGAGAAAAGAGAAAAGAGAAAAGAAGAGAAAAGAGATGAGATGAGATGAGATGAGATGAGATGAGATGAGATGAGCTGAGATGAGATGAGAAAGAAGAGAAGAGAAGAGAAGAGAAGAGAAGAGAAGAGAAGAGAAGAGAANAGAAGAGAAGAGAAGAGAAGAGAAGAGAAGAGAAGAGAAGAGAAGAGAAGAGAAGAAAGAAAAGAAAAAGAAAAGAAAACCTCTCTTGAAATATAAAGCAAGCCAGAGATATAAGCAACCTAAATCTATGTATGGTGCATTTTTAAAATTGCTCTCACTCTTTTGACATTTATGTTACTGATAGTCTTGTGTGATTAGTGGCATGTATCAGGAGTTGTTGGCTGGGATAAGTATGGTGCTTTTGCCATGGAGAACCTTAAGGTTTAAGTTTCTTTTCCGGATGGCAAAATAAAGTTCTCCATTACTGTCTCAAGGGTTTACCTGCAAGTCTGTATGATACATCATTTTTCTTTCTCAGTTTTCTGAAGTTAGCAAACTGAACAAACTTTTGCTCCCAGAGTACACCTAAAATATTTCCAGGTATTGGCATCTTACTACCAAAATCCACCTGATATTCTTCTATAAAAAGAAGAATATTTTACAGCTGTGGGAGAGACACAGTATGATCCCTGAGAGTGCTGGTTTGGCCAAAGTAAAGGAAACTTAATCCAGTGTTTGCATATCAAATGAAAGATGGCAAACGATTTCTAGTGTGCTGGCCAAGACTCCTGGTTTCATTGTGTTACATGCATTCCATCTGAATTAAACAGTCAAACATTTTTCCATGCTGTGCAATACTCAGTGCATGTAGCATTTTAATTTCCAAAGTGTGCCTTATAAGCATTAACCAAGTAAGCCATATAATATGCTTGTGGGATAGTTAATTGCATATTACTATCTTATTTTGCTAATACCTGAATTAAAGGTTAAGTCCCGAGGCTACTTGCCCCAGACTGTGCATTAGCAGTATTAGAATCCATTCTCACAATCAATCACATGCAGGCTGAATATACTCTCTGGGATCTTCAAATACTGAATGCAACTCACAGAGCAGTGATGAAGCACCAAAAGCGCAGAAAGTGTTCCAATAAGGAACACAGGAGCAGGCAGTTCTGACACAGCCCAGTTCATAGCAAAGACTACTCAGGATTAAAAAACCCAATGAATTTTGCACATTCTCCAGAGAGATTCAGTCCTACTTTCATACTTTGAAACATTAGTCATATACCCACTGCAGTAGACTCCACAAAAAAAGAGTTGGCAGTGTTTTTTTCCTGCTGTTTTTCCCCCCTTCTATACAACACTCCAGTGACTCATATACTTAGGAAGTTTGCTCTAAGCCAGAAGTCAAGTGAGAGTCCCAGATACCATGCCCTCCTTCACCTAACATGATTGAAAAACAACATTTTTCTGGGAGACTGTCTTAGCCCAAAGTAACTGGAGGTCCTGGGGGAGGAAAGACTTTGTATAACTTTCTGTATCTTTAGTAAAATTAAAGAAGATATGTATTCTTTGTGTATCTATGTATTCTTTGCATAATTTTAAAGCCTTTCTTCAATGGTGGAAAACCCCATGAAAAATTAGCCTAAAGATGACTATGGTTCTTTTTTAGATCTATGCTATTTCTCTATCATGTTAGTGGAAAGAAAAGCTAAAAATCTTTCTAAAATGAAGTGTTAATTCTTATCACTCCTCTGTCTATTGATGTAATTGTTCTCCGCAGACGCACAGCTCCAAGACAGAGACCTCCTGCACAGCATCACCTAGTGCTGTCTTCCAGTCCAGCATTGTTGATTAAACAGGACAAAATCACCCAGATATTCTCATCACTTCTAATTTGATGTTTGCAAAAGCATCGCCAAGGGATTAACTTTAAATTTCTTTTGTAATAGTTTTTTCACAGGGTATTGAAAGCCTATTGACACTAAAAACTGTAAGAGCTGATTCTGCTAACCAGTTTTTAAAGAAGTATTTCTGGAGTGCACACATCCTGGGAGAAGAGAGAAAAAATGGGTCTGGGTGAGAGATGATTACTGTTAATTTTAAAATATGTTACAATACCACCTTTGTAATTGAACTGGTGCATATTTTGCTGTGTAGAATGAGATTCTTTCTAAGAAACTAAGTTAAAAATTCCTTCCCCTGTTGAGGCCTTATTTAAGATAACTTATTTATTAGTTTTTCAGTTATTCATGATAAACCAGAGTTCTTCAATTCCTGAATGAATTGTCTTTTCTGCAGCTGTAATCTGTTTTAGTTATCTGTGACATACCGAGCCAGGACTCACTGCTACTTTGGCAATGAAGTGCTGTAACAAATACTCTCAGGAAATTCATTTCAGAGGTGCCAGCTCTCACCGCTGTCTGTATGCAGAGCCAAAGTGCTTCAGCAGAGACTCAATCTCCCATTCTGCATATGCAACTAGCCTGAACACCTCCTCCTACTCAGGATTCACAGCACAGAGCCCTCATCTGAAAGGAGTTTGTGGAGGAACAGCTTTTTGCACAGTTAACTGGGAGCCCAAGGGAGCAGCAGTTCGGTTTTTATGTAGGTACTCATAAAAAGACATGTGTCTGCTGGTGCCTGCTTCATCTTCCTTGGATATGGCATGGCAGTAGGTCTGTAGCTAAGTGAGAACAGAACTTCTTCACCAAGTGAGACAGATTATCCAGCCATACAGGAAGAATTCACTATCTGAGCAGCTCCACTTCATAGCTGTAAATGAGGAAGCTGGGCACAAGAGTGCCATGGGCCAGATCTGACTAATGGACCATGAATTGGATTATGTATGCTCTGATAAGCAAAACTCTAAGCAAGAAATTTAGGAATATGTGTTCTCAGCTTGAGGAGCAGAGCGCATTAGCTGCAAGATTATTCTGTAACCTCTAGGGAAGCAAGTCTCCAGCTTCCTTCTCCCGCTTGAAGCCAATTTCTGCACAGAAAGTGACACAGAATTTATGGAACCCAAGAAATAGGTAGAGGGACCCTAATTTTGCAGGTTATTAACGGAGAATTCCCTGGCACCAAAGGCAAGTCAGATTCGCTCCAAAAACTGCATATTCATTTTGTTTTGGATGAGGTACACAAAGAGCAGGGGGAGCAGACATTACCCAACCTATTAGCTGTTGAGCTACTTAGCAGAACACTGAAATTTCTCTTCTGAGATTTTTACTTTCAGGTGTATCAAAGATACAAGTTTGGCAGCTTTCTCTCACTTTCGGCTGTATTATGCTGACTTCATAATACCAAAATAACTACCCCCAAAATTACTGTATATTCATGTCTTAGCTGCAGAAAATGTGAGACTGAGCATCAGTATATGGTATATGAGTATGCAAATGCAAAGCTAAATGTGCTTGAGAGGTCTTTTAAAAGAACTGAACCACTGTAAGGGAAACAGTTATTCCTCCTCACACCCTGAGAGAGCTGCAGTTGTTGGAGGGAGAAACTGAGGGTAAAGTACCTGTGTGTGTATGAACACAAGGCTGTTGTTAAAAGACTGGTTTTATGGATTCTCTGTCTTCCCATGTCCTGTGACTGACACCTCAATATTTCATCTTTTCTAGACTACTTTTCACCACCCCTTTGCTTTCTCAGCAGCCATGCTTAGCTATTTTCATTCCCTCTGTGCTGCTTCTTTCTCCAGTCAGCTTATGCTTGGATCTTGGCCAATGCCTCTATTTCCATGGTAATGGGTCTGAAAGGAGTAAAGATGTAAATGGAGGGACAAGAAGAGTGACTTCTACGGAAGGGTCTATCCTCAGTCTTCACATCATACATAATTTGTGTTATAAGCTCTCGTGCTAATGCACATATTACAAATTTTATTTGAGGATGCAGGTTATCTGTGATTACAGTAGTTTTATTTAGTAAGTTATGCAAGGTGCAACTCTTCATATGCTATTGGGATATGGGGCTGAAAAAGTTAAGGCCTATCAAATGGTGAAAGATATATCTAGATGGCTATACGGGGAAAGCCTAGGAATAGCTTATAAAGTTCTCTGAGTTCTCATTTCGGCTCTATCATTTTGTCTTCCGTACTCCAGAAAATGACCTACTTTCTTTCTGCTGTCTTTACAATGACAATAATATTTTCTTACTTCACAAAATGACTGCTGAGAATGAAATCATTAACTTTTAGTGGCCTTTGTATAGACATTGTCAAGCCACAATGAGTTGTTTTGACATGGTCCCTATGAATTTAGTATTATTTGAATCTTTATTATTAACGTTAAATGAATTACTGTCAAGAGAGATTTTTTATTACACATTCTATTAATAATAATGTAATAATAAGTAAAAATAATGGAAATGAATGATTTGGGAATCAATATTTATTTTTTTTTGCACTTCTGATGTTTGATGTTTGATGTTTGATATTGATATTGTTTTCCTTCTGAAGACTTCAGTCTAAAAATGCTGGAGTCTCACTTACATGATTTTTTTTTCCCTTGAGCAAGAAGAGATGCATTTTAACACAATAAAACAAATTAGGATATATTATACAGTACATTTAAGAAGCTAATTTGAATAACCACATTGCTTAATCAAAAATTTATTAAAACCAGTGGGAGTCTTAAATGAATTAACAGATATGGGTTTCAAGTCAGATCCTTAGTATCTTTTCTGCTAGATATTTGAAATTCATGTGTGCAGTCAAGAGGTAGCAGACACTTAAGAAGAGTGAATCAAAAAGAAAGAAAATGGAAAGGAAAAAGTTGTGTGGACTGAAGGTTCAGAAGACACTAAAGAATTAACAAAATTGTTTTCTGCTTTCTAGGAGAGGAAATGCTAAGAAAATTTACTGTTTCAACTTAATCATCAAAGATTGCTCAGATGTGCGAGGTTTACTGAAATGAAAAGAAGAATTTACAAATGGACTATGAGAGATTCTTGGTGCTGACCACTCTCCAAAGATCTGAAAGGATTGTATTGCCACTCTTGAAATTAAATGATCACAGATATGAGTCTTACATGAACCGATTATAGTGTTCATTCTGGAAAATGAAGGAGGCTCAGCATTTGAGCTTTTCTGTTTTCAGTTTTGGGGTTTTTTTTCATCTACTACTCCCTTTCTCTTAGGGCCATGATGCATTTTCTTCATTAATGGAAATCACTGCCCTCTTCTGTGGCTTTGGAATAGAAATAAACTATCTGAAGTAGAAGAAATGTGTTGTTGGCAACTTTCAAAATTAA
>VWYO01002929.1:83378-98049 GCA_013400275.1 Rhadina sibilatrix | reverse complement strand
TGAAAAAAGTGTTTTTTGGCAATTTTCAAAATTAATTTTTTTTTTTTTTTTTTTTTTTTTGGCCCAACAGGATTCAGCTCACAGTGTCTTGATCTGTACGTGAGATTTCTTTTCACTGTGAAACAGCAGGCTGAGGAACTCAACACACAGGAGCTGGCTACACAAAAATAAGAAAAAAAAGTTGGAAAATTAAATTCTTTGAATGTCAGAGGAAAAAAAATCTACACCACACAAAATTTTCTTTCTCCATTGTGCTTGATTAGCATATTACTGAGTTCAGCCTACACCTGCTTTTCACCCTCCTTAATTTCAATTACAATGTGCTCCTTTGTGTTGCACCATTTATTGCTAAACGGGTCTAGCTCTAAGGATGTGCATGCAGCCAATTTATTCATTAGATATATTGTAGGGGAATTGAATAAAAGGTTTTATTATCAATCTCCTTAATTTCCAGATAGGATTTAGTGGAAATCAATATTAGAGAATGCATAATTACTAAATCTTCTTAAATTAATAGACTCATTCATTAAGCCCCCCAAAAATACTTAGCTGGTATTTCTTGTGACTTTTTCTAATTAATTAACAAGTGGAAAATGATAGCGAGCAAAGCAGCTTTTGGCTGATACAGTGGAATCTGAAGACCAATCTTGAGCAAGAATTAATTTGGATATGTATATACAGTATTTCGCCAGTAAGTTGATTATCAGAGAACGCACTGCATAAGTAGGCAAATGGTAGTTGCATGCTGATGGTTGGTGAAAAATCTTGTGCTCAGGAGATGGTTTTAAATGGTTCAAGCTGGGACATGTACCTATATGTAGACACCAATGCACAGTAGTCAGTCTTAAAAGCTTTGGAATGAAATATAGTGCAATTTATCTGTATGAAAGTGCATGGCATGTAAATCTCACAAATTTTCCTCTCTGCCCAACTAAGCAAGTTCTCTGGACCAGAAACAAAGGAAAAAATAAAAACACTGAAAGACCCTGGAAGAGAAAAGCAAATGATGAAAGGGACTATAGTCAGGTGTGTTACCTAGGAGCTGTAGGTATTACATTGGCCCAGAATGGAAGTCTTGGGGAAAAGGAATACACGCTCATGAGTGCAGATACTAGTTTATTGTCAGCCTCTATCGACTCTGCTGTTGTCTTTAGCAGTTACTGGTCACCTCCTCCAGAGAACCTGTTGGTAACATCTCAGTGGAGTTTAGACTGAGTCTGGAGTTTCCAGTGTCACAGCACAAGCTGGTAGGAGAGAACCTTGTTGCTAGCAAACTTGTAAGTTACATTACTTTTAGTTTGGAGCTGTCTAAATAAATAAAAAAACAAAACAAAACAAAACAAAACAAAACAAAACAAAACAAAACAAAACAAAACAAAGTGTGCACTGAAGCCCCAAGAAAATGCCTGCTGAAAGTATCTTTCTGATCTCAAGCCAGACACATTCCTTCTTTTTGCATTTCCAGCATGGTTCCATACTTTGTTTAATGTGTGTTATGCTTACTGGGACTGTATCTAATGGCTGAGCAACAGAACATGCACATGTGTACTCATAGGCAGTAGATATGAGTGAGTCTGGCTCCTTCACACTTTCCAGACAGGCAGGAGGAGAGGAGAAAGATACCCACTCCCACCTGACAAAACCTCTCATGTTTCTCCTCACTGGTATGTGTCAAAATCAGATTACTAACATTCTTAGAAAGGCCTTTGCCCAAATTAAGGTGCAAATGAGACCATATGCCAGTGAAAATAGTGTGGGATTTATTTGATAATAAATAGGAGAGACAGAGAAAGAAAGAAATAGGTTGGGGGGACAGAAAGAGAGTAACAGGAAAAATAAAGAAAATATCACCATGGGTCTGAATGATGCTCCTGTTGATGCTCTCCAGCTGGTCTTCTTGGTGGTGAAGATCCCTCCAAAAAGCATAGAATCTGATGGGTTAATATATGCTCAGGCCAGCTGGGAAACTCCAGGCACCTCCCTGGGGTCTCTTACAACAGACTCCACGTTTGTTGTGTGATGCGCAGTCCGGTGGTGCAAGGCCTCAGGAATAGCTTTGGGGGCACCTTGGGGGGGCTTTGATGGATTAAGGCACCCCCTCAGTTGCCTCTCACCTGAATGTCCTGTGGATGTGGCATTCCCATGGTTGGAGGTTCCACAGCCAGTTTATGTAAGGGAGGATGGGCTCACTGTCCCTGAGCAGAGGTTACAACACATTCAAAGCTCCTCGCCTCACATGAGCTGGGGCAGATAATCTGTGCAAACCTGCTCCCAGCAAAGGGGTCTGTGGGCTATGGCCTCCCCCACCCCAAAGTCGGCCAGAGATGATTCTTAGCACACTGCTGGGTTTGGGTCACATTCTTTTCCTTGTTTACTGGTCCGTTTCAGGTGATTAGAGAATGGGTTTTCCCTTTATCTAATCTCAGCAGTTTGACTTTCAGTTCAAAGTCCCAGTCAGGTGTTTTCAGGGAGACTTCTTTGGTTGTAGTTTCTTAATGCAATTTTTGTTATAATGAAGAAAACTTTATATCACTGTTTGAGGCATAAACTATTTCAGTCTCTGACAGCATGGTAACAGAGAAAATGCATCTGCTGCCAGCTGTACTGGGCCACTGTGCTGTCCTTGCTCTGCTATCCAGCTATACCTCAGCTAGGCAGTATCTTTATTGTCCTCCCTACAAACAAGGTAAAATGCTATTACACTCCATGATCTGAGATGAAACAAGTTGTAGAGAGAAACAAAACCCTTTCAGCATGGGTCACAGTTTCATCACAGTTAGCAGGCATATTGGTGTCTGACTAGGAACAATGATACTGAAATAATGTGGCTACATTTCTGTGAACTGCCTTGGGATAACACAATTTCAAGTCTTGAAACACAGCTAACATTACACTGACTAAGAAAGAAGAAACAGGTCTGAGGAGCTCTGTATCACCCTTGCAGTGCCCATAAGTAGATCAGATCTGTAGCTGTGATACAGATCAGCTTTCTAACATTCATTCTCCACCATCCACTGGACTTGTCAAATCCGAGGGGCCAAGGACATTTCCTGAATGCATGCTGTGACAAGGCTCAGAACATTTCCTGAATGCATGCTGTGACAAGGCTGTGACAAGGATCAGAGTCTATCTCCTAAGGCTTGTTTCCTCTTGAAGGAAAACCTGGAGGCACTGGCGAGGAGAGGATTAACATACCTCTGGGGGTCGAGACTGCAGGGTACTTCACGGATTATACCTGTGCTACATTTCAGATTCCACCACTGACTCTCCAAATGCCAGCACAACTTGAAACACTATTGTTCAAAATAAGCCTACAGTGACAGGCACTGAACAGTTTAGTTTGGTAGGTGATTATTCTTTGACAATATATATAGAACTCGGGTTTGGCTAATATGTATCTCCTGGACAGGCACACGCCACTGTTTTTGAACTACCTTTTTTTTTGCCTTGTCAAAGTGTTCAGCTTTTTTTTGTCTGATCATTGGTTTGATATTTATTACTTATTCTTTCAGTCTGTTTTTCTGTTTGGGCTAAATACTGATTACTCATTTGTTATTTTCCTATTCTTTTACTCTTTCCAAGAAACTGCTCATTATAATGCACAGAAACTCTCTTCAAGCTAAAGGATTGATTTGTTTAATGATTGAGTCTGTTGGAGGGAGCTAATATTAGTACTTGTGTTTTGGTATATACCCCATGAATCTTGAAAGAACTTTTAATGTACACACACCAAGATCCTTTCTATTTCAATTGGAATGAATTTTGAGCTCTTTGTCTCAGTACTTTTCACAGCTCAAACATAAAGCAAACAAAAATCCCCAAAGTAACATCAGCAATAAAATTCTGGGACATCAGCAGGAGTGTGATATAGTAATAGAAAAATGGACTGACTGTTTCAGCTAAGGGTACCTTTGTTGCCATTACACTGGATCAATATGAAATGATTTTTTAAAATCATGCTGACTTCCCATTCTGCTCCAGAATTCTTAAGATACACAAAAATGAACCTTACAGTTGTGTTTGCTTTTCAGGATGGTGACAAGTTTTTTCATACCTATCTACAGCTTAGTTGCTTTACAGAAAAGCCTGAGGTGGAATACACTCAGGAGTGTCACCTTCCTCTGATTGCACCAGATTCTCATGTGATTTATTGAAGTGTAGATCTGATCCAGTGCTTCTGCCATGAACTATACTGCATTAGGCGTTTGGCATCATAAATGTTATGGATTCTTTTGATCAGTGACTGTCAGCATAACTCTTCTGAACAGCACCTACTTAGGAAAACCTTCACACAACTCAAAGTATCAATAAATACCTTGTCCAATTCCCTTGTGTGTTTTTGTATTTCCTTTCATGCCATCTGAGAGCCCACCAGTTTTGGAACTGTAAGGAATCTTATATCTATTCCCTTTAGCTTATTCTTTTATGACATAAAGGCTTACCCATAAATTGATGATAAAAAAGTGAGAATAAAAGGTATCATCATCAAAAGATAATAGTTCCACTCTTTTTTAGTTTTTTTTTCAGTCTTTAAATAATATATAAATTACTTATAAATTAACAACCATCTCATTCTATAGCTAATAAACAAGAATAAAACACACATTCCTTTAAAAATAAATACAATTCTACAGATTTTATATGGCAGAAAGAAGGCATTTTGCATTTTTTTTACTGTTATCATTTTCCCCAGATGCAATGTACCTCGTACCATTCTCTTAACAAATTCTTCATTAAATTCCTTTGCAAATAGCTCTGTTAAGTTTGTCTGCAATTGTGCTGGCATTTAGATTCAAGAGAGTGCTAAACAAATCAGGCTGCCTAGTGTTAAGCTTCCCAGACTTTGAATAGACATAAGAATAATTTCAGCACCAGATTCTGGAAAAGAAAGTATGGCCCCAAGTGTATTAGAGATTAGTACTAATGCCAGAGGAGAAGATGGTTTCTGCTTCAAAGTATTTTTAAGTAAGCTATTGCATAAGACCTAAAAAATAAAAGTAGGTACAGTGGATAGAAGTTGCATCAGGGAAACCAATGAGACTGTCTGTGCTCATCCATATCATAGACACTGCTCCAGTCCATTAGACTTCCAACACCAAAAATACTGAAGGAATGTTTAAATTTCAGGAGAAAATTTCAATTTACTAGAAGTAGTAGATCTGTTATGAAGTCAAAGTGATAAACAGGAGTAAGTTTAACTACAGCAGTTGTTGATATTGCCAAGTCAGAAGACTTTCCCTTAGGTTAGCTGTGCCACCAGGTTGGGTGGTCACCTTCTGTTTGGTCTGTTGAAGCTTTACAAGAGTGGCTGAATTGCAAGCTGATTTCTTCTGGCATTGCAGAAATGAAGAACATCCAACAGAACATCCTGAATGAAGATTTGTGCTGTAAAGTGACAGATCATCAATATTTTGGACCGCCCCCCCCTTATAATTAATTGACTTTTTTATTATAAAATGTATTTTTGAAAGTCTAGTATTCTATAGTGATATTGTGATAATTCTTTTTATCCTAATTTATGGAAAAGAATTTGATTGCACATTTTTTACAGATGGAAGCTACATGTTTTGGCTGCCAAACAAACTTGCCTTCTAACAGTGTACAAAATGTGGTAATTTTTTATCTTTCTAGGGCGCTTTTAATTTCTAGCATTAAAAAATACAGTTGTTAAATGATATGATTTTCTAGTTTGTTTTGGTATAGAAAAAATCTGATTTGCAATTCCAGAAATAAAATTGCTAAGTAGATTATTTTACAACAGCATTATAGAAGAAAGGGAAAACACATGCCTTTCAATCAAGCTACTAACTTTTTGTTTCTTTTTTAGTAAATGCAATCTGATTTTATGTTTTGTTATATTTTTAACACAAAAAAATTATAGCATATTTGTATTTTTTCCTTCACCACAGACACATCATTCCATATGCTGGCTCTAATTGGTGGTTTTCAGAACATATAATCACCTTCTATTCTTTCAAGTCAATACAGTCAACCTCTATGTAGAAAAATGCTTTCACTCTTCTGGAAGATGCAATTGGCAACTTTTATTATTTTGAAATAATAAGACTACAGAATTGGAAGTTAATGTTTTTAAGGTGGGAGAAGGTCAGGTTTATTATTTCTTTATATAGGAGGAAAAGTTATTTTAAACCTGTATTTTAATTACCCTGTCACTTCTCATTTGAAGTGACACAACCTGCTAATGTATATGTATAAAACATTGCAAAACAAAACCTATCATTTCCTGAGTAATGTGGCTTTTAGAATGTCTTTAAATATGTGTTTTAGACACTTAAAATTCCATCTAAATAAAGCAGCCAGTTCTGTTTATAGCTTTGAGAAACTTCATGAATCTAGGCTTCAGATAAAGCTCAAGTAGATGAAGGTAGAATGAGGCAAATTTTCTGTTGTGTTTGTTCAGTTTCTTCTGGTCTAAGCTGAATAGACAGGAGAAGCAAATAATCTAGACCAAAGATTTTCCTAATTTCTCTGGGAACCAGAAATTTGTATGAAATTTTTGCATCAGAAAATGCTTATACACTGTTTCAGATATGACTATTGGTATGTGTATGCTCACTGAAACTGAAATTTCTGTCTGTTGCTCATTTCTACTGTTTGTGGAATTAAAGTTTACAAGAATAGCAATGCCACTAAAGTAGACTGAGAGAATGTGTTTTGTGTCTCTAGTTAAATCCTGGCTCCATGGTGGATCAACTGAGATCCCTGGCATGAAAAGTGCACCCAAACCGTGGATGCTGTGACTCTAGAACTTCATCTCTGGACAGGTGGAGTCAGAAATCCCTGTATCCTCATCTTGAAGGAGCCTGTATGGAGGTCTTTTGGGAAAACACCAGCGTAACAACAGGAGAGAAGGGACATCAGGATCTCCAGGTCTCTAACCCGAGTCTCTAACCTGCTGGGACCTGTGGTTACCAGAAGATGGCTTGGGAATGGGGAAACTGAAATCATCATACCATTATCTCAGTGTGGTGCAGATATGTCTGAAATTATGGAATACTGAGGCAGTCCAGGAAATTGGGAAAACTGCCTTGCTCCGCATCAATTTTTGTTAAACAATATATGTCTGACAAAGCATACTGGGCTAAGTAACATTTTCCCATGAAATTAATTTAATCAGACAGTAGCTAATTAGCTATTGTTTTCAAACCAAAGTAAACCTTTTGTGAAATGGAGAAGCACCAGAGTCCACTCAACAAAGCATATGCATTGTATTACTGAACACCACAGTTCTCAACACTTGGGATAACAACGTTGAAATTCTGCAGATGTCTGTTTATACAAGTCTTATCTATATAGGTGGAATTTTCAAGTTCAAATCTGGCCTTGAAATCCAGATACCTAGGACTTGGTGGTCCTACTGTGAATATATACCTTTGTAAACAGTAAGAAGAACATGCAGCATAAATCTCCTTTATGAAGGCCTAGAGCACTCAGACATTCAGGTTTCTCCATCAAAAATGAGGAAGAGGTATATGTCTTCCAAAACTAGTTTCTCATAAAGGATTAGGAACCAAATCAGGCTACAGAAAGATTTTTGACTTAGCAACCTCAATCCCAAATACTTTCATGGAACTGGCTATAGCAGCCAAAGTAGGAGGTTACTAACAGACTAAGAACTTAGGTTGTGTGAGACTTAGCTTCTATTCCTTCCTCACCTATTTGAATTTATTCACCGATTTCCCAAGATGATTTCTTAGATATAGTTTTAGTTTTTTCAACATCTCCTGGCAAAACACAGAGCGAGCAAAGGAACACAACTCTCCATCCAGGTGGTCATGGCCAAGATGGGACATCAGGATTACAATCAGCCTAGAATAAAACACTGAGTATCCAGCTGAGTAACACTAAATTGAGGAATAAGGAGTGGAGCCTGTCTTCTCACTCTGTAGCAATGATATAATCACTGAATACTTGATAAGGCTAAGGGAAGGAAAAATACCCCCAGTCTTTTGGAGAGGCTGTTCTTCAGTATTTGTCATCTGGCAACTATTGAATCATGTTCTGCAAGTGACATGACCATGAATCCAAGCAACTCATTTAGCAACCTGGCAGGTGTCAGGAGCATTGCCTATCCACTAAGTAGTGTAAGGGATTAGGAAATCCTAGTGTATTCCAAAGTATCCTCAGAAGACCCTGGAGGAGTTTACCAGTGAACACTTTTGTCCACCTAGTCTTTTGGTTGACAAATGGAGGACCTCCAATGGATGAGCCAGGAGATTATGGATACATTGGTCTTACTCCAGCCCCTGGGAAAGTTACTAAATTAATCCTCCTGGGGGCTATCATAGGTAAGATGAAGCCCAAGATTGGGAAAAACATTTGGATTCACTAAAGGCAAATCTTACTTGACAAGCCTGATCGCCTTCTGTGAAAAAGTAACCTGCTCAGCCAGTGTGGGGTGGACATTGTTGACCTGCATATCTCCAAGGTTTGCAGTAGGGTTTCCCACAGCCTCCTCCTGGAGAAGCTGATGTGTTGTGGTCAACCTCTGTCTTTCTATAGGGATGTGAGTTTGCTTTCTGAAAGCATTATATCCCTATTCTGTACAACATAAATACCTTTCTGTTTCATGAACTAAAATCTTGTTGTCTATCCTTAGAGGATCAAAAGTGAGGCTTTTTAGCAATCCCAAGTGAGTTCTAGCACTATTTCCTTGAAAAAAAAACTTGTAGATGAGCAAAACCGTATTGAAGACAGGCTCCTTTTCTGCATATGTCCCTGGAGTCTATTGCCCAAGAACAAGGTAATGTGTTCCTAAAAGCTTGTAGAACACTCATGTTTAATGTAATATTAATAGAATAATTACTGCCTTCTGAAAAATGAAAAATTAAAATATGCATATAGGGTGGTGAATGCAAAAGCAATGTGAAAACTATGCAGTTTCCAATTGTTAAATTTTCATTACAAAGAATCTAATTAGAGATTTAGCACAAAGTAAAATTCTTATAGTAAAGGGGGGAGTTAGATTTATCACTAAAGGGCATTTTATGATGCTAAACCGCAATGTAGTAATGTATTTATGCACAGTCAGAAAAAACTCATTGTGTGGAAATTTGGTTACATTCACATGTGTATTTTCAAAAAGCTGCCAAGAGATTATTGAAATTAATACTGTGTGAAAAATAGTCAACCATTTCGAGTCAATCTAAAAACTGAAAAGGTTGGCAATATTTAAAATATGCCTACACAATAGAATTCTCAGCATTTCTGACTAAGATGAGAAGTATATGCAAGTTGGAAAAGCATATTGAACTTAATAACCATATGAAGTGTGCATTTTGTGTTTAAGTGGCAACATTTTTTAAACTGGAAAAGAATATTGACTGAATATCAGCTCTGAGTTGAGAGATACACCTCTTGTTGGTCTTTCCATTCAAGAGATTGGGGTGCAGTGAGGCCACAGCATGCACTCAAGCTCTCTGCAAAGAAGAAAACTTGGTAAGGAAGGATCCAGAGACATCTGTCCTTGATGTTTCATTAATATCTTGAAACACAGAATGGAAAGAATTCTCATGAAATCTGCCCTTGACCCTGATCTGAGATTGATGTGAGGATGTTGTAGAACTAGAAATCAGAATCTCCTAACAACAAAAAGAATTATACGAAAAAAAAACCAAAATGGAATTCAATCCAAAGAAAACAAGGTCCAAATTCAAATTTTAGAAAAAACTCAGTGACAATATCAGAAATGAGAATAATAAAGCAAGTAAATAATGTTGAGGAAAAGGATCCAAGGATCATTGCAAATCTAGCCTCTCCCTGGACAGGCTGGCCATGGGTTAACAGAACCAAGGTTCTCTCAAGACAACAGAGAAATAGGACAGGACTCAAAACATATCAAATAGCCTCAGTACAGAATGCAAGCCTGCTCTGACCAGCACAGTTAGACCTTGGATAGAGCTCTGTGTCCAGTTGCATATTAACAGAAGAGTCCAATGCAAAACAGTAGTGATGTGCTGAGATCTAAAAAACACTACCTCTAAGAAGGAGCTGGAGGAACTGAGGCTGTCTAGTCTTGACAAAATTAGATTAAGTAGAAAAATTATTCTGGTTTACAAGTATTTAAAATGTCAGCTTCAAAGATTTTTTTTCACAATATGCAATATTAAATTAGACAAGATATAATAGCTATTAACCTAGCTGAATCGAGCTGAAAAAAATTTTAAATGGCAAGATCAGTGAAAACTCATCTGGCTGAGAAGAGGAATATGGGAATATTTCTCATTTCATATTTTTGAGGACATCCATCAGGAGTGATGTAGGCATAGCTAGTACTGCCCAGAAATAGAAGGATGGTATTTCCTGGGGATGTTTCCAGTTCCAATTTTGCAAATATCTGAAACTATTAGGAATAATGGTTATCACACAGATTTATTTTAGGATTATTAAAAATAACAAATCTTTGTTTTTTGGAATCCTGTGGTGTTTGAGACTGGCATTTTTATATTTCCATGTTTAGTCTGAAATTCTCTAGTGATAACAGAACTCTGAAAAAGGAGAGCTCTAACTGAAAATATTGTATGACTTGTGATGAATTTCTATGTATTGGTCAGCCTTCACTGGGTGGAAAAGCAGTACATACACTGTGGCTTTAGAAGCAGGCTTCATTTCATACTCAGCCAATTAATTCACTTTAAGGAATAAGCTTTCCAAGGAAAGCTCTAATTTGAAGGAATGTCTGAAAAAGTAAGGAAGAAAATTCAATCTAATCTCTATGCCTAAACTCTTTTCTAAACACAGAAAAAACCCAACTGTTTAGACGTGCATTCAAACAGAATTATTCCACCTTGACCCCTTTATCTCCACATTGGAGACATTTCTGTCACTTTACTTTTTCTAATGCAGACAATTAAAATGATGGATCTATATGCAGATTTAATTGTGAAAAGTTTCACAGAACAACTCTACGCAACAGAAGAACCTCCCCAGTCTCTACAAAAAAAAGAGACTCTTTCCTTACAACTACAACTCAAAAGATTTGGAAGGGTAAAAAAAAAGTATAATCTACTCAAATATTTCAGCTCTCTGGTATTTGCAGTTCTTAACAGACCCTGCAAGAAGTAAAAACGGATTAATGCTGTGCATTTGTAGAATGACCCTCTTTTTAACATGAATTGAGTAGATCAACCTGCAGGGTGTGGTGATTATCCATGGATGAATTAGCTCCCTGAGCAGGTCTGAATCAAAATTCTGTTGCAATTTAGGCATATACTAAATAATCCAGTGAGATGTGGTGTGTATGTACCAATAGCACACCAGTATTTTTTTTAGTTTTAGGCAAGGAAATAAATCTGTGCTTCTGAACATAATCATGTTAATTTCAGGTGTTTTTTTAAAAAAACTAATTTAGATAACGGTCCTATTTTTACAGTGCTGGCTTCATGGGAAAAGAAGTTAATGAGTTTGATAAGGAAAATTATATTGAGGTCTATGAGTTCATCTATCCATCTACCGAATACTTGTCTTCATTAGTTGATTCATTTTATTCAAGTGATTTTCCAAATCCTTACCTACTAAAAGGGCCCTCAACATTTCACTGCCATTTAGAAATTTTATCCTGACATCAACCATTCTGATATGGGGAAATTTTATTCCCAACTTATAAAGGATGAATGCTGACAGAAGTGATGAATTTAGTAGAGTGAATCATTAATCCAAGATGACAAAGAGAGTCTGTAGCAGAACACAGTACATTAATATACATGTTCCCAAGTTATTCTGTTTAGAACCCAAAATTTCTACACATGAACATGAGCAAAAGCATTACTGACAATGTGAATAGGCAATATGTTACCAATGCAATTGAATTCTGATCTATGCAGCGATTAATGCAAATTGAAATGAAAAATTTAATATATGTTGTGAGCACTTTCCTAATGCAAGAAATAGGACTCGATGAAGTTTGAAGAAGTAGATTAAAATTTGTTAAAAGTACTATTTAACGTGCTTAGTATCTATAATGACCTACTCACTGTTGCAAGAAATAAAAACCAAGAAATGAGCAGGATTATAAAACTAATTATATGATAATGAAAGGCAGTTGCATTAGCTCAACTAAATACATTTTTGTCTCTGCCTAAGCAAATAAACTTCCTATTGACAGAATTTTGTGGAATCCCAGATTCCATATCTATACCCCAAGAGATAGACTGTTTACAGATTTCTATATCTAGGGATATAGAAATATATATCAAGGGATAGTCTGCTTGCAGCTGTATAAAAATTGGACTAGCTTTTGAAACATACTCACTAGTGGATGACGAAGCCTGAAACAGAATGTGATGGACCTCTGATGTGAACTGATGCATTCCACTTGGTGGCAGTGGTCCCACCTGATAATCTACACCTAAGTTTTGCTGTTAACAGTCACCTTCTTTTATATCCTTTGCTAGCCCCACATCACAATGGCTTTTTAAAAAATAAGACATCACTTTACAGACATCACTTTTTCTAAATTGTCACAATACAGTAGGATACCACCTCCTGATAGATTTAGTATCTAATATAACAACATTTTTCTTTTGTTTTCTGTTATTGAACATGCATGATAAATAAAGATGAGGAAGGATTACTATGAGGATATTTAAACTGCAATCCGTATTTTAGTTTAAGGCCTAACATATTCAAAATTGTATGTGGCTTATCTTTCTCGCTTGATTCCCAATAATTCATTTCAGATTGACATTTCAGACTCATGGCTGTTGAAAACATGGAATAAATTGGCAAGGCAGTTTGTAATTTTTGTTAATGCTTTTAATTGCATTGTATCTTAAAGACTGAGAAAGTCCTGGGAATTAAACAGTATCATAGTTATTGAACATAAAAAGTGCATTATCTGTTGTGTAATTGTCAGTGTTGGCATGACAGTGTGCTCTCCTGCATGGCAGTGGGCTGCCCAGCTGGACCTTCTCTTGAGCAGGGAAGGGGGTCCCTGTGCTTCTCAAGATGACTGCTCAAGTTTGAGATACTCCTTATCACATCAGATACTTAGAAAGTGAATTGTGACCAAGCATGTTGAAACTTTGAAATCTTGCCAAGCTGTATTAACAATTGATTGTGTATAAATAATTTATAAGCATTAACAATAGTTGACCTAGTCTAGAGTGAAATCTGAATTCAGACGCACTTAAATTCTCCTTAGAGAAGTAGTTTAGAAAGAATTTGGATCCTTTCTGAATCTCATAATACAATGGAAGGGTTCCCTTGAGAGTTTTGTCTGTCCCTGTCATCTATACAGTAAATAAAGTGTACCTTGCCATGGAATCTTGTTAAAACACTGTTGCATTTACCACTGAACTTTTTAATATCATTAAAGTTTACTGTTGCTTATCTTTTGAAGGGAAGTGCACATCTGCAAGGAAGGAAGGAAGGAAGGAAGGAAGGAAAGCAGTTTTAAATGTTAGTTTGCTGTGAATATACATTACCTTGTAGGTAGCAAGGAACAAAATCTTTCACATTTTATCTGTAAAAAAGGAAAAGAAGAGAATGAGTCAACAATTCAAACTGAAAGTCCATGAGATATAAGAAATAATTAGAAAATGTGCTCCTCACACTTGTGAGTCAGGAAAATTACTTACAGGAGGTTGCAAGCTATGCTTTCTGCACACTCCTACCTTCAGATCCACACTCTGATGCAGTGTCGCTCATCCAGACATATTTCATGCTCCTCTATCATATAGGCCAATTTCTGCTTAGTTTTCCACTGAAGAGGTTTAGTGACTGACCCACTTTATGACATTCCTCTGTTAGAATTCCCTTGTGTATATCTTTCTCAATATGTCCCAGATGGTTTAGTATCTGAACATGGTAGAAGCTGATGGGAGCAGATGTGACCTAAAACCTTCCAAATCAAGTAAGTGGAGAAATAAATTTGCTTGTGTTATTTATTTATTCTCTTGTTGACTTACAAAACCTAATCAAAATAGCAGTAGTTGCTGGTATTGCTTTGTGGTTAATGTAATTGCTAAACAATCTTTTCTTTAGAAAAGGGAAATGGTTAGGAAAAAATGGACATTTCAGAATCCTTCAGTGTCTTCCCCTTTAATATCTTACTGCTTAGAGACTGAATAGCTGCATCCTCCAGAAATGTAGGCAATGATAATCTTGTGATTAACATGAATGCCTTTGCCACCACAAGCATTTCATATCATCTAATATATAAAACTCTTTTCCATAGTCAGTCCTCTGTGCTGTTCAGCCTCTGCCTTTCTCATGAGTACACTGGGACTTTACATAGACCTGGGTGGGAACAACTGGTGTCTTATGACAACATTTAAAAACTTGTGTTTTGCTGCCTGAACAGTGTTGTATCAGTAGCACACGGACAGATGCACGTCTTGCAGGCAAGGTGAGTCACCCACTTAACATCAGTGGTCTAAGAGCTCTCCACTACTGACCCTTGGGTGTGATTTCTAGCTGCCTGCACTGTGCAGTAAAACAAGTGGCTTGCCTCCTAGAATACAGAGAAAAACATCTATTACCCTAATCCTTGAATTTTTAGACAATTGCATTTAAAGCAGTCCTGCTGTTAACTGTCATGGACATTGACGTCCAACACCATTTTTTTCCCTTTTTAGATAACATGCATATTTTCCAGGAAATATATAAAGCTGTTTCTGACCTGGAGGTTGGGGATTGTTACTAAAAAAAA
>VWYO01002929.1:0-83341 GCA_013400275.1 Rhadina sibilatrix | reverse complement strand
AAAAAATTTGCTGTTGTTTCTCAATATTTTTTTTTTTTTTTTTTTTTTTTTTTTTCAGTAACTGAAATTACTTGCTTTTTAAGATTAAAACTAAGGTCTTTGTCTTTACATAGTGTGATTTTTAAAGAAAAATCAATAAAATATCTAATGGAACTGCAATGTTTTAACAGCAAATAAATGTTAACAGGATGAATAAATCCTTGCATTGGTGACACTTTTAATTCCATGATTAGATTGTTAGGGATATTAGCTGTTGAAGAAACTTAGTTCTAGCTCCAAACATTTGGTGGTAAATATGTCTTAACTGTAAGTGGCAAATTGAAATACTTTCTCAGAAAAACAAACATCTTGAAGAATTGCGTGACTCACAGGAGCACAGGCAGTAGTCAGAGCTTTTCACCTCTATAGTGCTGCTGTGACTTCAAAAGGGCAGCTGGAAGCTGGTTGGAGAAAATTATTTTGGACGTGTTGGTAGAGTGGTTTGAAGTAAGTTGAAATGTCTATGTTGCTGTTGCTGACACATTGTGGGGAAACTGCTATTTTGGCAGTTCCCCAACTTGGAGAACAAAAACTACTGCAGTATCCTTTCCTTTTGAGCTGATTCTGAACAGAAGACCTCATGGATCAGCCCAACTCACATTGTCTTTGCATTCTTTTCTCCAGAGTGTGCACCTGGCCTTATGGCACTTGATAAGCTGTATTTTTATCACCTCAGTGTAAATATGGTCCTGTTGAGCTTCTCAACATGTTTTACTGTGGTATTTATGAGCACTTAAGGGAAGGAAGCATATTTACACCTGTCATAAAAAAGAAACCTGTTTTGTAAGTTTCCACCCATATACAATCTTGCTGGGTATTTTGCCATAAGAAATCGATGATTGCAAGAAATTTTCATCATCAATCCAAGATTTAAGAGGTTGTGGATTGCTTTTGTTTTTAAGATTATTAGTAGGTATAGGCAGATACTGAAAGATAAGTATCCTTCTTTTCATCTCTATTTCTTCCTGAATTACCTCCCTACTCAAGATATACAAACTGAAAAAATATTCCAATATAGAAGAGACAGTGTGTCATCACTATAGCCACTATAGGATAGATTCTGGAAAAAGAGTGACAGCCAAAGCTTTGGACAGATTTTGAGGGATCAGGGGTGTAATAAAAGTCTAGATGACTCGTTCCTGTGTATATTACATGATGAAAATATCTTTAGATTTTGAAAAATCAATTTCCACTTCTATTCCCTTGTTTGAGGCTAAGCTATGCTGCACTCTTTGCAGTTAAGGGACATAGGCAGCTTTTTCAATGATTTGGGCCTTCTGACATGTTGGTTGTCTTCTCAACACCTTGATGCCATCAGGAATGCTCTGTGGTAGTTGGGCTCTGAGGCTGTGGGGTCCCTGAGATGGGCCCTTGCTAACTCTGCTTATAGCACCCTCAAAGCCACAGCTAACAAGCAGGGCTGAGATTGTACCTTTACTTAACTTCTACATCACCAATAACAGAACAAACTGTGGCAAAGAGATTGCTTTTGTTTTTCAAGAAAGAAACTATTCTGTAGTTTTAGTTGGTGACAATTTCCAAGGACTGAAAACAAATTGTTTGCATTCCACTGAAAGTCTTGAGATTTTCTCAGAAAAACAGAATTTGATTCTTCTATTAAGCTTGCAAGAAGCCATAATTAGTTAGATTGTCAGATAATTATGCTAAATTTAAAGACCTATGAATGTCTGATTTACAGACAAAACCATATGTAGTGGTGAAATATGTTTCTGCCTCTGCAGGATTCACAGAATTTCTACTTCAAATACTACTACTACATAGCACTGATTGGCAGCCTGCTACAAATTCAGCAGCTGGGTTGAACAGTTTAAAAGTAACAATTATGCTGAGGGAAGAGAACATGATAAATCAAAGAAGGTAACATGTTGCCAGTCAATCTTGGATAGTGACTACAGTCAGATTAAAGAGAAAAAAAACACTGTTTCATGACCCTTGGTAATTAGACTGACAAAAAAACTCCTCACTTGCCCCTAAGTCTGCAGTCTGGCTTAATTCTGGAAATCACAATAGGGCATGTACATTAGAGTGACTGAATGAATATAACACGTTAGCAGCAATGGTAAACTCCATCTACTCGGCATAGCTGTGGTTGGTCTCCAGAGCCTCTGAGAAAGAGAAAACAACTCTACAGAAACTAATCTATACACTAAAGGCAGGGAAGAGCACATCCTGTCAAGCCACTGAAGAAGGCTAGCATTAAACTTGCAACATAGGATATAATATAAAACATAGGACAGACAAAAACTTTTCTGGATCCTGACTGGCTGCATTAGCACTACCAAAATCCAGGGATTCAGCGTGGTTATCACTATCCATCTACGCACAGCTACATGTGACAGAACTCCTCTGAGAAGCTATTTGTCTGTCACTGATGTGCTCATGCACGATGTGCTCAAACTGTTAAGAGCCCCAAATGCCAAACAGCTGCCCTAGATCATTGACAGGGCATCCCATCATTGGGATGACATTCCCATCATTGGTATGGGAAGAGGTCTGTGCTGACCCCATACAATGCTTCCTCCTCTACAGCTCCCTGGACATGGCAACACCCAGTGGTCTGCTACTCTCACAGGTAGTAAACACGAGGATTCAGGGCACAGCAACATAAATCAAGTCTCCTTGCCAGGAGCAGTGTGGACAGTAAATGTGTGGATGTCTCTTTGAAACCAGTGTGGATCAAACACAGGATTAAAGGTTCCTCCTGAAATGACATTGATATAATGATTGCTCATTTTTCAGTTGAAGGGTTAAGAAGATAAATAAATAAAAGATATAGAAATTAAACATTAAATTAATTATGACAGCGGGGCTTAAATGGGTATAACTCTAAAAGAAGGTGTTTTACTCTGTTGTTAATGCCCATTTCCACCCCGCCCCCAATTTTTATTGGCTTTTTTTTTTTCCTGAAATGGCCAGCCTTATAAATGATTGTACTATCTTGCTACTTGTTATTTTCACTCAGTTAATTTTCTATTGAATCTCACAGGCACAGATCCATAATAAACTTCAGTGGAGTGTTTTGTACCTCCTTCAGCACCAGGTTTGGATCCCAGCACTATGATCTGAGCTGAGTCATGGAGCCTGACTGCTCTTACGGTGAACATTAGGCCACAGGCTTCTTTTGCCAGCCAGGCTAATGCAAACAGTCCAGCTGGGTTTAGCACCTGTTATCCATTTTCCTCCAGGAACTGAGCACTGGACTGATTAGACTCTCTTGAAAAGGCAGCACTGTAAAACACCAGTCATGTCAGTTGCCATCAGAAAGATTGCCTCAGGGGAAAATGTTTTAATGCAACAAATACCCCTAACCATATATCTAACTATGTGTTTCCCTACATTAGCTCAACATTTTATTTTATCTGCTTCAGCTTATTTCCACTTCAGACTGGAGAATTAGGCCTACTCGCTGCTATCCCAGTATGTGTGCTGGTTATGCATCAGACTCTGCTGACAGTGCACTTACATGTTAACTTTTTTCCTTCCTGAGGCTAGCATGCTTAATACTGAACAGTGCATCATAGAAACACATACGATAGCTCTGGCTCTCCATACAGATGAATTCCAGCTGGTTATTTTTTGTTGGTCTTCTTACGGCTTTAGTATTAACTCTGGGTTTGCTCCCAGATGCAGCTGAAACAGCCAGTTGCTTTCAGCAACAAATTGCTGGCAAAAATGAGAGATCAGTAAAAACATTGCAGCCAAGTCTGTCTAGCTGATGCCACCAATCCCATCTGGTGAACCACACTACTCTGAATTTTGACATTCAGTATGTCCCAAACAGTGGACAAACCACAATCTCAATTCTTATGAAGTAGTTTGTTACAGTTGTATAAACTTTAATTCTGTTTTATTTCTAGATGTTTTTACTCTGTCCAATCTCCTTTAACTCTGTTAGTATATTGTAATATTATATATATATATTTGCATATATATTGCAATATATTGCACATATTGTAATATGGAGTACTAAGCAGAGGTATGCATCATTACAGAAACTTCCAACCCTTCTTGATAAGAATCTGGATGCTGATGAAGTGGCTGGAAATGAACTACATGTGTTTTTGTGTGTGAGTATGTATGAGTTAATTATAATTATGCACCAGCAGCATGATGGCCTGCAAGCTTTATTTGAAACAAAATAATCTGGAATGAGGAAAATTGTTTTAGAGAGAAAAATGCTATTACTGAATGACAGCCTAATTGCTTTCTGAAGTAACTAGGCATTCATTAAAAATCTCTACTCCAAATGTCAGTTGAGCAGAACACTCTTCAGTCAGTGAAACCTGAAATGAGCTCACTTCTAAATCATCATGTTATGGTTTAATTCAAATACACATTAAAGCCCTGATCCAGCAAATCATTTAAGCATATGTTGAAGTCAATGGGATTACCCACACATTAAAATTTAAGCATATGTTTAAATACTCTGATGTACTACATTACCCTATGTTTTGTTCTCTCTTCTGTTGGCCAAAAATTTTACTTCATTTTAATACATTTATTTCCAATTCCTTCTTCTTGCCTCTCACTGGAGATTAATAGCTTTCAATTAACTCGGTCTGAAATTTCCTCTAGAGCAGGTATATGTATTTCAACATACCAAAACCTTCCAACTCTTCTGCAGGCCTTGCTGCTGTGTTTGACATCAGTGTTCATTGAGCTGGTCATCAGCATGGTTAGCTGGTTCTTTAGGCTGTGTTGTATTACAAGCCCCTTGCACTGCTGCACACTCCTGCATCTCTCAGCTCCACACTGCTCCAGCCACTGCTCTCTCTTTTGGAAGGTAGCATTTGAGGACTTTCAGCACTCTTTTGCTGCTGTCAGTTGTTCTGATGTCTTTTCTCTTCCTTGCTGCTACATTTCTTTTTAATGAAGAAGAAAAGGTTTTATGTATTTAAAGACCCTACATAAGAGATGAGGATTATTCCCATGCTTACCAGCTGTCCATGGTGAGGCATTTTTGTTAGTGCCCAAACTGGATGAAGACTTTTATAAACTTACATAACTGCCCTAGGAATATCTAGATCTCTGACATTCTGTAAATGCCCTACTGCTTCCTATGTTCATTTGTTCATTATGTTTTTGAATGTTTCCGTCTCATTTCTATTTTCTTCACAAGACACACAGACACACAGACTTTTTGTTAGAGGATGTCAAAATGAGGCAAAAGAGTAAAGCATAGAAACTAAGCTTTTAGAAATTCTGGGAAATGCTATTTGATTTATTCTGTGTGTAGTTAGAAAAAATAGTATTAGTGTTTGTCTTCAGCCAGTGACCCAACTTAATAAAAAATTGAATTTATATGACAAAGCCAGAAAACATAAAGTTTAATAAGATGCATTAAGCCTGCAGTGAGAAGCTGACCTACACAATATTTATGAAAAAATGCCCAATGACTCAAACTCAGGAGAAAGACTACCAAAGTTGCCTTTGGGAGATAACCATGTCAACTTGTTACATGGTACTGAGTGATGAAGCAGGACAGGGGCAGTCCAGTGTGGGGAATCATGAGGTTACCACCTTGATGGGTGGGTACCTTCTGTAGGTCATTTATGGTATCTGACACAGGGGAATTATCTGCCAGATGGAAACATCAAATACAAAAAAGAAAAAAGCAATGACATTTTCAAATTGAGCTACTGGAGTTCATGACCTACATACTTATTTTGAAAAAGTAGTTATGCTGAATGAATGAGTTGCATTTCACAGTTCTAAGGACAGACAGGCAAGGGAAATAGTATCACAACTATATTAAAGTTGCCTTCATTTTACATTGCCTTCAGCACAGGACATCAGCCTGGGAAAGTCCCAACATCAACCCTGCAATGAGTTCTTGCTTGATTAAAAAGCTGTCTGTTATAAAGGGTGGGGGAAAAAACGAACAATTCCGAGTTTGGCAAATCTCACAGCTGACATTCAGGACTATAACACAGGTTTCTACACCTGACTTGGTTTTTGTAGGCTTCCATCACAGTCATCAAAATTTTTGTTAGCGTAGTCAGTGGAGTTTAGGGTATGATTCATGTGATAAAATGTAGGTGTCTTCTTTAGGCAGAGATAAACTATGTCCTATTGGGTGGAAATTCTGGAAAACCTGAAAGTGAGTATCTCAGATGTAAACACCTGTGTTGCAAATACTCACTGACAACACAGTCAGATGCTGGCCATTCCAGTTGACATGGAGAGAATCCAGAAGATTTCAAAAGATAATACTGTGTAACAGTATAATACATTGTCAAATCCTGGTAGAGAAGAAACAAAGGGACAGAGAAGAAAACTTATTCCAACAGTGATTCAAAGATGACAAAGATTCATCACAGACGAGAGGTATAAGTGAGGATGCGGAGGAAGATTCCTTGGCTAAGAACAGAGCCAGCTCAAAATGAAAAAAAAAAAAAGAGAGAGAGAGAAAGTTGCAAGAAAGCAGTGTGTCAAATTTTTTCTTCTATTCAACAGACAGTGCCATCATCAGTAATTGTGGGACTAGGGGAAAGGTGGAGCAAAGCATTGCTCATAGAATACAGAAAAGCAGGTTCCCTCAGGGGTCCATATGGCAACCACTGCTATTTTATACCTTCATTCATGACATAGACCTAGGGATTGAGTTCAGCCTCAGCAAATTGACACTAAGCTGGTGTCAGCTGAGTGGTGTGGTTGACCCTGAAGGAGAGAATGCCAACCAGAGGAAACTGGACAAGCTCAAGAACTGGCCCCACAGGAATCTCACGAGGTTTAATAAGACCAAGTGAAAAGTGCTGCACCTGGGTTGGGGCAATCCCCAGTATTAATGCAGGCTGGGAATGAGCAGAGTGAGAGCAGCCCTGTCAAGAAGGACTTGGGTGTGCTGGTGGATGAGAGGTTGGACATGAGCTGGCAATGTGTGCTCACAGCCCATAAAACCAAATGTGTCCTGGACTGCAGCATGGCCAGAAGGGTGAGAGAGGGAATGCTGTCTCTCTAGTCTCCTCTCATGAACCTCACCTTGAGTACTGCTTCTGGGTCTGGGGTCCCCAGCATAGGAAGGACGCTGGTGTGCTGGAGCAAGTCCAGAGAAGGATCACCAAGATAGAGTGATGAAGCAAAGGCTGAGAGAATTGGCCTCAAGAAGAGAAGGCTTTGGGATCACCTAGTTGAAGCCCACCAGTACCTAAAGGGATCCTACAAGAAAAATGGAGAGAAGCTTTTTTCAAGGGCATGCAGTGACAGGACAGGGGGAAATTGCTTCAAACTGAAAGTAGGTTTAGATTAGATAGTAGAAAAAAAAAATCTTTACTGTAAAGGGGGTGAGGCACAGCAACAGGTTGTCCAGAGAAGTGGTAGGTGCCCCATCTATGGAAGTGTTTTAGGCCAGGTTAGATGGATCTCTGAGTAACCCAACTAGTGAAAGGTGTCCCTGCCCATAGAAGCAATTTGAAACTAGATGGTCTTTTAGGTCCCTTCCAAGCCAAGACATTCTATGATTCTGTGAAAAAATCCTGGAATACAGGAACAGAAGAATCCTGAGTCACAGAAAAAGGATTACAATGTGAAGAGCAGACTCAGCCAGGAGGGTGGCTGGCATGTATACCACAGAAGGTAGATTATTTGGAGATAAGAGAAAATTTACAAATATTCTCCATCATCCTTCTCTGCACCTTTGAGCTTAATCTAAACTTTTATTTTGGCTTACCCACAAGTGAAGCCTTCCCCTTTTCTTTCACATGCTGCAAATGGAGTGTTTTAGGACTGTTCCCTTCAGTATCTTCCATTCTTTTGTAGAGGAAAATATTTTATTAGTTTGGGAGTGCTGTTCCATGCGTACATGTTGTCAGAATGATTGCATTTGCATAGGATTAAAGGTTAGACAGACTTTCTAATTTGGAGAAATGGAATGAGCTCCTTTTCTACCACTACAAAATTAAATTACATTTGAACTTCAGAGAGCTGGGAAGGAAATAGATGTGGTATAATGCCATCTTTATGTAGAAGTATGACTCACAACATAAGTTTGATGAGTCTCAAAGACTGTCCCAGTCTTGTCTGGCAGAATGATGCGTTTCAAAAGTTGTGGATCAGAGGGGTTAAAAACTGCCAGATTTTACCTTGCTTTCAAGGTATTTCGGTTGGGGAAACAGGATGAAAAAGGAGCTGATTCGGGTCTATCCATCCTCTCCACGTCTCCCCTTGGCAATTTCCTTGCATCAGAGGGATCCTTGAGTAACAGACTGCACCAGCCCTCTGCCTGCTACGTGTTGTTATCATGGCTGTAAACAGTGGGAGGAACAAGAGATATGACCTTCTAAGGTTCCTTGCTGGAGTGAAGTACAACATTAGAAACTCTCTACCTAATGTACTGAAAAGATTTTGCCCACTGTAATGCAGCAAATGTGCACTTTGCAAATTAATTCTACTTTGGATTTTTTCATCCATGCAAAAGAAAAAATATAAAATTTGTAATTAGTGAGATGAATACCATTAAATTTTGCCTCAAGTTGTAGTTTTATGGCAGGATTCAGACTAATAATTTTGCTCTTTCCTTGTGAGTTCAACATGATCATATAAAAGAATAACTGTCTTGGGGGGAAATATGTCCTTTCAATGGGCAAAATGAATGGTCATTCATTCCTAGTCTACAAATCAACTGTCAAGGGAAAACAACAGTGATCTGTTCAGCATAACAGCTGGATGCTCACTAAGTCTAGAAAGAAATGTTTTTCATATTGAACACTTTGAAACCCTTTTTCCCTATCTGTCACATTTGATTCTCATGTAAAGACAGCTGTTTGCTGTGAAACCAAGTTTTTTCGGTGCTGGAACAAGAAGTGCTAAGTATCTCCAGCTCTAGGATAATGGTTTCCCATTACTGAGGAAAGAGCTATCTGCAGCTAAAACTTAAGCAACTTCAGTCCAAAAGAAGGATTTTGAGAAATATTTTCTAATTGCCATGTTGGTTTGATTTGTTGTGAAGTTTTGAATTTTCATGGGTGTTTTTTTGTTTGTTTCCAATACAGCTGTTGTTGTTGTTATTATTATTATTATTATTAGTCTGATTTGATATAGCTGAATTTCAGAAAACAGAATCTTTCTGGCATATAGGAGAAGTGACCTAAATACTATTAACAGAAATTACTAGCCACTTTTAAAAGGTATGCTTAGCTAAATCTGAGAAAATCATGACATTTCCTAGTAAGTTAGGGGACCGGATAAAACGTACAGCAGAAAATTTATTCCAAAGAAATCAAATTAACAAATAAGAACACAGCCACACCACTTTTTTTCTCCTTTTTTTTTTTCTATGAGTGTAATAGAAAAATAATTATGTTAGTCCATAATAGAAATGTCTTTCATATTCTACATCTTTATTGAGTGCTGTTACTGTTTCCAAGCTAGGATGTACCACAGAACAGTTATGGCCACAGCAAGTGGGCATAGCTAATGAATATGAGGATTGTGTCTGTAATAGGGAAGTAAATGGGACCAGGGTGTCTTCTCTGGCACGGGGGCCAAGTGGAATGAAGCTGTGTCTATAATGCCAACCCACCTCTAAAATATCCCAGCCTCATGTAAACTACTTACTGGGAACAGCCCCTGGTCTATGCCAAGTCTTTACCATGCACAGGGATAGTTTTGGTTGCTGTCATTTGTATCAGACCCAAAAGGGTCCCAGGGACTTTAGGACTTTGAAATCTGGTAGCCAGGATGGATTTATTGTGCATCCTTTTGTGTTCTGTCCAGTTTTCTCTACCAATCTAGTCTTCAGGATCCCTGACTTAACTATATCGTCAACATCATAAATGTCATTTAGAGCAAGATGTTTACAGCCCAGAGGCTAGAGAGTAAAATTAAATACATCTTCCTCTGTGGAAATCTCTTAATGACAGTGAATTTTTTTCCCAACTTTGAGATTGCTGGGATAAGCAAAGTGGTTCCCTTATCAAACAGAATATATAATTTCAATTGATGTGCAATAAAATAGTTGAAACCAAGAATGAAGATCAGTATTTTAGTATAGATCTGCATATAGTGCAGAACACCACAGGGCCTCCAAATGGAATGAAAACAAAATTGACTTATTCAGACCTTCCTAGAGCTATGTCCTTTTCCCTTTACTGTTCAAGTCTTGCACAAGTTAAAAGGTATATGGGCCAAACAGTATATGTATGATTGATTTATGTGTAAACTGTTAGCTTAGGTCTTTAAAAAAATTTGGACATGGAAAAAATGTAGACACAGACTTTGGGATTTTATTCTTGGAGCGGTTTTCCTGTTGTTTGGTTGTGGATTTTGTTTTTTTCTGGTACAATTTTTTTGATATACAGCAGTGCTTGATTTACTATCGCTCTTTCAAGTTAAGGTTTTACCATATTTCATTTAACTCAGTAAGTAGTAAAATACAAAACTGAATTTTAAGATTTAAGCTTTCTTCCTCAAGGAAGAACTTTAAAAATTTTAACCTAAGTTGATAGTGAAGTTTCAAAAGAAATCTTTTCATGACTAGGAGTGTAAATGAATAACATAACTCATGACTAATGTATTACACGCCTTCATTCCATTTTTGATCTCATATACTGACAACCAGTATATCAGCAGGTAGAGAAAAGAGGTAACTTGAAATCAAAGTTAATATTAAAATGTAATTCAGCTATAAACAGAAACAAAAAAATCTGTATTGGTCCAAAAGTTTTTATTAAGCAGGTTTGGGAATATGACTTTAAAGTAAGATCAGGAGTAGGTAAGCTGTTTAAAACCAGAATAAAAGGAAAATCTAAGAAGTACACAGTAAGATGCAAATGAAATAGCATGTCTCTGAACTATGAACACAACAACTTCTAGCTTGGTACTGGAACTTTGAAGAATTTTTAGTCCAGGCTATTTTACCTCTGAAGTACAAAGTACTTGTGAGAAAAATGCTTCAGTAGGATATAGTTATAGATCTAATTATTCACATAACTGTCATGATCTGCTTACATTCTTGTCCAACCAAACTGTATTTTGTTATTCTGTAAAGAGTATAGAGTTCCATTTTTTATCCTTGACAATTCCACTGTATTTGCATGTGTGTCTAAAATTGTTGTGCTGGACATGCATGATGTTCAACATGAACATTTGAAGGCAAAATCTCATGTTGAAATATTTTTTAAAAGATAATTTTTTGGGGTGATCCAAAGAGTTTCTGCCTTCAAGTGGATAATGACAAAAAAGAATAATTTTTTGCATGTTAGTTGGCAGCATTGCAAAAAGAGTGAATGAAAAACTGAAGTCTAGATTTCATAAGCAGCAACAGAACAAAGATGCATGCTTTAGCATAATGAATGTACACTCTTTATTCTTGATTCTGTGTCTTTAAAGAAAAAAAAATCTTATTTCTTAAATACTGTTTGAATTTGCCTCATTTTAGATATCTTGAAGACAGCAGATAAAATTTCTAAAGAGAAACACTTTCTAGACTTTAAGGTGTGACTGACTGTACTCCTGCAAGTCATTCATTACACTGAAATTGTAACTCCACTATAAGAAAGGTAACATAAGTTAGGTAAAACTCACATATTCACAGAATACTCTGGTTTGGGAAGGACCCACAAGGATCACTCAGTCCAACCCTTAAATAAATGACCAAGGCTGAACCCACAATGTTGGTGTTATTAACACCACATTCCAAACAAACTGAGCTGAATTTTTAAAATGTATTGACTAAGTTGATACAAAAATTGACATTTTCTATGAATGATATGATAGTAGAATTAAAACAGTATATTTTTTATCTTTTTTTAAATCTAAGGAGACTATATTTTAGAGAAGAAAATGTATGAAGAGAAATGAGTTGTGTTTTCTTGCACCACATGCAGCTTTCTGTGGTATGCTGTGGATTCCAGCTACAGGGCATATAGCTTTAAATCCAGTCCCAAATATCTGTAGCATTTATTAGATCCATATGTAAATACTCAAAAAAGAGAACTGACAAGATTCAGGACAATCTGCCAAGTTATATAAGACTTAAAATAACAAACTTTACAATTAAGTTTAAGACTGTCCCTGGCAATCAAATTTCTGAAGTGGAAGGATTTGGGGGAGGGAAAGAATGCAAATAGTCATGTATGTGAGCTCCATACAAGGACCAGAGAAACAGTAGTCTCAGCAGATGCTCTGTCTGGAAGGCTTTCTCTGACACTCCTGATACCTAAAAGGAGCAGGGAGGGGAAGGGATGTGATGCTGATTTCCCTGTACCTGCTTTCTAACAACGTACTTGTCGACAAAGTAGACTGATAAATGAGAGGAACTTTCTTAGCTTATTTCAACTGTGGGAAACCTCTGCATACTAAACCAGAAACCTTTTAATATTCTATCATATTCATTTTCTTACCAGCTTCATCTTTCTTCCAGAAGATAATTTTCTTGAGCTGTGCTCCTAGGTCTGAATTTCTCTATATGTAAATGCTTGTTGGAGGCTCATAAAGAAGCTGTCTTCCCCAAAACATGACAAAACCATCACTTTATTACCTTGCCAATATGAACCTTTCCTGTCACAAACAGCATCCCCTACAAGATTTTCAGGACAGATAGGACTTTTTGCCCTCAATTTATAGATACTTAGAATATTGTGGGTGCATTCTACCTCCAATAAACCTTGTAACAATTATTTGTCATTATAGTAAAGAGAATGGGCATGGCAGCTCATGGACACAAGATGGAAGAATCTGCCAGTAGCTCCCTTTCTTCCACAGGGATTTAGATATTGCACTGATCTTTGTTATCAGTGCTGAACAGTATAGCAAGGTGACTCTTCTCCATGTCACTGCATCTAAAACAATTCATAACTTTAAACATTAAAATTAGCATCTTGCACTTTAAAATCTATCCAAATGGATACAACACTTCTGATGAAAATGTTTAGAGCTACCATCATCTCATTTAAATCCCACCTCAGTCATGAGAACTGTAGCGTTTGGCAGAAATAAAAGAAAAGGTAGGTTAGAAGAGAATATTTACTTCTGAGCTTTATGGTTTAGGTTACCTCACCCTCCAACCCTTGGAGCAACAGTATCTGCTTCATCTGCCCCGGCAGTCTGTCTTATACGTCATTCTTGAACACACAACAAAAAGTTTAAATAAATGTTTTTCTTTAATGTATTATATTTCAACAGTGTTTGCCATATTGGGATTTAAGCAGCTTATTTTCTGAAACACTTTGCTCAAAGCTGTGGGGTTTTTTTCTGATTGATTTTAATTCATAGTCAAGACACCATGTTCTCAGCAGATATCTGGGATCAATGATCTCTTGCTAGGGAGTGGGGATTGTTAGCAGATTTCTATCATTCTGGATTATAGGAAACATTGTGGAATAGGTTACAATTTGAGACCATGGAGTCAGAATCATCTTTCCTTCTGATCCAAATGTATAGTTGCTTTGTTGCAACACTATTTGCAATTTTTTTTTTTGTTTTGTTTTGGAAACATCTTTATACTGTTGTCATTCTGGATGCACACCTGAGCACTATTACTCTGAGATAAATACTATGAAATGAAAATTCTAGGTGTTTTGGCAATTGTTCAAGTTATGTGCTTTAGATGCAAAATAAAGTTCCTTACTGTAATGGATGCACAGTCACAGAAAAAAAAAATGGTGTACTGGGCATCTTCATCTGCTTTCTCTTGAAATTTCTTTCTCAGCTTCATGGATCAGGGGATAGCTGCACACTTGGGATGACCAGAGATAAGTTCTTAAAGCTGTTTATTTCAGGAGCCAGTTATTGAACTTACTTTTTGAACTGTAGAGTTTGTGTTTATGAGATAGGTTTTCCTCTGTATTCAGAAATGTGTAAGCACTATTATTTGAAAGCTAACAGTCAATAGCTAATGCCTTAGATGGTGAAAAATTGTCAGCCTGTCAGATATCTGTATCTACAGCACATGATATGTAGTATTCAGCTAGCAAAAATCTAAAAGTCTTGCTATACAGGATTGGACAATTCTGCCATCCAATGTAATATCTTAGTATTTACCAAACATACCTCCCCATACATAGCTATTACCATGGACAAAGATTTTCTTATTCCATATTCTGAGAATAAAAGCAATATAAGCAATATAACTTATATTAATGATGTGACATTCCCATCCCTGTGGTTTCATGGCAGATCCAAAACTGCTCCTTTGGATGCATGGCCAGCTTATTGAGGAGACCTTGACCTTACAAGGAAATTTCATCTTGTTCACTGGATGCTCTTACATGTGCAGGCATACACTGTGATGATATATAGAGATTTGTATTTGAGTTTTTTGGAGCATTTTACATTTTGGTACACATTGGAAACATGACTGAGAGAACTATTTGCCTTTAAAATTCTCTCATGTCTGTACCATTATGTGTCCCAGGAAATACCTTTCTTCTTTATTTACCTGTTAGAAATAGATGTGGAAAATTTAATGGTAAGAGATAAGATGAAACTGAAGTTGCTGTTTTATGAGGCAAGATACTTCAGAATTTCTTGATAAAGCTGCATGTAAAAACATAATACCAACACAGGAGCAAACACAGATTCATTCTATAAACTTGCTATCAAGTTAGAGTAACAGGTAGATCATGAAACCATGGAATCATTTAGGTTGGAAAAGAGCTTTAATATCATTGAGCTTACTGTGCACATAAGCAGGATAGAGTTTCACTATCAGGATAAAAATGAAACATGAGAGAACAAGAAATTAGCAGCTTGAATTGGGAGTATGGTGAGAACAAGTTTTGAAGTGTTCATTCAAAATTGAATCATAGAATGGTTGGAAGGAACCTTAAAGATCATCTAATTCCAACCCCCTGCCATGGGCAGAGACACCTTCCAGTAGACCAGGCTGCTGAAAGCCCCATTCACTTGCAGGTGAAGACCAAGTCAAAGAAGTCTTCAAGTACCCCAGACTTCTCCATATCCTAGGTAACATGATCTCCTGTTTCCTTCTGGGGAGATCCCACACTTTCCCAAGTCTTTCTTTTATTACAGACATACCTATAGTAACTATCCTGCTGCCTTTGATATCCCTGGTCAGGTGTAATTCTGTTAGGGCTTCAATTTTCCTCACCTGAACCCAACTGCTCAGACAACTTTTCTGTATTCCTCCCAGGCTACCTCTCCTTGTTTCTACTCTCTGTAGAGATGCATCAACCAAATTTTACAGTGAATTACTGATTTTGAAGTACAGGTATGGATTTTCCTTTTAAAGCAGAAATTGAAAGTCAAGGTAAAGTTGGAAAATATTATCTAAGTGTGAGTATAAAACAGATTATTCAGATAAAGCTGATACATATAGATTTGTACGGAAACTAACTTTCTTATGTAAACAAGGCCCTAGACTGAAGTTTCTAAGCACTTATATCTCTAGAGCAAGGTATGTGCTGTTTACCAATAGTCTTTATATAAGCTAAAATAATAAAGGTCTGATATTTAACTAGGGTTACTGAGAGATATCATAACATATATTTGAACATGGAGAACAAACAAAACCAAGATGAATGTTAAACAAACATAGTAGGTCCTCCAAGAACATCAAATTTTGGCTTAGAAAAGCATCTGCTTTCTATTTTTTTTTTATTTTTCAAGGTGCTATATATATATAAAACACAGGTTTGCTGTTTTGTTTTTTAATCTTCTATGGAAGAAACAGCAGCTGTCATTTATCATAAAATCATGCAGTGGTTTGAGTTGGAAATCAACCCTTTTTGATTATTTTGTACTGAGATCCAAAGCACAGACATCTTCCATTAGACCAGGTTGTTCCAAGCCCCTTTCAACCTGGCCTTAAGAACTTCCATGGATGGAGCATCCTCAGCTTTTCTGGGAAATCTGCTCCAGTGTGTCACCACCCTCAGAGTAAAGACTTTCTTCCTAAAATCTAGTCTAAATCTACTGTCCTTCAATCTAGTAATCCTATTTATGAGTTATCCCTTTTTTTTTTTTTTTTTTTTCCATTGGTGAAATTACATCCAGGAGCATTGATCAGCCAGTGTACATTACATATTAACATAGATGGAAAAATGTCATATTCACTAGAATTGAGTTCTTTAGCTCAATTTATTTACCAAGAAATTATTTCTGCAGCATGGATATTATGCATTTTATTAAACCAATGTCTAATAATGAATGTTCACCACAACAGCAGATGGGTTGTTGGCAGAAAGGAAGCTTTCCAAGAAGTAATTTTCTCTCCTGTTTGTCCCATCCAGTTTTGATTTACCTCATACAATAATTTTCAGAAAAACTCAATAAATAGCAGGATTATAATTATTTATCAGTTAATTGATAAACATATTTCTGTAATTAAAGGCACTTGTAATTCAGACAATTGCAGCTTCAGGTAATCTCAAGTTTCTAGCTCTCCACATGAACAAACAACCTAGGCCAGTACTGTCACACCCCTATCCCCAGGGAGGTGCTTGATCCCTGAGGTTGGGGCTGCCCCTGGTTGTCCTGCACCTTGGCTGGAGCAGTGGAATAGAATGGGCTATTTGGCCTGGCCCTGCCACCCTGCAACCATGAGTCCCCAAGGAGACCCTGTCCCACACAGCACTCTGACATTATGTATATTAATATGAGCCCTTCTCACTACTTCAGCCTGTGTCCATCTTTCATCTGATGTTCTTGAAGTTATGTTCAAAATTGGAATTTCTAGGAATGCTATCCCTTGGAAAGCCTACATCAAAGGCCATATCAAGCCCATATCAAGCTTCATATGAAGCTCAGGCATGGGAGAAAGTACCTGCAGCATAGCACTCTATGCAGTGCTGTAGCAGCAGAGAGGGAACATCTAACTTGTCTCCATCTTCATAGAAATCATGAAAGGATAAAATAAAGCTATTATCTACTCAACTTATTCAATGCACATTTTGATTATCTGTTCTGAATTTCAACAGATAAAAAATGCCAAGTACCAACTTATGAATACCCTGTCCTGTCCAAATATTTTTTGGTTCACACAGTGAGAAAATTTTCTCAGCCATATCCTACACATCCTTTACTGTTATTAAGCCAGTTTTCATTTATCCTACTTAGAATGAGCTCCTTTGACAAGTGTCATGTTGGCAAACATCATCCTACTTTGCTACAATGCATCCAAAATTACAAAGCCTACAGCCCCATGCCAAAAGTCCATAAAATTAGGCACTTGTAAGGTAAAATGTAATATGTAAGCATTTTACAAAATATTGCTTTTCTACATAGGCAATCAGACGGGAAGGAACATGGGGAAGAAGCCTGAGTAATTAAAATGGACACTGTTTTCTGGTTAATATTTCTGCTGTAAGACTGAATTTGCTTACCTTTATGGAGATAACACCAGTTCTCAGGATTAAATAAAAGTCTAATGGAGATAATTATTGCAGCACATACTGAGGTCTTTACCAGACAGTTTCTTCATGTCTCTGAATTCCCATTATTGCCCTTGACTTTAAAGCTATTCCTAGATATATAATTCTATTACAGTGAGAGGAAGGGCAAACAGGCAAACTACTAGGAGAAAAGAAATCTTATCTGTAGAGCTAGAATATGTTCCCAACACACCCCCTCTCTATTTCCTTTACTTATTTTAGGTTCTCTGTGTTTTCAGATGAGCATCCTGCTTGGTCTGATATAGCACAATTAATTATCTTCTTTTTGTCCCTGCCAGCAGAACCATTTTCTTTGTCAAATTTCCTCATGCCTTTTCCATACTCTTTTAATGACTTCAGTGTGATTAACATTACAAGCCCATTAGAAAAAGAAAATCAAAAAAATCAGTAGTAGATTCAGTGGAGTGGAATATTTTAAGTTTAAAATCCATAAAACCTTGAATTTACCAATCTCTTGTTCTTTAAATATGTTCATTTGTGCTTCAGCACAAATTTCCTCTACATTATTACCTTCATTCTTCTGATTTTATTTTTATTTCTGTGTTATGATAAAAGAGAAAGTCCTTTTGGCCAGCTTATAAAACATCTAAAAAAGTTTTCTAAACTTGAATCAATTTTTGTTTTAAAACTACTGCAGTCTTTCTCATTAATATAATTCTTCCTGTTTAGATTGTTAGTGATCTGTCTTTAGCTCAGCTAGTGCATGGTTGCACAATGCAGTATTTTCTCTCTCTCCTAATTGTATGATCTATAAATCTAAACAATAGCATGCAAACTGCAAATACATTCATTTCATGCAGAAGACATCACAATATTAAGTATTAGTGAATATTATATGAGTTTTACTCTTTCTGCTTGCAACTAGACCTGAAATATTTCCCTGCCCACTGACTTCAAAGTAAGAAGGTTTCTGCACTCAGATGAAAACCCTTCAAAATCTGAGTTAATGAAATATTAATAATTTTTAATTCCTGAACATTAGATGAACTCTTACATGTCAGATCTACAGATGTTGTAATCTAAAGGCAATCTTTCTCAAAAGAACAAAGAAAAATGGCTTCAAGGTTCAAGTTGGATATCAGGGAAAAATTTCTTTCCATTTAAAGAGTAGTTAAACATTGGAACAGCCTTCCCAGGGAAGTGATAGAGTCACCATCCATGGAAATGTTCAAAAAATTAGTAGATGTGTCACTTTGTCATACAGTTTAGTGAGCAAGGTGGTATTCCATCAATGGTTGTACTTTATAATCTTGGAGGTCTTTTCTAACTAATGATTCTATGATTCTAAAGCACATTTTTTGACTTGACTGAAATGGTGTTTATTTGTTATCTTTGGAAATTCCCATGCTGCTAGAACTGCCAGATACCTCAAGAATGTTGAAGCAATTTCTTCTCTTTCTTGACTCTGATATTTCTGTTTGATCATTTCCTTGTTACTCTGTAGTATGTCAGTAGGATGTCTTCTGCAGCAGTTATCCAGTCTTCCCAGGGAACAGCCATGAATCCCTTTTTCTGCAGTTTTTATGACTTGAACTTGAATCACAGAACTCTTTAGATTAGAAGAAATGTCTTGAAATCTTGTGGTACAACTTGTCACTGCTCAAGCAGGGCCACCTAATGCAGGCTACTCAGGGCCATATCCAGTTGGATTTGAATATCCTCATGAATAGAGACTCCACAAGCTCCCTGGGCAACCAGTTCCAGCAATTTTTACTGTGAACCATTTTCACCCTCACAATGACTTTTTCCTTGTGTTCAGATAGACTTTCATGTTTTCTAAACTGTTTTTATTGCCATTAGTCTTGTTCCTGGACACCATTGCCTAACTCTTCATTCCTTGCTATCAGATATGTGTACACATTGATAAGATCCCCCAAATCCTTCTCTTCTTCATCCTGAACAGTGCCAGATCTCCCCGGCACTCTTCCTATAAAAATGTTCTAGGCCCTTTATCAACTTCATGGCTTTTGTCCAGTTTTTTAATTTTCTTCCCAACAGTTCTAACACATGCAAAAATAAAACACAAACCAACATTTCCTACTTATTTGCTTTTTGAAATCAAAACTTTAACAAACTTTTCTTTCCCCCTGTAGTGTGTTTATTTTTTTCTCTTTTAAGTTTGTCATAAAACATTTGTAAAAGTCAACTATTTACGGGAAAGAATATTTACAGTAGTATAGGTAAAATAGTGTCCAGAGATACATGCTACATAACTGCTTCCAGATTTTAATTTTTAAAGTTAGAAGCCAAAATTGTGTTTTGTTTACAATAATGACTTGACTACAACCTGCTTCCATCAAATATCGTATTATCAATGGCAAAAAAGTAAATCTTATCAGATTGATGGCTTTAGAAACTAGATTACTCTAGGATATAGAACAGCAAAAGACATTCTTCAGAAAAAAAAAAAAGGAATGAAAGCGTTTTAAAAGCTTCAAAGACTGCTTTTTCTTCCTTGGAACTGCCCAGTCTTATTAAACTCATGTAATTTAATTAAAGCCATCATTCAAATGTGCTATCTTTCCATGGAGTTAAGAAGACAGAATATACCTCTCTTTATTTTGGATTTCTTTTCTTCAGAATTAACTGCTGTACTTGGGGTTTGCTGATCAGATAACTGAGTGATGTGCCCAGTTATTGTGAGATAAGCACTGTGGGATTCATTAGGGATATGCTGTATTTCTGCTGGAAAAGCTATTATAGCATGTCTTGAAATACAGTGGCATCCAGAATAAATCAGGCACAGCCATAGATTCCATAGATTTTTAAAACAATGTGAGCTGTAGGTTGGTCATGTTCTGCTCAGACTGGCCACTCAAGAACAGCTGGATCTGCACAGTGGACTGCCCATCACAGGAGGTTAGAAATTTGTAAAAGTGGGCTGATGCCAAAGTAGAATAATCAGACAAGAACAGCTGCAGGGCTCTGCTGGCAGCTTGCACAGATCCTCCTTGTTTCTTCATCAGGTTTGGGGTATTAAGAACTGTGCTCAGGCAAGAGCTTAGCATAGGAAATTGCACATTGACATTTAATTTTACTTGTCAGAAATGGGTGAACTTGCACTGTCAAAACAGGAACATGTGCAATAATCATTAGCAGGAAGTAACTACTCTCCAGCTAAGCAGGCTTCCTAATGCATATTCTGCTGGAAGAAGGATAACTACTGCAAACTCCATTCAGAAATTCACTACCTCTTTTGAGGTGACTCTTTGTAACTGGAGATGGACATAAGTATTGGGTAACTGTCTCAGTGATTTCCTGGGGTCTTGGGAAAGTCTTCAAGCAGTGAGATTTCACTGCCCTTTTTTAGGAGGGAGGAAGGAAGGAAAATTGGCAGATTCTATGCAGGCTTTTAGGAACTGTGCTTCTTACAACACTTGATGTAATATCAAATCTAACTCAGAATTAATAAATAGAAGTACTTATTATTTGATAGCTTTACAGCTTGTGCTGGGATGGACTGAATGAAACAACTTTTAACTCTGTTCCCTGGATAACTTCTGGTTTTCTTATCCCTTGCTGTTGAATTCCTCTAAAGGTAAAAAATTTATTTCCAAAACCTTTTCTTCTGTCCATTATATAACTTTTTTCAGCTGTGTGCACTGACCAGCTAGTGTTTAGACTAAGAAAAGTCTTCATAACTGCAATTGTTCCAAGATAGTGCTTCTTGTGGAATTTAAGAGACATAAATACACATTTGTACACACATTTAATGTCCATCATGGCTTCTATATCAGCACCACTCTCAGCCAGTCACTGCTTCCCTTCCACTTCACTATACGCTTAGAATTTCTTCATAGCTCTCTTGTTTTGAGTCCACTGGAAAGGTTAAATAGCTGTCATGGCCGGTTCACAGTGCAATGTAAGTTAAAGAAACTACTTAGCATGTACCTTGCTGTATTTAAAATTGCATGCTTTCAGAATCTGATGCAAAACACTGAAAAGAATTCCCAGGAGAATTAACTCCTGGCAGCAATAATTAGTGCCCATCAGAAACTGGCATTTAGTATTGTAAACAGTTTGAGCAAAATTGCTTCTCAGAGTAGAATTGTCACAATTTTCCTTCTTTTGAAGGTTATCCTGATTATGTTGATTGGGAGTGAACTATATAAACTATAATTTGCTTTTTGTCTCATGCAGATAGTAACATATTTGCAGTAGACAAAAATTCACCTTTGATGAATTATGAAGCATTTAGAGTGAAACTCATCTAATGAGGGAAAATAAACAGAAGGAAAACCAGCTGTAATGGATTTTTGTCTATTTATAGCAGCAAAGTAAGATCATACTCAGTAATTTGGAAACCACTTAGGTCTCTTGAAACAGGAGATTGTTTAATTGAGTCAACACTATTTCACTTTCTAAGAACCGCAGTGGAGAATATTTACATAAAAGAAGATCCAAAATCTATTTGTGTGGTTTTCAAATTGCCTTTTACAGGGCAATTCACAAAGGACCACCTAGGCCCGGACTCCTTTTTTTTTTTTTTTTTTTTTTTTTTTTTCTGGCTGAATGAATGACATCACACTCAATTCTGCTTGTATTAGTCCTGGAGAACTGGGAATCCAGTTCTTCCAGATGTTTACTGATTTTAAGTCACAAAGAATAAGAGTTTGTGTAGATGTTGCCTTATATACCTAGAAAGCCACTTCCAGAGTTACTTTTTGAAAGGCTTTTATAAAGTTCAACTTCATTCTTGGTTGCTGCTGCTTTATTGAGTAGTTTTCTTATTGTTCGTCTTTTATGGACAGAGATTGATTACTATCCTGTTAGTAACAAATTTTCATAATTTATGTAGGACTGATGGATCTTTTTGTCTCGATGAAGTACACTCAATCCTATCAACAGCTTTCCAATATGCCACATTTAATAAGTGTTTTAGCATTCCCTCTCTTTTTCAGATCCTCTTTTATTTCATTATTTTTGTTAGAGATTGAGGTAATGAAAACTAAACTCAAAATTCTATCTGAAATATCACTAGTGCACGATAAGTGATTCTTATATTTTATTGCATTCTTCTAAGGATGCAATAAAATACACAAATCACTTTTACAGTGCATCCTTAGTGAATCCCACAGTGTTTATCTTACAATAACTGGAAACACTGCTCAGTTATCTGATCAGCTGTTTGGTTTTGGTTTTTTTTTTTTCCCCTGACAGAACCATGAGAACACTTCAGATCATGTCCTGCAGCACTATTGCTTGAATGGGTGATTGCACTGTCAATTCTGTTCCCCTTCTGTAATGTCATTTACCTCACTCTCAGACTCTAGTGTATAAAGATCCTCTGGTGTTCTTAGAGCATCTTTGCAGTCTTCCACATTTCTATGACACAATTTTTTGAGTATTTTGCAAGCTTATTGCCCATCTCCTCTTCCATTACTGAAAATAGTGGCCTTGGCTCCTGGCAGTAGTCAAGCTCTGGATAAACTTCTGCAGTTCTTCTCTGATGTGCCCGTAATATGATAGCAAAATACCAACAGCACTTTAAAGTGTAATCCTCCAACCAGCTCTGTTCCCATCAATGGCAATAGCACCTAACCCAAAATTCTCCTCTTGATTAGGAAAATATTACAGGAAAACGTTGTGTACCAAAAGCCATGCTAAATCCTTTCTATAATTCTCTGAGTTTTCATTTTACCTTTAAAAGATAGATTATACATTTATTCTGCTCATCCAGGACCTTACCAGTCTTCCACAAATTTTCAAATATAATTGGCTGTGACTAAGAAATTGCTTTGGCTAGTTTTCAGATGGATTTCGCAAAGCCTTGCTAACTTGAACACATTGATCTTATTTTAAGGTTATTTAACTTGTCCTACCCTTATGGCTTGAATGTCTACCCCTTCATTAAAATTAATTCTAGTCACACTTAACCTTTCCTAGTGAAGAATGAAGAAAAGAAACTCATCTTCAGCCTTACCTGTGACATTTTTTTTTCCTTTTTCTAACTGGCAATGATGCTCTAAGTCCCTCTTTCACACTCTTCAGAGTTTTTTCTAAAACTTAGCTTGATGACTTTGCACTCCAACTTTTTTGTTCTTTAATCTAATCTTTAATTTTTTTCTTTAACTGCCTCCAGAGTAGTTTTTGCATTTTTATGTTCCCAAAGAGAGAAAAAAAAAATTAAGGCACCTATTTCTAGGGCTTTTAAAAACATTATTTGTAAACCTTTATATATTTCCCTTTGTAAAAACCTCCTTTCCTCATTTGTAAAAACAATGAACCCTGGTATAGCAAAATTGTCTCAGAAAGATAGAGTGACCTGTCACTGACTGTCTAGAAGCAGTCCATCTACCTCAGGGTTGAAAATCAGTCATCTAAAATGATTGTGTATGTATACTCCCAGTTCCTTTGACTATCAGTTCCAGTGATACTTGAATATATACAGGTATATCTTTCTGTTGTCACTTCCAATACCAAGAAAAATCCTGTTTGGTGTTCAATATCCAAGTGCATTACAGTGCAGTTCAAGCTAGTATAGGAATGGATTAAACTTGTAATACTCAGGCTGCACATTTTTGTCCACTGGAAAATGGTTTCAGTATTTTCATCTCTGTCATTGGAACATGTCATAAATAATTCTTGTCCTTTACCTTTCAAAAAGCTACTACCTGCTATAAATTGCTATCAAAGCTCCTGAGTAGCATTCTCCCTTCCTTCCTTCCATCCTTTTTTCCATCCTTCCTTCCCTTTTTTCTTACAAGAAATATTGTTATCCAGAGATATTTATTAAAAGAAAATTTGTTTGTTTTACTTAAGGTTAATATTCAGATGAGTGTTTATCTTCACTGCCAAGGTTTGTTCTTTACTCAGAACAGATCTTTGCAGAAAATAATTAATGGATCATGGGGGATTCAACCACCTGTCTAGATTTTCAAGACTTTTTTTCTCACAGACTCAGCTCTCCTGTTCTGATTTTGCTTTTAGTGAGGGTCTGAGAATATTCAGAGAACATTAAACAATCCAAAACCCCTTTCCTTCTTTATAAAACCAGGCCACTTGGTAGTAAGACTTCAAAGATGGAAAATGGGGGAAACAAATCATATGAATGATATTCCCAGGAGTGAAAGAAATCTGTTTCACTCAGGTTAGTCTTCAAGAAATCCTTCTACTGAAGTTCTTTGCCAGCAACCTGAATAAAGCAGCAAAAGAGCCATTCTGACAAAGTACATTTGCCTCAAAAAATGATGTAAAGTGTGGCTCATTACTGTGTGATTGTCTTAATACTGGCCCAAAATAGATAAAGAAATAGCTAGGCATTGCATGCTGATCCTTGGAAACAATCAACTGAAATTCAGAAATGCAGCAGGAAATTTGACAAAATAGGTAGCACTCTTGGGAGGTAACATTTCCTAAGTATGCTGTTTATCAAGTGACTCAAGACATCAAAGAATAAGTGTGCCAATTCACAGGAAACTGTGCCTAAGAAAAATATAACACAGACCTTCATGACTAACACAGACATACACCTTCACTTGAAAGGTAAAAATACACACAACAAATGGCAGAAAAGAGGAGTTTGAGAGAAATATATTGGCTCAATGTCTTGGTTTGATAGACAAGTATCTTTCAAACCAAGGAAAAGTTTGGGAAAACCAGGGAAAGCTGGAGTTTCCCTTGGAATAGAGAATGTAAACCCCTCACCCCCTCCAAATTATAATTTTGCAATTAAGGGCTTTCAGGCAAAGATTTGGGAATAGAAATAACAGTTCTTTACTAGAAATATTAACAATACAAATGTAGTAGAAAAAACCAAACAAGCAAATAAACAACAATCCCAGAAACCCTGACAGAGTCAGAGCTACTACCTGACACCCTGTTGGTCAGGGTGTTGGAAGCAGTCCCAAAGTAAGTCCTCCTGGAATGGCAGATGTAGTTCTGTTGGAGCAGAGATGATCCTATAGCAAAGGATCCAGTGATGGTGAGAAGGGTCCAGTCTTCCTCCAGGAATCGGGTGAAGCCAGATACCTTCGTGTTTCTATATCTCAGTTTTTATCTAGGTAAAAACAGTTGGCTTCTCCCTCACTGGGTGGAGCATCTCACAATGGGATGATGGAATATGTCATGCCCATAAGTGAGCCTTAATGGCCCATCAGCAAAAAATGTCCCCCTGGAGGAAGCACGGGTGGTGAAAGAGATAAGAAACACTGCCCCACCTGTTTTTAACAGCTGGCCCATTATCAGAAGGCACCCACCCCCAGAGTTACAAGAGATAAAGAAGAACATCTCCCCAACTGCTTTCAACAGATGAAATAGAATACACATTTTTGGTTCCATAACCCAAGACACTCACAAGAGGGCTTCTTGTATTGCAGGGATATGGAGTGCCTAGGATGTAAAGTGTTTTGTTCTGTGAATTGGCTCAGGTGTTCTTTAGAGAGAAACTTTTAATTATTGGCAAGAATTTAATTTTTACAGTCTACTCAAGTATGTTGATACTATTATCAACTGATAATAAGTTACTACAGCTTATAAAACCAGTATGTAGTTTACAGAGTTTGGTTGGTATAGGTACAGTCCAAAGATAATGCCATAGGTCTTCTCCCAAGTACAATATGGCTCTTGATGCCTTTTCCTGATCTTAAAATTAAGACCCAGAGACAGTTAAGGGTAAAGGGTTTTTACCTTGGTATTTAATAAGGATCTTTATGGTGCAGCACCTTGCCAAGGTGGAATGAGCTAAAATGAACACACATGATAGACATAGTTTTATAGACCTTAAAAATTAGCATATCCAACAAAGGTGCCCCAATGAGATGCTTGAATGAATAGGGTGATATCTTCCCATCCTGAGGAATTCCCCCCTGGATGGGCCGAATATTTAGTTTTCAGGATGTATTTTAGAGAGGACCTTTGTTTTTTAAGATAGCGTAGGGCTTTCTGGCCTACAACTACGAGGCCTCTAGGATGTTTGGTCTCCTGGACTAACAGAACACTAAGACTGTGCTAGGTTATCAGACTTAAGGAATTACAAGTATGCATGCTAAGAGGACTGAGGATACATAAAAGGTATATAAAATGTATACATAAAAAAGCAAAAAATCATCTTGGCATCACACTAGACTCCAGTAACTCAAATTGACAACACACGCAATTATCTGCAATCACTCAGAATCAATCAACATCCCATGCACTGAAATCAGAATTGCAAAAACATTCCTTCAGGGAGACTCATCAGAGTCCTTACTTAATTGAGATAATGGAGGATAAGAGATTTTGGAAAGTCTTTGCAAACTTTCTTAGAGAGTAATATTTTATTGTCCATATGGAGGATCAGGAGGGAGTTTTAAAAATTATATATTTGGGACTCAGAGGGATTCTTTTGAAATGTATTGCTGAAAAGATTGAGAACAAACTAAGGGGAATAACTTTGGTGAGTAGCAGACTAAAGAGAGCACATCACTTGCAATTAAAAAAGAACAGATTCATCTCACTGTGTTAAGTTTAAGCCTACAGTCACTTTACATGCATTCTAGTTTAAGTGGCTTGCTTTTTAAAATTTATTTTGTGGTGATTGGTAATTACAGGTCTGGTATATGCAATGGCAGCTGGAAACTCTTCTCAGGCTTGTTGTGTCTGAAAGGTAGTTTTCTCCAGCTGCATATTAACATATGATCTCTCATTAAATTGTACCAAAAAGGATAAACACTGATCAAAGACATCTGCTGACACTTAAAAGGTCCTGTATTTCTAAATTCATTTAACATTTAGTGTAATAACAGTAATAAAAATGTATTTGTGGGATATTCAACATCTTTTATATAGGCACTGTATTGTAATTTTCTGTTAATTAATGGACATATTATAGAAAATCCGTACTGAAATTATATTCTATATGCAGGATACAGCTATGAGACATTTGGTCTTTTGGGCTGGATACTTATTACAGCAGTCATTGTAATGTAAATAAATTCTTTTGGGGCCATAAAAAAACCTGAGTGCATGAATATCAATAACAGATGATTGAACTACCATAACATCCAGAATACAGCTGAAGAATACAAATACACTGCTTGCTTGACTCAGATCAGTTTTGCCTAAGGGACACAAAGAGCAGTGGATTCAAGACTGATGTACATGTATCAGAATAAAAAAAAAAGAGGAAATTGAAGGGTCTTTACTCTTTTGACAAATCTTATAGAGTTCATTTTTTAAATGAAATGAAGAATGTTTGGCCTTCAAAGAAAGAAAAATATCTGAAGTGTTACACATTATCATGCTCCAGTCTAGCACATTGGGCAGGATGCTACATGTATGAAGGTTTCAGATCTTCCAAATAAATAATGTGATTAATCTAATCATTGTACGTGACTCCTGACTGCTATTTTATTTTATTTTATTTTATTTTATTTTATTTTATTTTATTTTATTTTATTTTATTTTATTTTATTTTATTTTATTTTATTCCATGTTATGAAAGTGTCCACTTGGCTTTGGGTAGCTGCTGGGACTCTTAAGCTTGTTTTTAGGAAAACGAGAAAGCATATAAATAAGATTGAGATCCAGGGTAGTTGGAGGAGCTGAAATGCTGTAGGGTACTGATTCCTTATGTGGAGCAGCCTGACATGATATGCACCCAGTGACAGAACCTGAGGCACGATTTTCATGTAGCCAGTAGGAACTTATCCCACATACCAGGATTTGTGTAACATCATTGAAAAACTCATGCTGTACTGTTTTTCTATTTCCTTTTTTTACCTTTTGTCTTGGGTTATAGGACCAAAAATGTGTATTCTATTTCATCTGTTGAAAGCAGTTGGGGAGATGTTCTTCTTTATCTCTTGTAACTGTGGAGGGAGGAGGGCGGATGTCTTCTGATAATGGGCCAGCTGTTAAAACCAGGTAGGGCAGTGTTTCTTATCTCTTTCACCACCCGTGCTTCCTCCAGGGGGATATTTTCTGCTGATGGGCCATTAAGGCTCACTTATGGGCATGACATATTCCATCATCCCATTGTGAGATGCTCCACCCAGTGAGGGAGAAGCCAACTGTTTTTACCTAGATAAAAACTGAGGTATAGGAACACAAGGTATCTGGTTCCATTGGATTGCTGGTGAAGACTAGACCCTTCTCACCATCACTGGACACTTTCTCTAGAGGATCATCTCTGCTCCAACAGAACTACATCTGCCATTCCAGGAGGATTTACTTTGGGACTGCTTCCAACACCCTGACCAACAGGGTGTCAGGTAGTAGCTCTGACTCTGTCAGGGTTTCTAGGATTGTAGGTTATTTGCTTGCTTGTTTGTTTGAGGTTTTTTCCTACTACATTTTTATTATTAATATTCCTCATAAAGAACTGTTATTCTTTTTACCAAATCTTTGCCTGAAAGCCCTTAATTGCAAAATTATAACTTGGAAGGAGTGAGGAGTTTACATTCTCTAGAGTTTCTCCAAGGGAAACTCTAGCTTTCCCTGGCACATACCTGTCTTTCAAAACCAAGACACCTCTCATTAAATATATCCTGTTGTTTTACAAGCTTGATGTTTTCAAATGCATACAACTATAATACACCTGGGCAGAATTTACACCTTTCCTTGTTGCCTCTGAAAGACCTCTGTCTGCAAATGACTGTCAAAGGCACAGATATATGTCTTGCAGAGACCTGAATCTGACATCAGAAACTGATTCTCAGTCAGTCCTGAAAACATAAGTGGTCTCCAGCCCGCTTGGTCTTAATGTTTAGCTTTCTGAAACACTACTGGATTATAAAATAACACAAAGGACACAAGTTTTCCAACCTAATGGAGATTTTCTTTCTATTTAGTTCATAAGGTATTCTGTATATTGTCTCTGTTGTGATTCAGACTAAATCCTGTTTTGTCTACTTCTCTCTTCTTTGTGGAGAAAATAATACTTTTTACAGCATCTAACAGTTAATCTACCTGTTAGAGAAAAGCTGCCTTTATACACATTTCAGATTTCGATACCAATTTTCAGCTTTTATTGGTACTTACCAATAAAACTTACACTTCTCTTTTGCTCACCCAGCACTCAGTGAGATATAACTGGTGATGTGTTTGCAGATTATAAATATGTAATAATCTGGCTACTTAGATAGTGCAACCTTAATTTAATACAAAGTACAAGATCTATTGTGATTTAGTAATTAGCTGAATTGGCATTCTGTGGTTTATAATATCTATTCAGCTTCAAAACTGATTTACAACCCCTTGCTCCACTGAGATCTGTGCATTGAGTAGAACAGTTGCCATTATTCCTGGGGAATAACAAAAAACCCTCTCTGGTCATATATTCAAATATATAAAACAGTTGTTTCAAATTACTTTAACATTTACATACAAATAAAGGTCTACAATTAAATGTATTCTGTGACTCCAAAAGCTGCTGTCATAAGGCTCTCAGAGAGATGCTGTGGGTCTCAGCTGGAAGGCATGCTGTCTGGCCAAGTGCCTTTCTGGAATCCTTTTCTCCCCATAGACTTACTGTACCATCAGAGATTGTGCTCTTAAAGTATTATAAAAACAACAGGCCAGAGGTGCATGCTCACACATTCAGAAGGATCCACCTAGATTATAATAACAAGTTGCTTGTACCAGGCTTAATCAATTTTCTTTTAAAAGAATATTGATAGGTAAAAGAGCATTTGAGTAGAGTTTTTAGGAAGATGAACAGTATAAGGTTACTGTAAGATCTTAGGTTTTGTTAGATAACAGAAACATTCTAAGCAAGACTTTTTTTACAGGTTTGTTTGTTTGTTTGTTTGTTTGGTATTTGTATTTTTTGTTGTTTTTGTTTGTTTTTTGTAGTCATTTGTTGTGATTTTTAATAAAAAAATGAAGTTTAACCCAAAGAGAAAAATGGATAAGTATGGTAACTACAAAATACTGAGCTCTGCCTAATTAAACAAAACTTATTTCTCTTTTCTTAGAGAATCTAAGGAAATGGATAAACTTTTAATTAAAACTTGTCCCAAGGAAGGAGAACAAATTTTAGAGTGTAGGAGTGATGACTCTTCCTTCAGACACGTGCCTCAGTAGAGTAAGGCAGGAGAGAAATAGCTTGGTGCAAGAACTACTCTGTCACATTTGGGGTTTATGAGCACAAAAATTATTGTGCTGTCACTTTCTTCCAGGACTAGGTCTTACAGCGTTTTGGGAAGGATGCTTTTTATGATTTAGAGATTGTCTGGGTTGGATGCTACAGATAGAGGGACTGGGGGACAAGCTTGAGTTGAGGAATTGTGATAGGGAGACTATAAAATGCTGGACTTGCAAAAATTATTAGAAATCATTATATTTAGGCTTTTGGGCTGATGTAGAAACTTCCAACCTGTAGCTGATTGCTAAAAGCACTTTTACTAGGTCTACAATCTGACTGAAGTATTTGCAAGTGACGTCCTTGGCATATAGTCCAATATTTGTCTATGATCCTTCATATCTTTAATGATCAGTTATGCTTCTAGAAAATTAGAATTTATTTTCTTAATAGGTAAAAAAGACATATTTCAAACAGGGTGCATTTTTAGGTTTGTCTGTCTTTGTCCAGAACTGCTGAGAGAGAATTTTGGGACATACATACTGCTTTTCAGAAGCTTTAATTACAGGGTAGTTGGCTTGATGATTAACTGTCTTGGTTTGGAAAGACAGATATGTGTCAGGGAAAGCTGGAGTTTCCCTTGGAATAGAGAATGTAAACCCCTCACCCCCTCCAAATTATGATTTTGCAATTAAGGGCTTTCAGGCAAAGATTTGGTAAAAAGAATAACAGTTCTTTACGAGAAATATTAACAAATGTAGTAGTAAAACAAACAAACAAGCAAACAACAATCCTAGAAACCCTGACAGAGTCGGAGCTACAACCTGGCACCCTGTTGGTCAGGGTGTTGGAAGTAGTCCCAAAGTAAATCCTCCTGGAGTGGCAGATGTGGTTCTGTTGGAGCAGAGATGATCCTGTAGAAAAGGTCCAATAATGGTGAGAAGGGTCCAGTGATGGTTAGAAGGAACCAGATACCTCATGTTCCTACATCTCAGTCTTTTTCTAGGTAGGAATTGTTGGCTCTCCCGCACTGGGTGGAGCATCTCACAATGGGATGATGGAATGTGTTGTGCCCTTAAGTGAGCCTTAATGGCCCATCAGCAGAAAATGTCCCCCTGGAGGGAGCAGGGGTGGTGAAAGAGATAAGAAGTAATGCCCCACCTGGTTTTAACAGCTGGCCCATTATCAGAAGGCACCCACCCCCAGAGTTACAAGAGATAAAGAAGAACATCTCTCCAACTGCTTTCAACAAATGAAATAGAATACACATTTTTGGTTCCATAACCCAAGACATTAACCTACTGTAAGTCTCTTATATGTGATATTTTCAGCTTATATGTCTGCTCTACAAGCAACTTGCTCATTTGTTTTCATGCACTGTGCTTATACAAAAGATTGTTTTACTGGATTTCAAAATTGTCACCAAGGGGTAGAATTTAAAAACACTATTACCTCAGAGGAAGCAGCTGTTTGTATTAGCTATGGTATAGCAGCTAAGAGCTTTGGGTTTTCGTATGGCTAATTTATGAGTTACAGTGTTTAAAATACATGACTCAGTGTCCTATGGTGCGCTCCTGTAGATATAATGGCTTTGTAACTCATGTGGTGCTTGTAAGAAGAGTTCAGAAGTGTTGTGGTTCAGCCAGCTGCTGACCAGATGTATTGTCATTACTTCTGGCATTATGTTATAACATAATAGATCTAATTTCTTTGTCTTGCAAATATCTTAGCACTTTATAGCTTGAGGAGCTGTATTGATATTGGCATGGGGGGTTAGGATCAACAGGAGGAAGTATCTCCTTTCATTTTGCAAAATCCAGCTTTTACAATGGTTATGTGAAGCTCTATTCCACCCTCTTTTCTTCTAGCTAATTACCAGTCTGACCTTCCCTCAGAATCTTGCTCTTCTGCACTAGGAGCCAGCATCTTTGTTATTATAATCCAGTATGTCTGTAGCTGGAATAAGTAAGAAAGTCATTCATTGATGGCACATAAACATTAAAAATGCTAAACCAACTGTTTTAAAATTTAAAGGAGTAATGATTCATTGAGATGCATTATTAATAAGCATAAATTATTGAGTTAGCTCACTAGTGCAGCCACAGTTTAAAGATGGGCTCAGGTTCTCTCGAGGGGCTCTGGTCCCATGTAGAAATGTGCTCTGCCAGCTGGCCAAACAGCAAAATTGTTTGTGTCAGCTGAGAGCAGAGATACCTGTGCCAGGCCAGAGAGCAAGCAGGAGGCAGCAAACTGTGTGTGCTTGCAAGCTCACAGGGTACATGGAGAGTAAAGCATAGAAGAAGGTTATGCTTACTTTTGAGAAATTTAAAGACAACGTAGTAATAGTAATTCCTTATTAATGGGAATGAAATGAACACGAACCAATCTTTTCTGTGTCTGTGCCTCTGCTCCTTGATTTGTCTTTTCCCTTTCTGCCATCTAAGGAGTTTTATGTATTTATTTACCTAACTAGCCCCTTTTCCTCAATGCAGTTAAGCACTGAGAAATGTATTGTGCTTCTACAGTATTCTATGCATGAAACTAGTCTAAATTGTGTACTGCTTATACAATTTCTCTGAAGAAACAGTCTGGACTCTAAGAATGAAATTCTGCTCCAAATGAAGTCAGTTGGATTGCTTGTTCTAATTGTGATAAAGTTGAGACTTTACCAAGAGCTATTTCCTTTCAGTAGCAAGAATTTACAGATTAACAGGATATTCTGAGGTGGAGGGGACCCACAAGGGTCTGGAGTCCAATTCTTATGCAAATTGCCCATACAGGGATTGAACCCACAACTTTGGTGTTATTAGCACCATTAGCACCGTGCCCTGATGAACTGAGCTAAGAGTTGTTGAAAAGGGGTTCATAGATCACAATTCAGGAGATGAGTGGGCCTGAGCTAAATGTCATATTTAGAGATAATCTGTATAGAAGTAATGGAAGTTATGCTTGGTGGGTTGATAATTCAAAATTTCAAGTCATACCTTTCAAATATAAATGGTACAAAGACTATCGTACATTTTGGATCAAAATCGCCTACTTATTTTCCATATAAAATTGTAGTTCTCCTATTTTTTAAAAAGAAAAAAAATTAGAAAAGAATATGATAAATAAATAACCATCAGAAATACAAAATTATGTAATGAAGGTGTGGGTTCTTTGATGCACTAAGAATGACTCCCACAAGGTGTGCCATTCTCTAAATGTTGTATTCTCCAGTCTTTCATTTTGCCCAGTTGTCAGACACAGCATCTAACAGTTGATCCCCAGAATAGAGAAAAGCTGCCTTTATACACATTTCAGGTTTCAGTAACTCCTCTGGAACCTCTGTTATGGACGTGCATAGTTTTGCAACATTTAATGAAAAAAATCCAGTCCCATGTGCAATATCCCATTAGTATTTGCAAATACCTTAAATTCCACTAGCTACCAATTAATCATTATAAATTTACACTGATGCAACAGAATTTGAACTAAAAATGCACATCGAGTTTTTTTGGAGTAAAAGACAGATGCTTGGTTTCCTCTTTGACATATTGCCTAAGAAGCTGGAATAGTTTTTATGATGGAAAGATTAGTGTGATGATGCATTTTGCTGCATCTCATACACATTAAAGCAGAATATAAGGTGCAATAGACTATATATTTCTCCTCCATATCTCTTAGCTATGCATCTGGTTGTATTGAAAGCAGCAAATATTGATTATAGGTTAAAGGCAATTAAAATAATGGACCCATAGCTGGCAGAAACTGCCAAAAGATTCTTGGCATTGACAGCATTTACCACATAAGCAATGACTGTCAAATTTAATGAGCAACCATATTTTCCAGGAATAAGCATTTAATATTCATTCTATTCTATTTTAAAGAACACAATTTTTATTAATTTTGTGAGCAGACAAACTTCTAAAGAGAAAAAAATAAGTACAACAAGGGCTCTAAATACAACTGAAAGTGATTCAATGTAAAGGAATCACACAGCTACCAGATTATAACATAGCATAAGAGAGGAGAGAAGGTCTTAGGCTATATGTAATGGAAAATCCTTGCTTTCTGCAGAAGTCTCAGGATATCAAGGTACACAGCAAAGGCAGCTTTTTCATTTTTGTTGTATCTTTACTTAAGCTAACCCTATCAAGCCTGAGCCAAGGCTTTCAGCTGAGCTTGTTTTTAGCACAGCTAATTGCACAGGTAAGAGTGGCTTTGTCACAAGCCTTTGGGTAGCACATAACTAAACTGCCTGGCATAAGCTGGAAAGAAAATTTCTCTTCCAAGAACTGCATTTTTTTCCTGCTTTTACTCTGATGTGACCCTTTGCCAGAGCCACACATTACTCAGCCTGCATCCTCAGCTGCCAACGAGACCACATTGCCTGTACTAGCTGAAATGTGAAAGTAAGTCTAAGGTAGTCTTCCTCCACCTCCACTCAAGATAAGTGGGGTAGGGGGGTAGGGAACTTTATTGTGCCTTAAATGTCACTTTTTCATCCTGAGTTGTGCTGGACTGCGAGTCAGGAGAGAGAAGGAAAGGAACAAACTGTACATCATAGCACCTCCTGAACATTGTTGCGTGCTACAAGACACGATGGGTTGCTACCAGGTCTTCAAAGAACAGGCCTCCTTAAATGATGACCTGCTGCTACAGCTCTAGGGCAAGCTCAAAGTGAGCTAAGAAGATAACTCACATAGTCCTGGGTTTCCTCCACTGAAGATATCAAAGTCTTAAGGAAAGAAGAATGAACAGCAGTTTGTAAAAGCACTTCACTAGCACAGAGGGACAAATAAAATAGAGGAAATGTCTATGAAAACAGCACTGCTTTTGAGGTATATTTAAATAAATGTTGTCTTATATTATTATGATTGTTAAAATTATCTTGTATGATTATAATATATTATTATATATTGTCTCATAATTAATTATCTTTCCACTGTGGAAGAGGAGCTACTGTCTTGTCTATTTTCCCTGTATATAGTAGTATATGTATATGAACAGTATCATTTTCAGCAATTTTTTGAGTCCTTTTGAACAGAGATCCAAGTTTTTACCGCTTCCAGTCAAGTGCCCCAGAGGATGTACTTTAATGAAGTTTCACAAGTATACCATCTTTTGACAGATACATCTTTTGCATCTTTTTGCATCTTTTCTTGCAAGACAGTAACTCGCACCTGGATTCTTCTTCAAGATTGAAATCTGCAGTGTTTCTTTACCATCTTAGGAACCTGAACATACATAAATCTATGTGACTGAGTGTGATATCTCCCAGAATCCTGAGGGAATTTTCTTATGCAGTTGCAAGCCATTTTCCATGATATTTGAAAATCCATAGCAACTGGGTGGAGTCCATGGAGACTGGGAAAAGGAAAAATATTGCACCATTTCTAAAAAGAGTAGAAAGGAAGACCCCTGAAACAATCAATGTGATAGTTGCATCTCTGTGCCTGGGAAGATAATAGGACAGATCCCCCTAGGAGCTGTGCTGAGACACATGGAGGACAAGGACATGATTTGGGACAGCCACCAACAGCTTCACCAGGGGAAAGCCTTGCTTGACCAAACCAGTGGTTTATGATGGAGTGACTACATCATTGGGCAAGGGAATGGCTAGAGATGTAATTTATCTGGGCTTCTGTAAGGCCTTCAACGTGGTCCCTCACAATACTTTTCCTTCTAAATTGGAAAGAAATGGATTTGGTGGATGGGCGGTTTGGTGGATAAGGAATTGGTGGGATGGTCACATCCAGAGTGGTCAATGGCTCAGAGTTCCAGTGGAAATCAGTGATAAGCCATGTCCCTTAGGGGTTTATATTGGAACAAGTGCTATTTAATTGTCTTTATTAATTTAAGTCTTTATTAATTACATAGATGAAGGGACTGAGTGTGCCCTCAGTAAATTTGAACATGACACCAAGCTGAGTGATGCAGTTGAGACACCTGAAGAATGTAATGCCATCCAGAGAGACCTGGACAAGCTGGAGAAAGCCAAGTGTCAGATGCTGAACCTGGTTAGGGGCAATCCCAGATATGAGAGCAGACGTGAGGAGATGAAAGTCTGGGCATGAGCTGACAAGGTATGCTTGCAATGCAAAAAGTGAACTGTGTCCTGGGCTGTACCAAGAGAAGTCTGGCAGCAGGTTGAGACAGGATCTAGCCCACCTGAATACCATGTCTGTCTCTGGAGCCTTCAGCACAGGAAGGAGATGGTCCTGCTGAAGTGAGTCTAAAGGAAAGCCATGAAGATGATCAGAGGGCTGGAGCACATCTTCTGTGAGGAAAGGCTGAGAGAGTTAGGGCTGTTCAGCCTGGAGAAAAGAAGGCTTTTGGGTAACCTTATAGCACCTTCCAGTACCTAAATGGGCCTTGAAAAAGAAAGCAGATTTTTGATAAGGACATGCAATGACAGGACAAAAGATAATATTTTCAAACTGAAAGAAGGTAGATTTAGATATAGATATTAGGGAGAAATTCTTTACTGTGAGGATGGTGAGACATTGGAACAGAGAAGCTGTAGATGTCTCATCCCTGGAAGTGTTTGTCACCAGGTAGGAGGGGGTTCTGAGTAACCTGGTCTGGTGGAAGACATCCTGCTTACGTCAGGGGGATTGGAACTGGATGATCTTTAAGATCCCTTTCCAACCAAGACATTCTCTGTCTCTGACTCCTCAAATGAGGGTATTCAACACATGCTTCATTCTGCTTATTTATTCTCCTGTAGAATTTGGCTCCTTCATCCCTTCTTAACCATCTGAAATCTATCTATTCAGAACAGTGCCTGCTCTGAGGAAACATTAAGTGATATTGGTTTTAATGTACTGTGAAGGAATTTGGTGTTATTCATGATGCAATATTTGTGTTACCATAGCTCTCTGAACTGGCTCCTGAGATTCAATTTAGTAACAAATGAGTTCATGTCTTACCCCATAACTAACCAGGCCAAGTTACACGTCTTTCTGTGCAAAAATGCCTTACGTCATTGGGGACAAAAAATGAGACTTTACTAAATCAGGCAGGCAATGTGTTACCATTAACTATTCATTATTGTTTCATTTATCTATGTGAGAAACAATAAAAGAGAGTTCAGCTCTGCAGGAGCCAGCAAAATTAAAATATGATAACTATCCAAGGTTTAGGCTGGATATTAGGAAAATAATATTAGAAATATTATAAATTAATATTAGAAAAAGACTTTTCAATCATTGGATGGCTGGGCACTGGATCAGACTCCCCAGGGAAGTGGTCACAGAACCAGCCCGACAGAGTTCAGGAAGCATTTGGACAATGCTCTCAGGCACACAGTGTGACTCTTGAGGATGGTCCTGTGAAGGGATGGGAGCTGGATTAGATGACTGTTGTGGAGCTGGATTAGATGACCCTTCCAACTCAGCATATTCTCTGATTCTGAAAAGCAATTGAAATTCTGCAGTTTTGTCTGAAGTTTTTTTCTGAAGTTGGTTTGTCTGAAGGGTTCTGTTTCTTGATGTTGATAATTCAGTTGCAATAGGCACGTGTGTCCAAAGCATGACTATATTGTCAGGCAGACCTCCAAAGGCTTGGATTTGATAGCTGGACTTGTAACCTGACTATAATAAAGCAAATTGAGTTTTTGCCCTGTGGGATTTTGATCAGAGTCCAGATACCTGTTTTACAGCAGACCTTTGTGATTCTGAGGTAAACCAAGAGGTCTGATGATATCTTGAGCAGATTTTCTGCAGTACTTACCACTTGAACAGTGAATTTTTTCTCCATAGTTGGCAAACTAACTTTTAGAGTCCCATGTCCGTTTTGAAAAATGTTGCAAAAATTGGGAATTGTGTTAACTTGGAAAAATTGTTTAGAAGTGTCAGTAATAAGCTTTCCCTGCATTCTTGTTTGATGGTGCTGGGCATGCAGTGTTTAGAGGCATGAAATGAAGGAATGTCAGACATTAAAATATAGTAACATAAAATTTGTTTATGTTGCTGTGAACACATTTTCTTCATTAACAAATTTCTAATGCTGGATGGTAATAGCTAAGGCAGAAAAATGCCCTTTGTCCCAAAAATGGCACTCTTTTCATGGCAATATGATCAATTTAAATGGTAAGGTAGCAGCATTTTATTTGGACAGGATATTACATATTTAAGTCATAATGTTATCCTGGAATGATGAAAAAGCTTAATTTAGAAGGAACCCCTGGAGATAATCTGGATGAACCTTCTCTTGAAGGCCTGGTTTCAAATGAGGTTGTCCAGGACCCTGTAAAATGGAGTCTTGAAAATATCCAGTGGGGGAGTTTTTATCTCTTTGAAAAAGAAGATTTCAATATTCACCTGTTCTCATGGTGAGGAGGTCTATCAAAATACCAAGACAGACTTTTTCCCAAAACAACTTCTGCTTGTTACCTATCCTTCCAATGTATGTCTTTGTGAAGAGAGTACATCTGGATTCTCTACAGAGCACTATAAGGCTGTAATTAGATTCCTCTTGAGACATCTCTTCTCTATGGTGAAAAAACCAATTTTTTTCCACCATCCGTCATATGCCAGGTCCTCTAACCCCCCCATCATCTTGGTGATCCTCTGCTGGATTCTATACAACTTACTAGTTTCTCTCTAATCAAAACTGGACATAGCTTTCCAATGTAGCCTAAAAATTGTAAATTAAATTGGAATAATCACATCCTTTGGTTTGCAGTTTAGTTCCTCTAATGATGCACCCCTGCACCTGATTTCCTTTCTCTGTGCAAGTTTTCTTACAGTCTCATAGAGCTTTGATTAAATGACATGTGTGGATCTTAGAACATACTACATTGTGGAATTACAGTTACATTTGATTTGTGTGAATTTGTGTCAGGAAATTTGATACAGAGTCTGTATAAAGCCAGTATATCTTATGGGTTGCGGATTGATTTGCTTCACTGTTCCCTTTTTCTCCTCTAGGTGACAAAGTGTTAGCTCATCCATAAGCTTTTGAAAAACATTATCTTGACCATCATCTAGAAAAGAAAAATAATTAAGAACCGGTAAATTTCTGTTTTTATCTGTGTCTGCATAGTATTTATGAATAACCAAAAGCTCTTGGTAGATCCAGTTTCAGATTTTCATCTTGCGTATTTATTGGAGAATTTTGTGTTCAACCACAGAGGGGAAAAAAAAAAAACAAAACCAAAAAAACTCCAAAAAAACCCAAAAACAAAAAAAAAAAAAACAAAAAACCAAAAACAAACAAACAATAACAAAAAAAAAAAAAAAAAAAAAAAAAAAAAAACAAAAACAAAAACAAAAAAAAACAAAAAAAAACCCAAAAAAAACCCAAAAAANAAAACAAAAACAAAAAAAAACACAAAAAAACCCAAAAAAAACCCCAAAAAAACAAAAAACAAAAAACCCCCCAGAATGGAAAACAACTCATTGAATCAATTAAAATGATGAATACTTTCAAGAAAATGCAGACCTGCATGCAACTGCACAGAAAGCAGAAATAATGACTATTTATTGAGTGATTATATAATGAGTAAATTAGTCATTTAAAACTATTTACTCAACTTTAAAAGTTTAATTTTCAAAAGCCATGGGGAGTCTGGAAAACATAAATCTACTCTTTTTTTTTTGTGAGACATGGCTCCCAGAGTACGCATTGTTTAGATTATGCTTTGACCTGACAGGCTTCCTATCTTTTGGGTTTTTTTCTATGGTATCTACTCACCAAGCCTTCATCATTTTAAGAAGGACATTCCACCATGCTGCTTGTGGTATGCTCCCCTTAAGTTTTTACAGAATTAGAAAGCCTCAGATTGGTACAGCCATTTATCTAAAACATTTATAGAATAGTCTACCATCAAGAAGCAATACATTTGGAAGGTACCAAAATTTTACTAGCATGCAATCATGGTCACTCTTTTCCTTATGCGTTGCTGTTAGAGTATGGCTGGCTTTCCAGGGAAAAATGAAGGAATTAGTACCCAAAACTCCACTTCATCAAGAGTAAGAAGGATATAAAAGTGTTAAGTCTTGTGAGGAAATGAAAATCTCACAGTATATAGCCACACATTAACCAAAATGCCTTCCTACCATCTGTATGTTAAAAAAACTTTGTATATTAATGTAAACAAATATTTTTGCACAATGTCTGTACTATGACCTACATAATATTTTTAAGGAAAACCCCTGCAATTGAATTTTTTCCCCTTGACATTTAGTAGCAACAAGTTTTTTCATATTGAAAATACTTCCAGTGTGTGAGATGAGTTATTTTTGTTAGAAGAAGAAATCAATACACTTAGCTCACCATCTAAAGTTTTAATGGTATTTAAGACATGAAGAAGTAACAGATGCACCTTAAAAAAAACTAGTTGTTCACATCAGTCATATTAACTTTGCTGTTTATATTTGCCAAAGAACTTATTAGAGGTAAAGGCAAGTAAAATCAAGGAGAAGATAAACTTAAGCCTGTGAAGGAGAATCTTACATGGCTCCAGAACACCTGAAACAAATCCAGTCTTTTTTACCCTGCCTAGCCATACACATTTTTTCCTTTAATCTCCAGCAACTTATTCTGTCACATTTGGGACATTTGGTCAATTCCTCACCAAACAGGTCTTTCATTCCTCTCTCTAGCCTCTCATGTCCCATCTGTATTCTTGGAAATGATGCTTCCTCACCCAAAATCTGTGTTGTTTATTTGTCCGTTTTCAATACACCTTGGCTCCTCCTCTTTTTCTCATTTTTTCCCTATCCAGTGTGTCTCTGTTACCTCTCAGAAGCCTCAGTCTTTCTTCAGCCTCCAAAGCTGCCTGCCCGTCTTCCATTAGGCTTCATGTACTGCTCAGGAGCCACCAGTCTCATTTTCACTGTGCAGGAGCTGGTCACCCAGAGGACCTGGCTGCAAAGACCCAGGGGCAGGGGAGGGAAGTAGCATTAGCATCATTCTTCTGGTGAGGAGCTGGAGAAGCCTTTGTCTTTCTCTTTACATTTTCACTAGCAGCAAATTTGACCCTCAGCATTAGGCTAACTTGCATAGTAACTTGATTTCACCAGGAAAAAATACATGAGAAGGATTAATTGTATTAATTTGTCACTGACATAATTTGTCCCTATAATTATTATTTGCAAAATATAACTATAACTAGAACTAGAACTAGAACTAACTGTAACTATGACTATAACTATACAGTGCTTTGGTGCTCCAGCACTCCAGAAACTTGGTATTTATGAATAACCTGTTTTGAAAACAAACATAGGGTCCCCATAGGGACCACGAATATGCTGTGCCCTTTCAGAACAGGTTGCTCTATCTGCATGAGCTTGTGGAAATGCCAACATTAACATCTCTATACATCAGAGTTTGCCCACTTGGAAGATCAACATAATAAAAAAATGCCTCCTAGGTGAGTAGTGAGATCAGATACAAGTTTCAGGATTTTAAAATAAATTAAGTTAAAAAAATAGCTACAAAATCAAGCCAAACTCGATACAATAAATCTGATCTGACTCCTATGCATTTTGGAAATAAATCAACATTATAATCTATTTTTTTTACAGAAAATTCTAGAAATATGGTAGATATCTGACATGTCACAAATGTAGTAGTAGAATGAAGAATTGACCTCCAAGATCAAAGTTCATCCCACAAACTGTCCAAAATATTATTTTTATGCAACCACATTTTATTGTATTTATGTGAGCAAACTTCCACCATAATTAAAGTAGAATCATGGATAAATCAATAGATGCTGAGCTCTTGCTCTCTCTTTCAGGATGGAGGTAGTGCTGGGAAGGTAAATATGTTAATTATATAAAAAAACACTCATTCTATTCTAAATTGCCAGTACAGTCATACTCTTATGATTTTAATAGCAGAATACAACTTAACATTATAAAAAAGTAGTCAAAAAATATCTACAGCCTGTAAGAAGTAAGATCAACTTTTTCTTAGCTTTTTTAGTTTGAGTTTCATTTTTTTTCACTGACAAAATGCTCAGAGATCACTGCAGGATGAAAGCCACATTCCCTAGTTTTATCTCTGAAAGTTAGTTTAAAAATCACTTTCTTGCACAGTATTTCCACATAAATAACAAGATGAATTCTGATTTCTTGTCATGTTTTCATGCTGATGTAATTCTTTATATCAGAATTGTCTTTAGCACTTCCAAAGTGGATTCACCCATGTTACAGACATCATTATGTAGGCTATCTCATGACTCAAAAATTGATGTCATTATTTGTTTTTCCTTCTATTTATATTTCTTAAATATTACAATTTCTATGTAAGGTGGGAATTCCTCTGATGTTTCCAAGGCACAAGGCTGCATATTTTAAAGTATTCAAATGACAAAATGGTTATCTTCATTCCCATTGTATTAAAATGTTTGAAGAGTAAAGGAACTTTAATATCATAGAAAGTAGAAACCACACGTTAGTAGATTACACTACGATAAATTTGCCTTGTAGTAACTCAAGAATTCATATAAGACTAACATGACAAAAGGTGTCATGGACTTTAAACTCCACTGTCAAAGTGGACTTTAAATCTCTATTTTGTGGCAATTGTATTTCAGTGCCCTTCTGGATGAATTTGAATGGATTTCAATCTGGATAAAAAATTACAACTGAAAGAACATTTTGGAGCATGAGATTCAGGAAAATGAAAATACTTGCTTGGATTTGGGATTGGTAATTCTTGATATGGTGTGGTGGGATTCCCTTTCATGACTCACAGCAATAGTCAGTGATGTAATGAGGAACAGTTCCTCCTTCATGATTTCTTTCCTCTACTTGTCAGAAAGTTTAGCCTGCATTAAAAGCATTTAAAGGCTTTTATCTGATTTAATCAGTCTAAACAATATTTTATGTCATTGTATTGCTCTTGAATAGGAAACATTACCCTGGCATATCAGATGTCTGGTTTAAAAAAAAATCATCATAACCTTAACAATCTGCAAAATGCAAAACAAGAAGGAACTTCATTTGTTATTTTGGTAGCAAATTAGAGAAGCATAGTGAGAGGTAGTGAGTAAAGTGTCAAATAAAGTCTTTTTTAGCTTAAGCTAATGAGAAACATTTTTCTTACGTATTGTCTTTGCTTATCATTACAGGCCATTGGCTTCTAGGTTTCCCTCTGAATTGATAGGGAGATCAGATCCTGCAGAGAGATTATGTGGTGTTTGCCTGTTAGTGAGCTACTACCCCATGACACTTCCAGTAAGTCTGAGATTGCCTTTTTTAGTGCTGAGTCCATTGCATCTGTGTGACGGAAAATGTGATGGAAATTAAAACTACCTCTCAAAATTTAAGAACTTAAATACAATTTTAAATACAGAGTGCTAAAAATGAGAAGAGGGTCAGTGAAAGTGCACACTAATGTGGTCCACCATACAATAAACACAATCAGTACAAACGTGTTTTTGACTAATGCTCAGCAGCAAACCAGGAATGTGTCCACCAGGGGTTTCATATCCTTTTCTTTTGAGGTGATTTCCAGTCAATGAGTTCTCAAAGTCACCCTTATGTCAGTATCTCATGCGACACTTCCCAGGACTTCTAGATCTTGAGATACCCAAGTAAAAAACTGGTTAATGTCTGCCTCTCAAAGAACACATAAAATATCATTACCACTTTATTCTATTTGTATTTGGAAGATGCATTTCTGAGAAAACAATAAGGAGATAGAGAGGTAAAATATATGTAGAACATATAAAACAGGTATCACAGCATTACTACTCAGTGAAGAATGCTTTTATGTGCCTTGAAAGGACATTGCCAAGTAATTTTCACAAATATATTTCACATTTTATTGTTATTTTAGGCAACATAAAAAATTAACATACAGCCAGACAAATGCTCTTAGAGTCTTAATTGCAAGCGTTACATTGCAAATGGTAAATGAAAGAACTTTCTTCTAAATTGCTTGTAATACTCTCTCAAAGTCTGAAATTTACTGTCAGCCTAAGACTCTCTTTGTCCCTAGTGAGCCTCATCTATAGGTTTGATTGCTTGGGGTTTTTTTCCACATAGTAAATTTTTGTTGTCTAGTTCCTAATAAATCTTGTTTTATGATATAGACTACCAAGTAACAGCAACTTTTACAGCCTTTTATTTTAACACTCAGTTATTTCACAGTTAATTGTCCAATTGACCTCTAAGGGGTTCACAATATCCTGTTTCATGCACTACTACTTCATTCAGTCTTTTATAACTGAAAAATCAATATACAGTTATGTTGCTCAAAGATCTGAAGATGCGCACGAAGTCTTGTTTCCCACCTGCATGCAACTTTTTAGAGCAACTGTTAGAGATCTTATTTTTTCCTTTTTTTCCTTTAACACAGAATGCTTAAAATAAAACAAATAATGGGTGCCATGAGGTTATAGATGCATACAGAATTCACTTGTTATTTCTTAACTTATCATGCAGTGTGTTGAAATATTGGCATATTTTCATTCCAGAAGATTGATGCTTACTTCTTAAACTGTTCAGAACCAAGAGGCCTTGAATGGGAGTGCTGTCATATATATTCAATGACCTACAGTATTTACATTTCTTCAATCTTCTAAACTCTGTTCAAATGGTCACTTCTGTGATGAACTGACTCTTAATTAGCATTTGGACAAAAGAAAATAAACAAGCATGTCTGAACACTGAAACCTGCATATCCCACTGAAACCACTGAATGTGGTGAGGTTCCCAGCACACTCATTAGATGAATTTTGGACCACTCTTACATAGATCTTTCAAAAACAAGTCCCAAGAAAAAGGACAATTTATTCCTGACATACGTCATATGGATGAAATGACACCAAACCTGGGAAATAATACTTATCACCTAGTCTTATGGAGTGTTCCCTGCCCAGCATGCTGTGCTGGTTTTGGGTGAAATAGTGTTAATTTTCTCACAGTGGTTAGCACGAGGTGTGTTTTACATTTGTCCTGAAAACAGTGCTGCTTACACAGGGATGTTTTCATTACTGTTGAGTGGTCTTACACATCGACAAGGCCTTTTCTGCTCTTCATACTGCTCTGCCAGTGAGAAGGCTGGGGGTGCACAAGGGCTTGAGAGGGGACATGGGCAGGACAGCTGACCCCAACTGACCAAAGGGGTATTGCACAGCATGTTCAGCAAATAAACTGGGGGAAGAAGAAGGAGGGGGAGGCAGATTTGGAGTCAAGGCAAAGTCACCATTACGCACGGTGAAGCCCTGCTTTCCTGAGGATGGCTGAACACCTGCCTGCCCATGGGAAGAGGGGAATGAAATCTTTGTCCTGCTTTGCTAGCACATGCAGCTGTTGCTTTACTTATTAAGCTGTCTTTATCTCAGCCCATGTGTGAGAAAACTTTTATTCTCCTGATTGTCTCCCCCATCGTACAGGGGCTAAATAAGTGAGCGTGATATTCAGCTGTAAGCTGGGGTTAAAACTTGAAATGACACCCAGAGACAAATGCAATGCTGCAAGCAATAGTTATTATGTTAAAGTGGGGATTAACCCCTGGCAGAGGGGACAGGAGACAGTCTCTGCCAAGTGGCTTGTGGCCAAAATCTCTTCCTATCTTTTGTCTCATAGTCTAGATGCATAACTAAAGTACATTCTCAGGCCTCGTAGATGACTTTCATGTTATCACATCCTTACATATTGCAAAATCATTAGTAAAAGTTAATAATATAATGTCCATGATATCTGCCTAGAGGAATGGATTCTTTGAAAGCCAGAGTTTATGGTGAATCACCTACTGAAGCCACATTTGACTTCAGTTGTGGAAATAAATTTATTGTATATAACCTGATTTAAAATATATGTTACCCTGTCTTTTCATTGCAAACCTTAGCATAGTGCTGTTTTTTACAGTTTTTGCAGCCTATTTCCAGACCATAACTTCCAAGTCCCTTTCCCTATGTGGCTTTTTTTTTTTTTTTTTTTTTTTTTTTTTTTTTTTTTTTTTTTTTTCCCCTTTGAAAAATAAAAAACGTAGGNNNCCCAGTTAGACAAGTACAATAGAGGCATGTAGTCCTAGGCATTCTTCCTCAGGAGAGTCATACACTGACCTTCAAATTTCAACAGTTTTGAGGAGATACTTTTCAATAGTTTTACTTCTGAATTTGGGTGCATAATGCAATGTCTTAATGGAACATAACTACAGACTCTGCAAAATTTTTGTTTCATTTTATTTTCTTTTAAGTTATTACTAGGTATCAAAAGATTCCATCCCTCTGGCATAATACATAGTTACTGAATGGAATCAAAAATTATTGTTTTATATATATATATATTTTCATTTTCTTGAAGTGCTCGAAACCCTCTTTCATAAACAGGTCAATCATGTTAATAATAATTTTATCTTTGTATTAAGATTCAATGTTTTCTAATATTAATTTGTCTAATATAAACCCATTTATATCCAATATAATTTATTCTTAATCACTGGAGACTTGCTAGACTTTCTCATTGTCTTGAACCATTCCTGAGATACAAAGCTTCTTTGCCACTGGCTTTTTTTAACAACAAACTCCTTTTCACATTTTTTTTTTCTAGTCTTCTTTTCTTACTTTGAGTTGCATGTCCAAGATTATTTCATACAGTATTTAATGGATAAACTACTGATTATTTCAGCTGAGAATACCATTACCAGTTTCCCCAGTTCCCTGAATGAGCAATCTTTTGGTGTTTCTTCTCTTCCAGAATAAATGATTTTAAAATCTAATTCTTTTTTACCAGGCACCTCCATGCACCACATGTTCAGTGGCTACATATTCAGAAGCTGTATATTGCTCCCCTCTTGAGATTTTGATTCATAAACACATCTAAGTTTTCATTACTAACACTTGAGAAAGTTACTTAAAAAATCTGAACCTTTATTGGGTTTTAAAGTCAAAGATTTTACTCTGACTACATAGAAACAAGGAAGAATTTAAGAGAACTAGAACAATTCAATGTCAACAAACCTAATTGCATACACTAAATATATTCTAGACTACTGGACTAAATTATTACAATTTAGAAATGCTAATAAAAAGTTATTATTTTAACAGTTGAAAAGAATGTTTAGAAAGAGGAGAAGCTATTTTTCCAGTCATTGCTTTGGCACACAGTGCATTTACTATATTTAATTCTGTTTGTTAAAGTAATATTTACTTTATAGTTTCACCAAAGACATAGTGCTGTTAAATATTAATGCTTTTGGTGCTAGAGCTGAGCAAGATTAATGTATGGCTTGAGCTAAAAAACTGAGACTTATAATAAACACTGGAAGTGAAAACATCACAGCTTACTTCATTATAAATTATTTAAAATTATTTGTAGGAAAAAAAGTAATTGCTTTTATTACTTTATTAGTATAAAACAATGAATCATGTAAGTGAGGTTGGAAGGAGCTTCAGCAAGTCAGTCCCCCTGCTCAAAAGAAGACTAAAGTTAGGTTAGATTGATAAGGGCTCTGTCCAGGATCATGTAATCTTGAGTTAGTTATAGAATGTCTACATTAGGTTATTTTATGATTATATCCCTTTTCTTTGCAAAGTCCAGATACTCATCTATTTGTTGAAGCAATTAATGTACTTTTACATAGGCCTTTTCAAAGTATATTACCTTCCTCTTTTGTCTTTGGCAGTTCTTAGTGTGCTGATGCCAAATATTTGAGTAATTAATTAAGTCTCTAAAGAAAAAAAGGGTATTGAAAATCACAAGGTTTCAAACCAATAGAAATTAATTTTAAAACTGTGTCGTAGGATTTTAACAGTGAGAAATATTTCAACATTAAAAATAAAAATAAATAAAGGATGGTTTTCATCTACAAAATCTGTTAAAAGCCTTAGCATAAAAGCCCCCACTGAATTACAAGTTATTTACTGCTAACAGACCAAAAGCAGATTTGGAATTTGGACACTGTAGCATTTGTCTACCACCAGTTATATCTCTAGTACTTCTGCGCCACTGTTTTAGAAACTTTTCTTTCAATGTATTTATCCTTCTTGAAAAGATAAAATCAGGCAGAACTGTCTTTCATTTATTTTTATTTTTGGAGTTGGAATATATCCACACCAAGAACTGCCAAAGGAAACAGATGAGAAATGAATTTTTACTCTAGTTTTATATTAAAATATTTAATAAAACTTATGTTTTCATTCATTGAGGGAAATTACAAGAAAAGCACATTTAGCAGGAAGTCCTCTCAGGTAAATAAAAACAAACATCAATCTTTCACTTGAAAACTTTTCTCAAATCTCATAGTAACAGCGAATTTTAAAATAGTTTTTATTTGGCAAGTCTTTACACTTTCGACACTATCTGAAAAGACTTTTTTTGTCATGAATTTTGACATCCAATTTAATTATTATAGTAAGTATTTATGTTTCCACGACAGTAACTAAGTTACAGAAGTTTGCTCATCCCATACCAGAGACCAGGTCAGGATCATTCCTCAACATTTGGCTTAAATCAAAGCCAGAAGCACTCTTAATGTCCAACAGTCTGTGAGAGGGAGGTGCAAGACTAAGTCTTCTATTTCAGCCTAACAATTACCTGAAAATATTTTTTTTTTTTCATTCTCTGTCAAGGAAGGTGGATTCAAATAATTTGTAAACTCAGTAACAAAATACTGCGCAAGTTAAGGGGAAAAAAGTAAAACCAGTAAGATGTTGCCCCTTGAGCACATTCTTACTTCAAATAAGTCTGTATGATTTTTTAAAGAAGAAATAACAAAATTAGCTGAATTTTTGAAAGAATGAGTTCTTCCTTGGTTGCAATCTGTACACTCTTATCTAATATTTCCTTATGGCTGTATGTAATGCTATTTCAAACTCATGGACATATTGCAACAGATGATAATGGAAAATCATTCAGGCTTACGTGGAAAATAAACACAGAGCCATTAGCATGGGCAAAACTTCTAAAACTGAGTTTTAATGGTTTATTTAAAAGAAAAGGATATTTGATAATTAGAAAACTGTCTACTAGACCAAACACAAATAACACTGTAATCCAAGGGAGTTAATATTTAAACCAAGAAGTCACAGTGAAGATCTATCAAAGAATGTTGAAAAACAGTATTACATAATGCCATCTTGTGGATGCTTTATAGACCTCTTAGGGAAAGTATAGAGTTAGGCAAAGCACAGATTCCACATTGTTAATTTGCAGAGCCTTTAAAGGTTTCCAAAGAGTATAAGTAGTACATTCAAATAAATTTGAGGTTAATTTTACTCAAGACAGACCTCTCAAATGATTAATCATTTTGAAAATAGAGAAACTGAGGCTGAGAGATTTCCATTGTATAAATAATAAAAAAACCCAAACAAAACAAAAAACCCCCCTGACAACCTGTAGCATGATTCAGATGTCAGGTTTCCATAAAAGCCATCATCTTAGCTATGTTATTGCTGAAAATTTAATTTCAATCCATGAAATACACATTTTGAGGATGCTAAAATTCCTTCCTGAAACAGAAGTTATCAATTATAGAGGTAAAGGTTTAACAATTACTAAAACAGCAAATATAATGCACATAAATACAAAATATATATTTTCAGAAGTACTCAAGCTGTGTGATTTTGAAACTACTTGTTTTGACTGGAACACCTTTTCCATGAAGACAGGAGATTTGGGGCCTTTCAACCCAAAGAAGAGAAGGTTCTAGAGAGACCATACAGCAGCCTTCAAAGAGAGCTACAGGAAAGCTGGAGAGGAACTGTTGACAAGAGCATGCAGTGACAAGAAAAATGAGAATGGCTTTGAACTGAAAGAGGACAGTTAAACTGAAATATTAGACATTAGGAAGAAATTCTTTACTGTGAGGGTGGTGAAGCAATAAAATTAGGTTTCCCAGAGAAACTGAATACCTCACCCCTGGAAGTGTTAAAGGATGGATCCATGAGCAATCTGTTTTAGTGGAAGGTGGTCCTGTCTGTAGCAGTGGGATAGGAATTAATGATCTTTATGGGATCTTCCAACTGGAACCATGATATAATTCTATCATTTTGTCGTTATAGATTAATCAACTTCTTAAATGGCTTCTAATTTAGGCATATTATTTTTATCTGAAAAAAAAAAAAGACTCATGAGGTACCTAGAGCATAAGAAAAATCACCTCTGGTCAAAGAGTATTTGAAGGAAAAAAAAACCAGAAATAGTATTTAAATATTGAGTATTTCATTTTTTTTTTTTTCACTCCGGGAATACATCATCTACACTGAACTGCTAAATCTTTGAAGAATCACTTGTAACTATGCAAATTTAATGTTGTAGAGCAGACAAAAGGAAGGAACCTCAAAATAAATTTATTTTAAATGAGTATGAAAATTGGCACTACCCATTTTTATTTAATTACTGTAACATTTTCCGTGGAAAACTGATCATCCAAGTGACATAGATCAACATGGTTGAAGGTGTCTACAAAAGTTCAATAAAATTTAGGAAATTTACTTTGAGGGAAATTAAATGTACATGGAGCAGCAAACCCAGTCCTGGTTTGTCTATACATTATTGGACTTGCTTAGGTTTCAATCTTTCTTTTCACACAAGGAAGTTATGGAGGCAATTCAATGAAGTAGACTAAGAAAATAGTACAGCCAGATATTTTTTCCTGTAAAATAAGGTTGACAGGGACCTCACATAGACCATAGCCCTAGCTGTTATTTCTGTATTAGCTCTGATTTTCTGCTCATGTTGTCTAAGATCATCCCCACCGTCTTGGCAATCTGATCCAGGCCTTTGTCCTTACAGTGAAACTTTTTTCTGACATATTTTCTAACTGTTTCCTGGTTTAGCTTTCTTTCCCTGTTACTGATGGATAAAGAGAAAAAAGACTATTAACTTTGCAGCAGTTTTCTATTGCCCCTTTTTTCCCTAATCCAACAATTGTAACTCTTTCAAACTTTTCAGAGGTACTGCATCTTCAAAATGTTTCCTCTTACTTGTTGTTTTTCTAAGTAACTAGTTGATTTTCAGCCTGCTTGAAAATGAATTTCTGCATAAATAAGATCTTACTTGGCTTGTCCATAGTAGGAGACCAGCCCACCTGTCCCTGCATGAATTTGCACAAGGTATTGGAAATGAACAGTGAAAATGAATTGTTGACTTAGTTTTTTCTGGACGAATTAAAAGAAAAAAACAAATTTCATAGCAAACAAGAAATAAACCCTAATTCTACCTTGTAGAATTGGTATTGTCTAGGAAATCAGATGATAAACAGGGGATTGGGTAGCAGAAGAACACATATAAGGTAAAAAAGATTTATTTTTATAGAGATAACGAAAAAATATAAAAAATTTATTCAGGAGGTTTCCAAAAACAACAATAAAAAGGTACCTTTTTTTTTTTCCCTGTCATTTTGGCTGTAGGAATGACTTTTGTTATAAAGAGAGTAAACCCTACTCTCTTTTTCAGAATGTTCCTGCATAGTCTCATTCAGTGAAATTTAAAGAGTATTTCTATTCCCAGAAAGACTGAAAAAACTGTTCTTCAAAGAGAAAGTGAATTAATTCTCTTTGCTCTGCCAGATTGCACCTCAGATTTAAGAGGGAAGGTCAAGGTGATACAGCTCTGAAAACTCACAGATCTCCCAGAGCTGCTCTGTGCATTTCTGTAGGAGTAGTGGTCTGAGAGCAAGTCACAGATACTTCAAATTTCCCCCACATCATCTAGCAAGTCTCTGCACTGGGTTTGTCATTTCCCTTCTCAACAGGAAAATCCTGCTGGATTGAGAGATCATTGCTCTATGAATCAAAGGTACTTCTTAAATGAGGAAGAAGTTATGGATTGCTTGACCATTTTTGCACTCAGGGAAAATATTTACTGTCTGCATTAGCTTATTTAGGCAGGCAGATCTGATGCTGGCTTTACTTGGACAGCAAAGATTGGGAGGACTTTTATATAAAAATATTTAAAATAATATTGTATTTTATGAAGGTACCTTCTACAGACTTCCATCTTCACTAAGGTACATTTTATTTTGTATTTTTTATGCCATCAGGCTTAAATGTAAAATATACCTCAAAATATTTTAATATTTTATTAAAATTGTCCTCCTCTAATACAAGATCTAAATATACTCTGATTCTTTGGCTCTGATCTCCAAAGCAATTACATTTTCTTGATTTTTTAAAATAATTATCTCTTAACACATTTCCCATCAATTTATTAGTTATTGCTAAGTATTTTCTGTACTACCAAAGTCCACAATATTAAAAACCATTATAATGAGGCTCAATTACTTTGGGAATGATAGTATCACTTACATATTTGGAAGACTAAACAGAAGGAGGCACTGCATTGCACCTTGTTTGCAATACTGTTTTAAAGCCTTTAGTTGGTTGGGTTTTTTGGTCCTGAACAGCGAGTACATGAAGGCCCAACATATTCTAGGAGTCGTTGGAACATTCTCTAAATACCATTTTGCTATATTAATGAATTCACAGGAGACCAAAGAGAAAGTGGGGCATTTCATTTTATGTCCAGCAGTGGTTTAGAGCAGTCATTATATAGGTGTCCAAAACAAAATGATCTTTCATGTAAGGCTACTGCATTTTGGACTAAAATGTATTTACCTTCTTATTGCTGAAACCTTCTTCTGTCAGTGTTTTATGCCGTGAAAATAGGAAGAAGGGGAAAAATATCTGTCAATAGTTAGGTATCTCAACTACTATTTTGAAAAAAAAAATTATGTGGTCCTAGAGAATTCCAAACAGTTGAGTTTCCTGTTAGAAGGGTAATTTGTGTTTCTGAAATGTGAGAAGTTCTGATTAAACATAACACCTCTGTGGATTTCCACATTTTATAAGTACATTATTAGATATATACATAAATTTCCAACATAAGTAAGTTTATACATATATATCTAATAATATACATAATGACATAAACTTCTGCAACTTAGCAACAATTCTCTTTCTTGCCAAGAGCATTCAGACACTGAGGCATTTATTTATTGAAGGAAGAGGTCTCATAATCAGACTTCTTGTTTTCAGAACTATCACAAGAATGGGAACTTCTTTAAAACAAAGAGCCAGTTTATCCCAAGACCTTTGTCCCAAATGTCAGTAGTAAGTACCAAGGAAACTTCTTTTGGAGTACTTAAGTATTTTCATCATTGTTGCAGGACTTCACACATCTGTAAAAGCACAGTATGTGAGGACTTGATCCTGCATCCTGCAGCATGTGGATCCTCTTTGTAGGGAAACAGCTGTTGCCCTAAATGTTGTACCGACCCAGTGTTCCCTCGTGCATGGCTTGGACAATGTGGCCTGACTCCCAGCCAGGGCAATAGCATGGCAGGGATCAGTCTGAAGGGAACAAACCCACCCCCTTGATAAACCAAGCTGCCCATCACATGCATGGATAAGACATATTTTCCCTGGGAACATTTGCCCTTTTATTTTTCATGCAAAAACCAGCACAACCATCTCCTTTTTCACTGTGGCTCAATAGCTTTTAAGACAGGTTCTGAGAACAGCTATGGGTTGTGGGCTGGCAGAGTCACATCTTTGTAATTTTTTTTTTTTTTAAGGAGATTTTACAAGTTTTCTAGCTAATGTAATCCACTTACCAGTTTTGCTAGATCTAGATACCTGCAATGCTTCTGCTTGTGACAGCTCCATGGTTTCGTTTCCCAAGTCAGGTGCTTCTGCTGGCAGAGGGAATGGACTTGTCAGAATGATGAAGAGTACACTTACTTACCACAGCAGTCCTGGACAGTGCACTGCCAGCAGCCACCAAAGATCTTCCTCAGAAAACATGAACTACTGGAGCAGATTGCCACGGGCACTGCTCATCACCTTGCTTGTAGAAGGAGGGCAGGTTCATGCCATGGCTTTGGCCAGCCTGGCTGCACTTATGCTAATGGGAATTACAGAGCAGCAGGAGTAAGAGAGTTCAAGAAGACTACTCAAAAAAATTGAGAGCTGTAAGAAAAATATTTCTAAAAACTGACAATGAAGAGGTGGCTGGAAAGAAAGAGCAAAAATGTAGGTCTGACTTTTGATAGCTCACATTTATAAGAAAAAATTGCTCATATGGCACAGCTGTGAATTACAAGTTCTCTCCAGTCCCCCCTGATACTGTTCTTAGGTTGATTTTCTGACTCTGCTGGGTCCTGCTGTAGTTTTGTATTTCTTCTAAAAATAAGAAGCAACCCAAAGAGAGGACTTTAAACCTTGAAGAGGAGCCGAAGCTGGAGTTTGATGAGCTAGAAGGTCATGCTATCAGAGGTTCTGAGTCTCACAAGGTGACCTGTTTGATGATCTGATTGAAGAAGGTCAATTTAAACTGACATTTGTGATGGAGAGGGCTTGCAAAGCCCTAGCAACAGAAAGGAGAAGACATCGATGTGAAGGGTCAGGGATTTGGTTGTGAAGCCATGGAAGAAAGTGAAATCTTGGATTCAGAATGAAGAAATGATGAAGTCAAGAGATACATAGAGGTGAAATGCTGCAGAGGAGGGAAAAAAAATCATGTATGAGCAGATTGCAGAGGGTTTTCCCTCTTGACTAACACTTGTTTATTGATGCCTGATATCTTACACTTACAAAGATAAGCATTAAGGACCAGTAATAAATTTCCCACCAAATTTGAAGCTAGAATATGATTTGCATTGCTAAATTAGGAACTGAATTTATTAATTATCAATTTTTTTTTTTTTGGTGCTGCATGAGGAGCATGTGCTGCAACAGTTTACCTCCATAAAACAACTGAGTAAACCCAGAATTAGGAAAAGGGTCCACTTGTTGTTCATAATTTTTATTTTAGGACTTTGTTCCCTGCTTTTTCTGTGCCATAATTCAAACTAGTTTTCTCCTTTTTCTATCAATTGGGAGGCAGCAATGCCCTGGCATTTCATTGGCAGACTAGTTAGCTGAGGATAAATAAAGTTTTATTTCAGCTGTAGGCATGTCTTCTCTGCATTCTCCTACCACCACTGCTTTAAATTCCTTGATGTTTATTAATGTTCTCTACTTTGAAGTAAGCTATTTGAAAATGTACTAAATAATATATCACTTTTTATATATAAAGTAATTTACATTCATGATTTCCAGCAGAGCTGTAATGACATGGTATTTTTCAAAAATACAGACACAAGATTCTAATGTATTTGCAGAGATGATGTGAAGCAGCTTCATATGCTGTCCCTCAGTTTTGTCTGTTTAATACCAGTACTCAGAAAGACAAGCTTTCACAGTGGGGCACATGAAAAGTCCTAGGATTTAAATACAGCTTAAGACTTTCAATGAAAACTGCAATACAATATAGTCAGTAAATACTTTTTCCAAACCAAGACATTTCGTGTACATATTGTAAGTACCAAACAAGTAAGCAAGAAAAAATAATTGCTTCTAACCAACACAAAAATAAAATGACTGTGCCAGAGATTTAAATAATTGCAATTCCACACCTGAAGACCCACATGTCTTTTTGAGAGCTCACTTAACATTAAGTAATATAGGTGTAAATTAAGATGTTTCTACAGCCCAGCAGTGGGAACAGAACTTCCAACATGAGAAATATTGATAAATATTTGCAAAGTCCAAACCAAATCTAATCCTCTGGATTCTGTTCTGTAGGTTTGAAAGCACTTAGCACCCCACATCAATAAAACACATGAGATACTTTGCACACTAATGCCTAGTTTTTCCTTTAAGTGAGATTTAATTGCATTCTTCTGCATTTTTTATTGAGTAGGGTCAGCAAAAGAGAAAACACAACTAATAATATGCTGTATATGTGGTCAGACCTTTAATCTTCTTTTTCTGCAACACATCAAGTAAAATCCTTTGTTAGAATGATCACTAAATTGACAGACAATAAATGTTATACTTGCCTAAGACATACCAAATCATTACTATTCTAACAAATTTCAGACACAATTTTTAAATTCCTTTTCTTGCCTTACACTGTTTTTGGTACCAATTTACATTCAGAAACTAACATTTTTGCTTTCAATAAAATTTCTGAAGTTTGAAAAATGTCTTCTGGGTATGCTCAGTTATTTTCCTCTCTTGCACTGCATACCTGAGTATCTACATCACAGGTGAGATGTGCCAGGATGCATGTTCTTTATCTCCCACACCTAGAGCAGCAATCTGTCATGAACACACAGGAGACAACAGGAATATGGCAATGCTAGCAAACAATGTCAGAGAAGAATGCAGTATTTGTGCCCTTTCACACCTTCTCTACCTTTTTGTTTCTAGTTTTATTTCTTAACTGAGAAGTTAGGCATGTCTCCAGGCTGTAAAAAATAACAGATTTAAATATTTCCACTGCCATTGACTCAGCAGGGGAAAAGCCCTAGAATTGTTTAGAGAAACAAACAGAATGACTTTAATATACTACTTTGTTAATACAAGTTTAGTAATACAAATATTGACACCGTATATGGGTCATTGTAGCTTGGTTTTTGTTTTCCTTCCTGCATTTCTGTCCATTCTGTATTTTGTATGCCTAACCATGAAAAATTATTTCCAAATTCGTTTGATCTGTATTAAGACTTTGTAGGGTCATGCTTGATTTAGCACAATTTATTGTGACTCTTCCTGCTGAGTTTAATCATAGCAAGATGCAGATTTCTTTCTGCTCGTGGTAAAATTCAGCATAACCAGACTTCTCCCAGGCTTTGCACATCTGTTTTGCTAATCTATATTCTGCAGAATGACAAATACAAACCATGTAAGTCATACATTTTGCTGACTCCAGTGAATAGACATGAAATACCTGAAGTACTGCATGACAGACGAAAGTCAAAGGAGTTTTTAAAGCCTAAGATGGTATTGGTTCTATAATTATTTGTATGCTAATCATTGCCAGCCTCTGAAGACTTGAAAGAAGCTAAAGAGATTTATTCAGGTCCCTGCAGGATTCGATACCCAGCCAGATCCTCATTCCTATTATTTTGTTCTCTGGAAGCACTAACAGCCAGAAAGGCTGTTAAGTGGAGCTGGTCACAATTTGGTGGGAGATGCATCACCCCTTAGAGCTATAAAGTTTCTCTGTAACACTTTGCAAAAACATGGGACTTTGTTTAAGTTTTAATACTGATCAGACTAACGTGGAAATAGCTTTGGGAATCATGCAGCAACCAGGAATTTAGAGCAGAACAGGCCTTGTCCACCACATAATCAAAATAGACATTTTATTTCAATTCTCTCAATGGATTTGTTTCAAATATAGTAAATTTCCTCTTGTAATATTCAGGGGTATAGATGTCCCCATGTTTCATCTTTACATTGAATGAAATTGAATGAAATATTAAGATAATTTAGATCTCCTTTGTTATGTGAACTGTGAAAAATATCTGAATGGGGAGCAAAACAAAACCCAAAATTTTTCAACCATATACAAAAACCTCTTTAAAAACTTCAGATTTATTTTTGTTTCTTTCTTCTTTCCTCTTTTATTTGCCTCATTATTATTTTCTATGGGTCTGGGATGTTCATTTGAGAAGGTAAGTTTTGTCAACCACTGAGACTGTAACTTTTGTTAAAAATTAGAACTTTTTTTTATATGGGATCTCTCTTAAGAATTATTTCAGACTAAGCATCAGTCCAATTTCTTCCACAGAAAGATAACTGATGAAGACAACAAAGGTAGAGAAATTATTATTGAAGTCTTTTAATAGTTTGGAATGTCTTTTATTACTGTTCTGTATCACTTTAAAAAATGCAGCAGTACCAGATAAATGAAACTGAATTATTTAGGCTAATTTATGTAATCTCTACACAATTTATACTGCTAAAAAACACTGAGGACAATTTGTACATCCTCCTTGATTCCATCCCCCATTTTATTAATTTCTTTACATCCTCAATATGTCTTATGGGCCTGAGGGTTTGTCAGATTAAAGATTAGCAGGTGTTTTATCCACAGGTTTTCTGGCAATGAATAATTAAAACCAATATGCTCACATGAATGTAGCTTTCAATTATTACTTCATGCACAGCAATTTTTCTTCTGTTTACCTCATGCAATCTGCATCTCTTGGGTTTCATTTAAGCCTGAGGGTATTAAGTAACAGAGTTTTTTCCTCTTGTATTATCATCATCCATTAATTATCAACACACTTGCTGATACACACCATGTCCTTTCCCTCCCACATGTACACAGACACATGTTAAATTTCTTAAAATATCTTGTTTCAGCTTTTCAATGACAGATGCCTTTCATGTAGTACCCTATGATCACTTTCTTCCTTACAGCTATGAAACCATTGGGTTTCTTGTTCAAAATTCTTATACAGGTGCTACAGTTTAGAGTAGGTTTCTTTTAAGCACTACTCTTATATTGTAATAGTGAGGGAAAGCAAAATACCAGTTTTTGAAGTCTGTCCTCAAAAATATAAAGCATGGTGCCTCTTGCCTATGCCTGTGAGTATATGCTGAGAGTACTCTCTGGGCCAACTGAAAAATATCACATGGCAAAAGAAAAATCTTGGTGAATCTATTCCTTTTTTCTAATCTATTTTAAATTGGCTTAAACTGATCCAATATTGCCTAAAGAAACTGTTCATTTTTCACAGAGCTCAGAATTACCTCAGGCAATTCATGATTTTGCCTAAATTATTCTTTGAAAAATTAAAATACTGCATTGGAAGATGTTTAGATGCAAACAAAACTAATTTGGTTTTCTTTTTTTAAACCAAACTGTAACTCTCTGAGTTCACAGACAAACTCTTCTTGGCTGAATTCCTGGTCACTTTTAGTTTGAGTGGTTCATCTCTCCATTGCAGGTCTGGCCACATCCTTTGCCAGGTGCCTCCCTCTTCCCTTGTGCTCAACTGATGTGATGTGTCAAAGGTCACAGAAGAATTATGTGCTGTAGATTTCATAGGAGAGCAACTGTTGAGGAAACAACAATTTATTGGAGAAGAGTTAAATGATAAATGAACCTTAGATAACTTTTGCTTAAATTCCAGCAGACAACTAAACAACCAAAATTATAATTTCAGTTCTTAAATAACTGAATCTCCTTTATAGGAAGAAATGCAATGAAATGTTTCAGAGAATAATTTTGGGAAACTTCTGGTTTTCATCATTATTTAGAATAGAAACAAGTTGCAAAAATTCCATGCAGTAAGGATTGTCATTTTTTGTATTCCCTGATGTTGATTTTTTCATGTATTTCAAATAAATACTTCCAAAGGAAGATGTCAAAAGAGGTCTGTTTTTAAAACTAGGTTTTTTCATTACATCTAATATAAAAATATGTTTTTATTTCCCAGTAAAATATTCATTGGAGTTTTTAAAGAACCTGAAGTATCAGGAAATATGCATTGTAAATGCATATAAGTTATGTGCAAATATAATGTAAATTGGGAGGATGGAACTTGGTGAACTTTAAGGTCCCTTCCAACCCAAGACATTCTATGATGCTGTGATTAATTCATTGTTTTGTAAATATACTATTAGCAATACCAATGTTCAAACAAGGAAAAAAGTCCAGTACTAACTTCACTTGAGTAATATATCTTATATTAAAATTTTTCTTAAAGTTTAAAAGAAAATGCTGCCCTAATTTGTGGTAGTCAAACACTGTATCGTTTAAAAATTAGTTCCATTTGACTAACCATCTAAACTACTTTGAACTTACTTAAAATTTTTATGAAAATGTCAAGGAGAAAGTCTTGCAAGATATGTTTTGTGATTTGGCTTTTTTTTCCTCTGACAGTTACAGAAGGATTAGTGCTTTTAGGAATAACACAATCTTTTCATCTTTGATTTAAAAAATGCAAACAAAGCACACATACAATACAAAATGTCTAAAACCAAAATAAAACAAAAAAAAAAATCATAACTGAAGTTCAGGTCTCCCATGTCCAGTGTGCGTGTACCTCCCTTTCCATTTTCACTTAAGCATATTGTAGAGAATTTGAAAAGGCTTTGAAGTTTGTTTCAAGGTTATGCTTTGGGTACTGCTTTGAATCATGGTACTCACAAACTTTGAAGTTTGTAGTATTTGGAGAGTAGATTTGACATCTAAAAAGCTCCAAAATTCCTTGATGTCAAGTTGTACCAAGAGGAAGTAAATTTCATTCATTTTATCTATCTCACAATTGAACAAAATTGTGCTCACTCTTTCCTGGAACCATGGGAGAAAGGATGTTGAGAATTAATTTTTTTTGAACTAGGTAAAAAACAAAACAAAACAAAACAAAAACAAAACAAAACAAAACAAAACAAAACAAAACAAAAAAACCAAACCAAAACAAACAAACAAACAAAAACCAAAACCAAAAAAAAACCCCACATCCTCCTTCATACATGTCTCTGGAGATGAGATGGGAAAAGAAATCCAGAGCTGGACAGTATTTTCAGAGTGATACCATCTGAGAATGTTGTGCCTGTAACTATCTATCTTACTTACACTTTCCTTGAAATTCTGGAATCTGAGGAGCAATCATCACCCTCTTTGCTTCTAGTCTGAGAAATTATGAATTCAAAGAAGTCAATAAAATGTGAGTTAGATCATATAATTTCACCCATATATAAGCAATACAAACCAGTCCTATTTAGATGGATCAATCCTAGTTCCAAGACCTATGTGTATACAAGTGTATATGTGTATATAAGTGTCAATTTTATATCAGAAAGAATCCTTATTTTTTTAGGTTACCAAAAGAGCTCTTAGAGAGTTAGGACCTGCTGATAATGATATACAAGGGTCAAACCTCAGCTGGTGTGAGTTGATAAAGGTCTATGGAAATTACACCATAACTGACTTGCCTTAGTGGTTTTGTTCAATGTGTCCAATGAGAGTGTACAATCCTGCTCTGATAAATCTGATAATGCAGCATGTCCTGAAATATACTGGAAAAGAAATCACTGTAATTACTTAGTTTTGAAGTAGAAAGACAATTCAATGGAAATACAGACAGCAGCTTGCTAATGATCAGAATCATTGGACATTAGAAATTTGCTTGAAGTTAGCAATAGTTTCACAATATGGTAATGATGTTATTGCTAATATTTTGTTGTTTTGTGTTAAAACTGACTCCATTTTTACCGTAACAGTGAAGCATGTGTCAATAAAACAACTTTTTTTTTCCTAAAGCTGAGATATGACTGAAGGAATAATCCAATATTTCTCTGCCTGAAGAAATAGAATATATGTTTTGTTCTACACCAATGTTTGATCTACACATGAAAACATATGTATCTGAAGAATAAGTTTATTCTGAATGAAGTTCAAAAGACAGTTTGTATGACTTGCTTACCTATTTATCTAACAAAAATGAATGGTTTACTGTAGATAGATAGAGACTGGCAAAAGCTGATATACCAACAGATAACTAATGCTGTGAAGGTATCTTCACAAAATCATAAAATTACTTGAGTTGAAAGAGACATTTGAAAATGTTCTAGTCTTACTGCAGTAATCAGGGACATATTTCACTAGGCCAGATTGTTCCAAGCACCATCCATTTTGGCCTTGAACACCTTCAATGATGTCCAGCACCTTCTCTGGACAGCCTGTTTCTGTGCAACTTCACCCTCATCCTAAAAATATGTATTCTAAATGTTTAATCTAAAGTTATTATCCTTCACGTTAAACCCAATGTCTTTTGTGCAGTCACTACAGGCCTTGGTAAGAGGCTTAAGAATTCTTTCTCTGTCTTTCTTTGCAATCTCTTCACACATTTAAAGGCTACAAAATAGTCTTAGAGAGCCCTGTGTTCCCCAGACTGAAAAACCTCACCTCTCTCAGTCTTTCCTCATGAAAGAAGGGTTCCAGGCTTCTGGACTTTTTTGTGTCAGCCTCTGGACCCACTCTGACAGGTCCATGTCTTTCCTTTGCTGTGGGCCCCAGATGTAGATGCAGTACTCCAGGTGTGGTTTCACAAGTGCAGAGGAGAATCAGCTCCCTCACCCTGCTGGCCACACCGTTCTTGATGCAGCCCAGGGTATGGCTGGCTTTCTGGACTGTGAGTGCACATTGTCAGGTCATATCTAATCTTTTATTCACCAACATCCCCAAGTCCTGCTCTGCAGGCCTGCTCTCAAGTAATTAATCCCTCAGCCTGTATTGATACTGGAGATTGTCCTGACCCAGGTGCAGGACTTTGCAATTGGCCTTGTTGAAACTCACAGAGCTCACGTGGGATCATTTTTTAAACCTGTCAAGATCTTTCTGGATGATATCCTTTCCCTCTAGGAAATCAGCTCCACCATTCAGCTTGATGTTGCCTTCAAACTTGCTGAGAGTGCACCTCATCACACTTTATATGTCATTGATGAAGGTATTAAATAGTATTCGTCCCAGTACCTACCCTGGAAGGACACTACTGGTTATTGCTTTCTACTTGGACATTGAGCCATTTACTAAAATTCTTTGTGTACATCCATCCAGCCAATTCTTTGTCCACATAATCATCCATCTGTCAAATGCATTTCTCTCCAATTCAGTGACCAGAATGCTTTGGGACCCTGTATAAGAAGTCTAGGTAGATGACTAGCTCTTTCCTTTTCTGTTGATGCAGTCACTCCATTGTAGAAGGCCATGATATTAGTCAGCTATGATCTGCCCTTGTTGAAGCCTTGTTGACTGTGTCTAATCACCTCTCTGTTCTTCATGCATTTAGACATGTCTTCTAGCAGGATGTGCTCCAACTTCCCACTGGTCATAGAAAGTGAGGCTGTCGTTAGTTCTCATTGCCCTTCCTTTTACCTTTTTGTCCCATTCTGTGATTATCTTGACCACTAATTGACATGCCTCATTACAATATTGCTTGTATAAGGTGAAATGCAGAGAACAGTCACAGCTGAACTGAAGATACTTTCTTTGGCTTTATCTGATTCTTTTATACCCACTGAAGAGGATGTGCTGATAGTACAATCCCTAAATATTGCTGAACACATTTTCTCCAATAAGAAAAAAGCATCAGCCACCCTCTTGGCAGAGACAGAGATCAGAGAGCTGAAAAGTTATTACATTTGAATGATCATGACTCGCTCACATTTCATATCTGGGGAGAGGGAAAAAATGTGCATTTTTATTCCTCACATGAACTTGCTTACACACCAGCACACATTTGCTATTTAAAAGCATTGGTTTCACAAGACTGAGAACAATTATGACAAAGACAGGGACATAAAAAGACTGCAGTAATTATCTGTTTGACAGTGACTTGCTACATATTCCAACCTCAGTTCTTTAATGGAGAAAATGATGCTACATTGGGTAGAAAAATATAAATCTTTTGACAGGATGTTAAAGAAAGTGTAATAAGAACTAAACTAGAAAACAAATGGTATAGTACAGGTGATATGAGACTTTTTGATGTATATCTTTAAAAATTTACTTGTTTAGTTAAAAAAAAGTGCAAATGACAGAAACATTAGGGAGCTCAGTATAATTATAGTGTTATGCAGTATAATGTGCATCTGATATCCAAACCTATTCAGAAATAGCGAGGCAATTTAATGTACATATATTTAGAGCATATAAATTATCTCAGGGTAGGTGCTGCTGTGTAGACAGCTCAGGGTAGTGAGGAAGGTGCCAGATTGGTTGTAGCTGGGGCAAATGTCTCTGAATATTTCATACATGCACTTTCAGTAGCAGGTCTGCTCAGAAACACAACTTGGACTGAGATTTTGTGCATAGTCTTTAGTTAAACAAGTGTTAGTTTAACAAAGAGAAAGAGTCTGAAGACTCTGAAGAGGTGGCTTAGAGTCTGAAAGTACTTGTTTAGTGAAGAAATATTTTAAACACTGCTACAATCATTCAGAAAAAATGTAACTTCTGGTGGCTGAAATATGAAGGAAGATAAATGCAGACACAAGGCATCTGTTCCTGTCTTTCTTGTTTGTTTGTTTTGCTCAACAGCATAATTACTACCAGAGCAGCTTTCTGAAGTGATAAGGTGAGTGACTGAGTAGTGAAAACTCAGAGCTTTACGAACGTTTGTCTTGCATCAAGTGAGAATTAATTCAATTTTTTGATATGGAGTGCATTACAAGAAGCTGAAACAGCAATTTTTTCTGACTTTATAATATCTGAATCTGTCCTACCTTATACATACAAGAGCAAACCCTTTCATCATCATCTTAGTATATCCCACTAGTTTGGTGTCTTAAATTGTGTATTACAAAATAAAACCAACAAAAAGACACAAACGATATGAAAAGGCATGACTTGTTATTTGCCAAGAGACATAATGTGAGAACACAGCTTTATAGCACCTTTTGTTTCATTTTCTGATTTCAAACAACATTGTAATATTTTTATAAAACAGAAAGTATGACAAAACAGTCTGGTTAATCTAAAATACATCATATACATTATTCCATTTTATACATTTAGCCTGCTATATTATATACTTATCAGCATATGTTGTTATATAGACATTTTTGTTGCAATTCATTCTGGAAATATAATTTGAAAATCAAGAATATATGAACCTGCAGGGGTTCATATTGAAATCTCATGTGGGCAAACAAACGTCCAGCTCTCACACACCTTCATTTGTTATTCCAGATTTGCCCATGCTAGAAATTGAACAGCTATCAGCAACAGGTCATGAAATCAGATGAAACTTGGAGTTGAATGCTCTTCCATGAGTAGCCCAGATGCAGAATATAATAGAGGTTGCTGTGATCAGAAATTCTGCTCAGCTTAAATCCTGCTATCCCAAAATCTTCTCTTTTAATCCGTAGAATACTCTTCCTTAAACAATACAGCTTGTAGACTTTCTTGGTGACATCCCTGTGTTTGGAGATACTCAGTAATGTGACCCGACCCCCCGCCAAAGGCTGCATTCTGTCACCCCTTTCAGAAGGAGCCATCTGCAAACAAAGCCCAGACTTCAAATTGTCCAGATGTCTTGTTAACATATTTGCTGTTCCTCTCCAAAGTACCCTCTGCCCACAGGACTTGCAGCACCTTGAATTTAGCTGCAGACTTTGTAAATATCTATCTTTATAGATTCTATCTCAATCAGATGGAGAAAGATTTTTGTATCTGGCTTGTTCATACCCAGAAGGACCTGTTAGATGGCTGAGACACGCTTGTTTTAATGTCTACCACAGACAGACTGTCTGCTCTTACAGAGCTAACGTACTTTTTATTGCATTACAGTTAAGCAGATATTCTCTGCAGAGGAACTAAATAACTCCTCGAATTCCCACTGAAGAATATCTTCCTTTACACAGGAAGGAAAGGCATGTTCCTATTCCTTAGAAAAGGCAGCTGCTTTACCATTTAAAACTGGTGGTGAGGGAATGAGATTGTTTAGTTCACTGCATATGAGGGAAAAGTCTCACATCAGACATAACAGTCTGTTTAGGTCTCTACAGCTTTTTTACTCCTAAACAATGTGGTTTGTGTTAAAAGCCAACTAAAGAATGTCACAAGAAGGAGTAAACCCAAAATTTCACACCTTATCCACAGTTGTTGTCCCCAGAGCTACAGAGCCCTGACCTAACAGAAGTCACAGTGGTATCTAGGGGCAGGGAAAAATTACAGGGGATTGTTGATTTTCCCAGTATTTTTGCTTAATATACTGTCCTTTCAGCAGCATTAAATGGTACACCAAGACCATTTTAAAGCATAGGTACATAGAGTAAGAATTTGGGATGGTATCTTAAAATCACTGTAATGAAAACCAATTGTTATAATGAAGGAGATTTAGTGTTTTTCTTTGTATAGTATAATTGCATACAAAAAGCTGATTTGTATTATGTGACCATGCTGTGCCTGAGGGTCCCCAGGGAGCTGAATTTTTAACATATGATGAAATTACAATGAGCCAATGCTGCATTGTCTAGGAAAGTTCTGTTCATGAAAATAATGTTTCAGATACCATTATCATCTCAGCAGCAGGTCACAAGAGGCCTATTATTGTTTCATAGGATTTTATTTTTTTAGGCAGTTAAAGCAAAAAAAAAAATCAAACAGAGATGTTTGTGCTGGGCTTTTTGTTTTGGCATGAAAAATAAATTCTCATTTGATTTGCTTATATATATATATATATATATAAAACCCTCAAACAAAAAAGAAAATATATTTTTCCAAGGAAAATAACTCTGTCTTTTCATTGAAAAATACCATTTAAAAAAAAAAATCTTATTCTAATTAACCTCCTTTAAGATTATAGATTGGTCAACAGTGTATCTATGGTAACATAATTACCTGAAAGAGCTGTATGTTAAAAGAAAAAAAAAATATTATGAACTTCCTATTTTAAAAAGTTTTCCTTTTAACAGATGTGATCTAAGTCCTCAGAGAAATGTATTTTCTGTTTCTTTTATTGCAGCTTGCTCTACTCACCTTGCTACCCCGTATTTCTCTTTTCTTGTCTAATCTGAAATCATTCCAGTCTCCCCTAAAATCACTCAATCAGCTCATAAAGCCACAAACTGATGAAATCAAAAGTATAATAAAAAGTGTGGTAAAACTTGTGGGGAAATCTGTGACAAGAGCCTTAAACAAAAGAAGCAGCAAACAATAAGTTAAATTAATTGAACAATGAGAAATGGTACTGAGCAGGAAAGGCAAGGAATTGGGTGGTTACCTCTATTTTTGCCATTAAATTAAGACTCAGCTGCAGAAAGACGTGCTTGGGGATTAGAGGTTAAAACTTCTGTGCCTTGTCAATACAGTGTGAAAAATCCCTGGAGAATAATTTCATGAGGACAATTCTGATCTCTTCCACCTTAAAATACACTCAAGTATTGTCATACAAGAAGCTATTTAACCTCAGTTGATAGTGCTTCATGTTCAGTGGAACTGAGCCCTTTAAAAATCTCCTTCTGTCTGGAGAGCCATCAATGAAGGCCTTTTATTTCCACCTCCCTTCTGAGGCAGTGGTGCAGGAAGAGAATTGTGGGCGAGTGAAATGGAGAGTGACTCTTTATTATTGCTGGTCTTGCCATGTCATGACAAATGGAGAACTGATGCAAAAGAGATTTTTTTTGTCTGCGTCACTCTCAAACCAGTGCAAAACTTTGCTTTTTTTATTAAGATCTAGAGCAAACCTCCCTCTTTCCTAGAGTTATGTTATTAATACTAATAATTTGCTGTTAGAAAAATATCTTCTATGCACAATTACTGATAGATCAGATTCTGAGTTAGTAACAAAAAATACTTATCAAAACTATATTTCAATAAATATAACAGCCATTTTTATGTGATGGGCATTGCTAAATATCATTTCATAGTGGCATTATACCAAAATGGTGAGAAATGTGCTCTCAAATTCAGTAAAAGTAGAACATAGAAAAGAGTTTTCTGGAGGTGGCAGAGAGATAACTGGCTTGCCATATACTATAAATGGGCAATGACAAGGCCAAAGGCAGGGAGAAATCTTGCAGAAATGCTCCAACTATAAAAAGTCTTCAAGAATAAGCATCCTTGCATGTGTCCCTTGATGGCCAGAATGAAATTTGTTCAAGATGAGGTAGGTGAAAAGGAGGTTATATTATCGCTGCTCTGGGAAATAAACAGGTTAGAGTAAATATATTTTTTTAATACTATATTTTGATATTTCCTGGCTAAAGGATAAAGTATCCAACAGAACACAGAAAAATTCTTATGTAACAGAAGTCCCCTGAGTCTCAAATGAGGTTAAGAAGTTTGAATGCCACGGAGAGTTATGGCTATTTGGCTTGTTGCTTCTATCCAACTGTATCACATAACGAGAGGAACAGTCTCTTAAAGCTGCCTGTGATAGAGCTATGTATAAAAATCATTAATGTCTACCAAGATCTGAGTTTATACTCTACATTGCATTAAAAATGTTCTACGAAATGACCACAAATCCACACTGTGTCCATAGGGCCCAACATATGAAGTCAATACTATACTGTGAGAGCAATAATAGTATAAATCAAGGTGTATTGGTTACATTTATATTCCACATTGTTGTTTGTACAGCTGAATATAATATAGTCTGTCTTGTTTGAGCCAAACCTATAAAGTATGTATACTAGGAAAGGTGTGATACTGTAGCTTGGTATTCAATTAACAGTTCTTACAGCTGTTCTTCAACAAGATTATTCAGACACAGGGAGCTTCTCTCTGCATCTTTGCTCCATTTGCCCCACAGTCAGATTTTGCTCATGGTAGCACTTCCAAATAGGTCCCATACAATTGAGAAAGGATTGAAAATCATTTACAGAAAAAAAATGCATCATGGAAATCTTCATTTATAACACAAAATTAGTTTTTGAAGAATACAGATATTGATATGTATATGATCATTTTCTATAAGCTAGCTGCCTTGAGTGAAGCAAATTAAATTACAAACTATTTCAAATTTTATTTCTTTAATATCCTTAAATTCAGGTTGCAGATTCTTACTCCTACAGTTTACTGCTATCTCTAGAATGAGTAATACTGTCCCCTTATCAACTTCTTTCAAGAGAAAAAAACAAACAAACAAAATTTCTTTTGAATTATTTAGATGACAGATAATGAAGAGAGTAGCATAATATAGTTACATTACTATGCAATACCAATAACAAATACCATAAGCACTCATTTTACTGCAATTTTATGCCAGAATATCTTAATGGAAGAACAAGAAAGATGTCTGGAGATTGTTGCTTTTAAGGGTAAAGGTTTTACAAAAGCATTAGTAAAACTAATGGCAGACATCTTGCATTAGTGTAGCTCTGATAAGGCGTTGCCAAAGTCCCAGAAATATTCAGGGTCAGACATTTGTGATTAAAATTGTTATTCAAGTTCATCACCATACACAAAAAAATCAGTGAGGAGCTAAGGAAGATGCTTTTAAAGGCAGATCCCACTCTAAGCTGTAGGGCTGAGAAGGTCCTGCCCACTCACATGTTGCAAAATGCAACAGGCTCTCTCTTGGGAAATGAATAATTAAAACTAAAAACTTTTTTATTTCACCACAGCACAAGAAAAAATGGTTTCAACTATATTTGCTTTTAGTTCTTCAGATGAAAAGGACTGGAAATAAAGACTGGAAATAAGCTCATTTTTGAGACTAACAGCTAGCAGGGTAGTTCACTAAGCTCATACAGATTAAATGACTGTATATAATTTTTTCCTGAAGCAAATAAAAGAGTAGTATGACAACTCTATTATTTCATAATTAGTGGCCATTGTGATAACTATGAAAAAAAAATCATCATTTACCAACAATTACTGTATCAGAGTGTTTTTTATTTTCTAATCTAAGGACTGAAAAACATTTTATCTAAAATATATGATTTACTAACATTTCCAAATGCTGACTTTTTGATAGAAGTCAGTGTAATTCTGCCTTCGTCCTAAACTGCAAATAGCTAATAGAATCACCACTTTAAACTATATAACAAATTGGAGATAGAAAAGTAAAGAAGTTAAATCTCTTCCAGCTTGTAATGCAGAGCAAATAAGCTGCTGAATGCCTCTTTGGAGTCAATCCTTTCTAAAAGCTTTCTGCTGAATCTGTTCAGCTCACTGAATTTGGACTTTAGCTACTCTTAGGGGCCATTCACCACAAGCTGCCAAAGCTTTTTATGTTTTTTTTTGGCTCACCCCACCACTTTGTACCCTAGCTCAAGAAGAATCACTTCTCTCAAACCTGACCAAGGTCTAGAAATAGATACTCAAATCAGTCTTTCAGAAAACTTATTCCACATAATATTTTTCTTCAAATAATCTTCCTCTTTTCACTCTTTGTACATCTGAGTGACAGAAGATGTAGAGATCTGCCATTAGCTAATGACTCTCAAAAAGCCTAAAAATTGCTTGAAGGGAATCAAAATAAGGCTAAAAGGAAACAGAACTTGAGACCTCTGTGAAATGCAGTTTCTGAATCAGGTAGTTACACTTTGAAGGAGAGCCATTAATCACTGGGAAAGGGTCCTTGCACTCAGTCCATCTCAGAGAAGAGTTTCTCAATCTTTTTAAATTTAAGGGCCACTTAACCTTTCTGCAAAAAAAAAAAAAAAAGATCTGAGCATTGCTTTTTAGTGTTGCTACGGTCCCACACATTCATTTACAACCGGTTTATTCCTGTTCATTCCTAATTTTCATTTTTATAATTTACCTTCCCTGTTTGCTAGCCTGTTTAGATTGTTAGTTTATGATTTGTTTGTATCTTTTTTTATAAAGTCTTTATCAATCATTGGGTAGGTCACTCTTTATTATCATACTGATCACCAAAGGATCTAGAAAATATAGAAAACTGACAGTTAAGAAAAGAATTAATTTTGTGTAAATCTATTTTTGAATTTCAGGAAATTAATTACAATATTTTGTAGAAACATTTAAAATTTTCTCTAGAAGAAAATATTTTGGTTTGGTTTTCCTAAAGGTTAAAAAATAAGCACGTTTTAAAAGTTCCACTGCATACGGAAGAAAGAAAGAAGCTAACATTAACTTGTTTGTTTGTTTTGTTACAGTAGATTGTCCATAAACAATTTTATGAAGTTTAATTTCTGAGCAGTTAATATGCCAAACTGGAGGTCCAGATAGCTCCTAGTATTCAAAACTGCAGGTCTAAATCAACTCTATTACCTGTTTTCTAACTGTGCATGAGTAGGTATTCAGTCATACAACAGCTGCTGGTACCATCAAGCTTTCAAAGACAAGAAGCCGAAGGACTAGGAAAATTGTTAAAGGGACACAGCAATCCACTGCACTGCTCAAGAATAATAGCTCAAAAGAAGACCGATAGCTACTGGCAAAAGTTGTGATCATTATCTTCCACTATTACTTTCTAGATATGTATTAACAAATTTTGTCTTCTAATTCAAATATCTACCTGTAAACACTTGTGGTGCTTTACCCGGGTTGGCTGTGAGGTGCCCACTAAGCTGCTCTACCACTTCCCTTCTCAACAGGACAGAGAGAAAAAGTGACAAAGACTCCTGGGTCAAGGACAGGGTGATATCACCCAGTTACAACTGCAGGCAAAACAAACTTGACTTGGGGAAAATAATTTATTATCAGTTAATAAAAGTAAGATAATGAGAAATCTAAAACCACTCTGCCTCCAATCCCATTTTCTCAGACAACTGGCACTTCTCATAGAGCTAAGCACTTCCTTCCCAAAGAGGATGGCATAGTCAGACCAATCTGGAGGCCATTCTGTCCCCAGACAAAGCTCCCTGACTGTGTGGAACCCTACCAGCTGGTCTAGGCCAAAATGCTAACAAACGTGTATGTCCACACTTGAACAGTAAAGGTGATGCTGAGCATCAAGCCCATGACCCCTTCCTGTATAGTTTGTAAGGATGGACATAACCACAAAATCTATCAGACCTTGGGAATAAAAGGTCTCCTAAGATCTCTACACCCACATTTGCCTATGAGTGGTGACTGTCATGCCTGTATCTACTGTAAAGGGCCACATTGCCAGAGAATTTCAGTTCCATGGTGATGACAGACTAATGAATTCCTCCCCAGAATAGCTGCTGGACTGTGTCCAGCTCACCCAAACCCCTGACCCCAAATGGAGGGCTTTAACAATCTCTTCATGCAGAAAAATAAAAAAAAGAAAAAAAAAAAAATAAGGATTATATTTTTTAAAACAATAATAAAAATATAAAGTATGAATTATCTTGTGGATTTATTTCAGGGAAACACTGTAGTATCAAAAAACCCTATCAAACAGTACATTGAGGTACTGCAATTATATTTCCCCAGAATGAGGAAGGAAGACTTCAGTGTCCTGTTTCATGTCTCATGGGAAAATTAACTGCAGGGTGAAATGATCTGTTCAAAGCAATTATTTTGCACTTAATCCCTAGAAATCATTTGGAGACTCAGAATAATGACTTCCAAGCCCTTTGGCATTTGGCCACAATCCATGAAAATATAGCATAACTCTGGAGAAGGAGTATATCCACACACCCCCCGCCCCCTTCCCCCATTATGCAACTTCAGAATTGTTAAAATCCTTTTCAAAACCCTTCCCAGAGCAAAAGCCATTTGCAGAAGTGACCTTCCAGAAGTGACAGAAATTCAGTTTTCAGGCCTGAAAAGAAACTACATGCCTATATGTCTAAGGCCTGTGTTTCATATCTGCAAAGTAAAAAAAAAAAAATTCCTCTGGCAGAGTTTCCTCACAAATAGCAGATAGGTTATTACATAACTTACATCCAGGCTCAGGCTTTTGCTGGGTAATTGAAGGATTTCTTGTCCTAGAGATTAAGTAATTTTTATTACATGTAGGTGGTTCAGTGCAACTCACTTTACATCCTGTGCATCCCCAACTGTGGCAACTTCCATCCCAATGTGTATTTGTAAACTAATTTAAAATGAGTTCGGTGTGGATTTTTTTTTCCTCAGTGTCTTGAAGCAGAAAGCCAGACTTAAAAATAATTTAGGACAGAGTTATAAATGTTCAAGCTACATCCAGCGAAAGCTAATGAAGAATTAAGTATTCTGGAACTGGTCCCTAGCTTATTAAATCAGTGTGTGTTTTTGTATATTGATTTAAATTGACAAGTCAAAACTGTGAAGATTTATGTTAAATATAAAAAGGGAGGAAAGTTATTTGTAGTAAGAACAAGAAGGAATTATAGTTGATAAAAAATCCCTAGTTTCCCTCTTAGTTCTTTAATCCATTGATTGTCTTCCAGAGAGATATGACATGCTTTTAGTTAAACACTTCAGAAAATCATCTAATTTTTATTATAATATGATGAAAGCTTCAACCCCACCAACTACAAATTTTTGATGAATGTTGAAAATAGATGTTTATTATTAGATACAATTTTTAAATGCTAGAATTATTCTTATATTAAAAAAAAATAATTCCATGCTCCAAAAAAATCAGACTCTAGCCAATCCCTGAAACTGACTACAACTTACTAAAAAAATAAAAGAAAAATCTGTGTCTTAAGGTAAAACAGAACAAAGGCTGCAACAACTGATCTAGAATGCACTGGATGACAATATTAATACTAAAGTTGCTTTTAGAGCCATAAAATATTTTTCCATGCCAGTAGAATTTTTTGTGGTGTTGGGTTGAATTTGTGGCCTTTGTGAAATTAAAACACCAGTGCTATTGACTCCATTGGAGGGGCTAATTTGGCTTCAAGGAAAGACTCTAGCTTATATTTCTTTAAAGCTTACACCTTATATTTACACTAAATGAAAGGCATCAATTAACATTGTGTCAATGAAGGTATTCTTCCAATAATATTAAGATTAAAAGATTAGGTTTTCTTAATAGTTTTTTGTTTTTCTTTGTAGTATTATGTAAAGGCAAGGTCTACTGCCAAAAATTTAGTCCATGAGTACATTTGTATTTGCTTTCTGATAAAGCTGCCACTGAGGAGAAGTATCAACACCAATAACTTGCAGGCTATGGACAGCTTTACCCCTTCCCTCCAAGAGATCTGCAGACTACTTCGGACACATCTTCCACAATAATTTTCACTAAAAGCAAATAAAATAATGCTAAATTTCTAAGAGTCACATTGACTTTGTTTTCAAGGTCACATTTTTTTGTTTAGTTTACACAGTCAGACCATTGCTTAACTCTTCATTTTGGGGGGATGGCAGCACAGCCCTTCACCAGAGCACCCTCCTCCATGTCATGAAGGACACATCTGCAGACCTCACAAGTTAGTAAATTTTGGTTTAGCAGCTCAGACTTCCTAGGCAAGGTGTGTGGAGCACAGAAAATGAAGCACAGCAAAATTCTGGCCTGTTCAGTGCAGTCAAGGCAGTAAAGATTATCTTTCTTGAGAGGCCCTGAACTGAAGTGGAGCTGTCTAGAGGGAGATAAACATAGGTCAAAAACATAGATGTTTCCTTCAGGACTTGGATGTAGCTGAAAGAAGACTTTCAAGATCTGAAATTTGGACAGATTATTCATGTGGCACTTAGATAATTAACTCCTACTTGTGCACAACCTTGAAATGGTGCTTTCTATTACATATTAGCGATATTCTTCTTCTAGGAAAACAGATTTATACAAAATCTTTCACAGAAATAACATTCAAATTGCATGAAAACAGACTTCATGTGACTATGAGACAATTTGCCTGTAATTCTTAAATCTCATTGTCTCTATATGAAAAACAATTTATTTGAACAGAAGTTGATTTAAGGGTGTCTTTTATAAGTGACAAATTTATCAAATTTACTGCTTTCACATTAAACATGAATTATCTGGAAAGTTCTGATTATTCATTCAAGTTGCCACTGTCAAAGAGTGAATTTATTGTATTCTTGTTGAGTTGCTTGTGTGGGGTTTTTTTTTGGTTGGTTGTTTTTTAGTTTGTTTCTTTTTTGTTTTTGTTTTGTTTTGTTTTGTTTTGTTTTCTGTGGTTTATTGCCTATGTTGATGGAAAACCAGAAAACATTCAATAGCATGGAAAGTAACATGGGTAACTTTGAAGACATGACGTATTCTACAATAGTGCCATTTTGTTTCACAGATAAAACAGCTCTATTGTAAAATTTCAGTTTGTGGAGGGGGGATTTGAAAAAAACTTAAAATGCAGAATATTATTTTGTCTATGTCAGCATTTGCTGAAGTAAAGCTGCTGCCTTTTGGTCTCTATAGGGCTAAGTCAGGAATGGTATATCCTGATGTCCTTATGAAAGTTAAATAAATTTATTTCTTTCCTAGGGCTATCATGTCAAGTTGTATTTACAACAATGCACACATAATTTTCTTTAACATAAATACTAGTAATTTCTCATAAGCCCTACATACAGTTACGGGTTAAAATATTAAAATAATGTTCCAAGTGAAGTGATAGGTTGAACTGTAAGTAGAGAGAATGCAAATGATAATAAATAAATATATACAAGAAAAACAAGCCTTTCTGAGGTCACCAAGATTTCTATCAGGCAAATAGATTTGAAAAGTAAATTTCAAGGTCATTTGTCTGGAAATCAATCATTGCCATAGTACAGACTATCTAATAGACACTGTTCACTGATGTTTCTGAAGTTTTCCCAGTCTCTTTCAAGGTTAAAATGCTCTCTATTATTTATCAAGCACAGGAAGAATAGTCATATGGAGTACGGATATCAAGCAAGGCCTATCAATAATGTTTATTTCCATCTAAGCATAAAATGTGTTTGGGATGCACAATTAGAAGATCAATCACCAATCCACCTGTCAGGGGACACGTCACCTGTTTCTTACCTCTGTTGTCCCCCTATTTCTGTTTCCCTATATTTTTCTTATGGTCAGATCACATCTAGGGCCCAGTGGGTGATTAGTTAATAAGAATCTCAATGTAATTGGAAGTAAAATGCAATATACAGTAGGAAAAAGACCAGTGGAAAATTTTCTTCAGCCTCCACCTTTTTTTTCTTTCAGATTTCCAATGAAACGTGTCGTTAAAAAACATAGAAAGGTATATTGCCTTTGAAAAAAATTGTGAATTGTTTCATTCAGTGTTAAAATCTTTCCAGAAAATGTCTTTTTCAGTAGGGATCCAGTGAAGGAAATCTATATCTAATGTGATGGTTTTAGGTTATGCAAAGAATTCTATTGTTGCTTTAAATAGAAAGAGAAGACTGTTGTGTTCCATCCTAGCAATTTTACAGACAACACATTTTCAACAATATAGTCTAACTTTATAGCAAGTGTACAGCTTGCTATAAGACTACACAGCTAATTCAGAAAAGAAAAAGTACATTGATTTGAAATTTTTTACACAGTTTTGCAATGTGAATCTAAACAGTAAGATCGATACTTTGTTTTATTACATCAATATGCTTAAGGACTTGTTGTACAAAGAAATAGGCTAGCTCATGTCAGAAATTAAGACATATAGCATTCAACTCCTTGGGAACTTCATGTGATGACTATAGAGATGATTCCCAGTTCTCTGTTCCTCTCATATTTTGATGTAACTTCTTTCTTACTTCTCTGATTAATTCACTTTGCCATGGATTTCAATGTCTTTAAAAGAATATTTTCTTAGTGATTTCAAGGTTAGAATATTTTGTCCTGCTCCGATCTAACTTTTGTTACTGGGTTTATCTGGTAAAACTTCCACTCCTCTGAAGATGCCTAAGATTTGCATCTTATTTCTGTATGGATAGAATTTTCTTAGTCTGGTTTCCCTCAAAGCTGGATATTACTGTGTGTGATTCATAAAATCATATCCTTTTTTTTTTTTTTTTAATTGTCTTTTTTAAAGTTTAAAGCAAAAACCAGATGTGTCTGAAAGCTCTCCTAAAGTTGAACTGACATGACTCAAAAAAAGCCCCAGATGACTTATAGCAAGCCAACAATACTAATAGGATACAGGATACTTGACCTGTGCTTGAATTTCTCTGCTGGCACACTGAATTCATGATCACTCTTCCCTGGAGCTGGAAAAGGAACTTCCTTCTTCTATGTGTTACAGGCTGATGGTATCAACATATGAAGAAGAAAGAAATCAAACTTAGGGGCTTAGCATGGTAAGATTCAGCTTTAGAAGGGCAGTTAAACAGGGAGAAAATCTGGATATATGTAGAATGTCTACATTTTAAATATTCTTACTTTAAAAAGGATTTTTGTATATGAAATAGCCATACAGAAATTTTTAGATTCCTTGGAAGAAAATATAATATTCCTATTTAAATAAATTATTAAAGCAGATGTGGTGACTGATTTCTAAGAAATATCATGCTTTTGTTTTAATACTTTTTTTTATATGTTTTAAACTCTTCTGAAACTTAAATTCATTCCAAAAGGCTTCTTAGATTCCTTAATGATTGTATATTTAGATATAATTAGTAGGAGAAATTTCTTGCATAGTATCCAAAAGCTATCTGATATTTTCATATCTGCTGCAGCTGCTTCCATTGTTACTTTTTAAATTACAATTTTTGGCATCAAATACATTAATGCTGTATATGCTATCAAAGACTTATATTTTCTAGAGTTAAAACTTGAAAATCAATAAATCTAATTAAGAACTTCAAGTTTTTGGAATTCTCATCAATGTTACTTCCTGTACAACAAACAATAAAAAAATAAGTCAAGCCAAACTGAAATAAGAGATTAAGAAAAAAAGATCAGTTCAACTAAAAAGTGCCAGATCCTTCAAGTGAATAGTTACCAAAGAACTGTAACAAGAGAGTCTTTCTGATTTGGGATATATTTGTACCATGAAGATATTTTGTAGGTTTGTTAAAAGTAGAAACTGTTAATCTTTACACACACAATGAACAAGAAAGTGTTTAAATTGAGGGTAGTACGTAATTTAGCTTAACTGCACATATGTAAAGTCACTGAATCCAGTCCAGAATGAGGGATAAAGAGAATATTTTCATCCTGTAATAATTTATTCATTTCTCACCATCAAAACCAGCTCAAATATACCAGTACAAATCTAGGACACAATACTACTGTGCAAATCCCTATTTAGCTTTAATACCTAAACCATTACAAATACATATTTCTTAGCATCTGTTGTGATGACAATAAGAAGTCTTGTTATGAAGCTCCAAGTCCCCAAGAACTTAAAATGTATAGAGACAACACTATAAATTGTATGTAATTCCAGGATTCTGCAATACTTCTAAGAGGTGGCTGAACATAAGATCAGAAATAGCAGCTGTGATTTCCTGGTTCCTCTTGCTTCCCGTAATTTTGTATGTTAATCAAAAGACAGATTAAGAATTTATCATTAAATCCAAGGGTTCAAAGCTATTGATCTATATACGTGTGTACTTATTTTCAGTGAAAATATTTACACCCCTCTCCACCTATCTTCAGTATTTTTAAATGTGATACAAGCAATGCACACAAGTTTCTGAGGATAATGCGGTTCACCAGTCTTCATTCACACGAATCTTGCAAGGAACTAAAGTTTCTATAATTACACATCCAAATGTTTGTGCATCTGGGCTCTTGCACATATGTAGGAGTGCACCAGCTGTTCCCTTCCTCTGCATAATTTTCTCCTTTCCATTTTACCTTGTGAAGAAAGGTTTCCTAAGGCAGCTGATAAAAAATTTGAGATCAGATGAGCATGAGCTTTATCACCTAACTCAGAACTGAGTCTCTCAAATACATGTAGATTTGCCAACCATCATAAAAAAACAGGGTTCTTTCTTTGATCCTTCTGATCATTTAATGAGATAGTAAGAGAGCAAGAACAAGTGAAGAATGAGCTGGAAATCACATTCAATATGGAGTGGGTTAAATTATTGTCATGGGCCTAGGGGATGATTGAAGTAGAGACAGAAGCATGGTTAAAAGCTCCTGATACAGCCAAGAAGAGAGGATCAGAGCTGTGAAGCTGGAGAGCTGGAGAGATTCACAAAGCAAAACAAGAAGCCAAAAAAATTAATGGACACACTGTATTTGAAATCCATTTCATCTAGAGGCTTGTTGTCTCAAAAAAATTAAGAAATGGGGCAAAACAGTATTATAAACTGCAATGTAGTCATCTGCTTGATTATGGCCTCAGTTGTTGTAGTGACCCATCACTACCTCAACGTTTGGAATAATTACATATTTAATTACCTTTCCTCCAAATATTTTAAGGAACTTTGTGGGGTTTTGAGGTATTTTTGTTGCTTTTTTTTTCAGTTTAGTTGGTGTGGTTTTTGTTTTCTTTTTTTTATTATTATTATTTTGGTTGTTGTTTTTGTTGGGTTGTTTGTTTGGATTTTTTCTGGTTTGTTTTGTTTTGGTTTTGTTTTGTTTGGTTTTTTTTTGTTTGTGGTTTNTTTTTCTTTTTCTTTTTCTCTTGGAATTACTAGTAAATTAATTCCCTTTTTCAACAGTTACTAACTTCCAAGGCAGAGAACATGTAAGTCAAACCTCAGTAGTAACACAACAGACCACCACATACGTGCCACAGGCCACAGTGCACCAGACTCTGCAGAGGATGTCTCCCCACTCCTGAGTGTTCACCTGGAGCCGCTGCAGGTGAGTGCTGGGACAGCACAGCCTAGGGGAGAGCTGTGCAAAGAGCCCTGCAGAGATGGGCTGTGCAGAGCCTCATCTGGGGCTCACCCAGGCACCCTCGGCCCTTTGGCTTGGGAGTTCATCCCAGCTCAGTCCCTGCCCCAGATTCTCCTCTGAGCCTTCCAGGTGTACCTGTGTCCAGCCCTGGCCCTGACCTGACTGCACTGCTTCTCTTCCTGCCTTCTCCTCAGATGTAGGTGGTTATAAAAAATTTGACTGGGGATGCCTAGGCTCTCACCAGCCACTGGATCTTCCCTGCTCTCCTGGTTTAGGGAGAGCAGGATTCTGTCTAGATGCCGGTCTGCTGTCACCCTCAGCACCTAGCTCCCTTCCCTCAGTGGAATAACCCACCCTTGCTGCTTCTTGAGGGGATCAACTAACTTGAAAGCATGCAAATGTGCCCCTAGAAAGCCAATAATAGCCAGAGAATAAATGCAGACATATAGATTCATTGATACCTTTTCCATTTTTGAAAATACAGGCTGATTTGCTCACGATAGTATAGGAATAATTTAGATGCAGTTTTAAAAACAATGTAAGTAAAAGCTTCAGAAGTGCATAAAATCGAAGATACTTTATTACACTGTAACATACAAGAGGAATATGTTCAGGTTTGTCTGTGTGTCACTTACAGAGTATCCTTTTCTCCAAGACAGGCCACAAAGTGAATGGTCTTCCATATGAACCTGCTCAACTCACTATTTAAGTAAAATCAAGTATGAAGAGGAGGGATTTTTAATGTTTTGTCATCGTTATTGAATCCAGAATTTTATCAGACTGAGTGGAGAACAGAAAGACTCAACATAATGTTATCTCACCATGAGGTACAAATTTTACAGGGAAATTTTCACTCTTGTTCCAGATGCACTTGAGTGATAGCCTAGAGCAAGTCCAAAACCTAAATGACTTTTCAAAGCAGAGCTGATTCCTCCAATTGCATTGGGAAATGATCTGATAGTCTGTGTAAACCCTTGGGCTTAGAGACCATGTGCCCTGTACTGCTCCTACTAAGCAGAAAGTTATACTCTTCTAGAATAAGCTTCTGAGTGTTTTTGGATGAGAGATTTTTTTTTTGCTACCATAATTAGAGCAGAAAGTGGCAAAGCAGTAACTATGAAAGATTCACATGGTAAAATATCAGTGCTAAACCCTGTAGTTTCCTAGGAAAGGAAGCAAAGTCATACAGGTTTTTTTCCCCCTCTAACTTCTCCTCTTCAGATATTTTTCTCCTCTTGAAAGAGTCTTCTTGTCTCCAGATTTTTTATTGATGATTGCTCACAGTAAATTCTTACTCTTTTCTCTATGGCTATAGATTACATCCATCAGTTATGTAGTTGATTTTCCCTGCTCCATCAGCATCAATTAATAATTCTTACTGTGCCATAATATTAAATATTCTTAAATCCAAATTGTATTCTTAAGTAAACAGTTTGAAAAGCATAATACATTTTAATACACCGTCATTATATTTTATGGGAAAAATTGGCAGAGAATTCTCTTGAAAAAAGAGATATATTTTTATCTTTTTTTCATATAAACAGGTACTTGGCCTGTCATCTTCTCATATTTATGCTTCATTCCCAGACTTTCATATATGCCCATATCATAAAATCCAATTTTAGTCAAGACTGTGCCTGAATTTTCCTGTTGTCTATTACTATGCTTAAGCCAGCTTGTCAGGCAAAACCTCCATTATCCGTGTACTCCCACGTTTCCTACAACAGGTAGGAACTCTTAAGAGATGAAAGGGTAAACATTTTCATTTGTTTGTTTTATTGTCAAAATAAGCCATGAAACTCTTCAACACAGCCTACTGTGCTCTTAGTTGAGTAACCATTTAAGCGCACTACAGTGAATGTCCATCCTCCCACATCTTTCAACTTCTTTTATTACTCCTCATATGAATTTAGTTTGTTAGCAATTCCAAAAGAGAATCACATTTTTCTTTCTCCTGCTCTCAGACACTCACTAGAGATGACTTAAACTTTGAATCAAAATGAAAGAATTAGTAGGCCATAGTAGCACAGCACAACAGGAAATGATAAATAAGAGAAGCAGTTGAAATTGTAGACAAAAATGCCAGTAAGCAGAATGCAATTATTTAGGCAAGCTGGGAAGTGTCCCAGGACACTGATGCCAATATGCAAACTACTGGGAACCTTACATAAAAGATTAAGCATTGGAGTAATATACTTAGCATTCCTGTCATATTTTCATCTTCAAAATACAAAGTCAATGAACTTTGCCATTATTAATTTTGAACTTTAGCCATTATTAATTTTCCACAACTGTTCAACACAATGATTTACCAACCTGATAGTATCACTTCAAACACCCACTTTTCTCCCCATTGCTGTCCTTAAAAATTGGGTAAAGGCTGGCACAAGGCAGGGAAAATCTTTGTCACAAAGCTTACAAGATTTTACTATAATTTTGGAAATTAGAGTTCTTCTTTTTCAATAATCTGAAAATTTGGGTACAAATTACGCGATTCAGTATGAAAAAAAGCCCTCCAAATCTCAAATCTCCTGATAAATTTAACCCCTCAAATAAAGAAAAAAAAAAAAAGTTCTATCAATTTTCTAATTTAAAATGTTTTATTTAGACCTGAAATTCCATCTAAGAAGTCATGTTCCAAAGTTTTTGTTTCAGTCCCTTTTCTCCAGGATTTTTGTGATGTAGGGATGAGGAAATATTTTGGTTGTCCCGGTCAAGAGCAAAGTCCAGATGTCAAAAACTCTCACTGGTGCTAGTAGTAATTGTGCTGAAACTCAACTCAGTTTCAAATGCTTGCAAGATGCTGTCTCTGACTACAGGGTAGTGCCAGGGCACAAAGGACTCTCTATCAGTTCATTTATCCCCAGTCTTCCCCATCAGCAAATGTAACTGGTTTATCCTGGATACAGAAGCCAAATCATGATTCAGCATGCAGGAAATGTGAGCAATCAGGGACAGTGGCTCATGAGCACGCTTGAAGGCTAAAATAAAGTATAAATGCTCAGAGTTGAAAAGAATCAAAAGATTCCAGGTTGATATTGAGAAAGTTGGAAAGATATCTTTCCAGGTCCAGCACTGGGTCTGGAGACAATTTGTTACACTGGACCCATAAATTTACAAGGCTACTCAAAGCTGGATGTCCTTTACCCCCATCCCAGGGCTTTTTTTCCCCAGACACGTTGGGATATATATTCAAGGACTTTTGAGACACCGTCATTCTCTGAGAGTTAATTTGCCTCAGAAAAATTCTGACCTAAAACTCTAATTTTACCTGAGCTCCTTTAAGTTCTATCAATAACTAATTCACAATATCACAAAGGCAGAATCTTTCTGGGATATCTCATTTTAAGACTTGTTGTCCACATTCTGCAGCAGGCATTATTTAAGGAGGAGCTTGCAAAATGTATTATGCATGTATCTTTCTTAGCTGTACAAATTGATCTCTAGAGTTTGCTATAAAATGCTCAAGTGCAAAGAGTTAAACACATGAAAGAGTAGATGGAGAATAAGTAATATGCTTCATTAATATCATGAGATGGAGAAAGAATAATATTAGTTTTTATTAGTTGGTTACTATTTGTACAGTTCTTTGAATATACAACATGTTCCATATAAGCATTATTATTAATATTAGGCTGTCAAATCTCTCTGTTTTCCTACTCTCACTTGCTGGGTACTACGAAAATGAATACATGCCTAAGAGGATGAGCACTAGATCAATCAAATCAAATCAAACCAAATAAAATCAAGACAACACCTTTAATGAGCATTGCTGAATCTCTTTTGCAGATGGCAGTAATGCTTTTGCACCTGCTGCTGTAATATTCATTGAAGCACTTCCTTTTGACTTCACATATTTTTAACTTTTTGGCAGTATAGATGGACCAATATTCACCCTGCTATATTTTTATTTTGATGCTATACTGTCTTGGTTTGGAAAGACAGGTATCTGCCAGGGAAAGCTGGAGTTTCCCTCGGAATGGAGAATGTAAACCCCTCACCCCCTCCAAATTATAATTTTGCAATTAAGGACTTTCAGGGAAAGATTTTGGAATAGGAATAACAGTTTTTTACTAGGAATATTAACAATACAAATGTAGTAGAAAAAACCTAAATTCCACCCCATTCCCGGAGGAAGACT